>JAGSMR010000030.1:12767500-13030000 GCA_029286605.1 Sericinus montela | reverse complement strand
GGGCGAGATTTTAATTCTTCTTTCCCATAATATTCTAAACCTTTATACAATCTAAATCACCAACCTCAATCTCCACAGGTGTCGTAATTAAATTAATGAGAAATAAAAATTTACCGATACGAGTGCTTCCAGACCCGCGATCCTCTGACGTACTGTGGCAACGCGCATACTCCGTATTTCCACCCGGATTGGCTATCGTATTGCCAGATGTCTTGCACCTTAGACGCTGCAGATATAGTATTTTTTGCGAAGTGGTTGGTGTAGCCTTTATATTTTCAGTTATATCCTACGTCCTTCTCACATGAAACCCATAGTAACAAAGGACCGCAGATTCTTCCACCGTAACTATACGACGATTAAAATTAACTGAGTGTTGTAAAAACCGCATTAAATAATCTCAACATAGTTTTAATTACCTAACTTTATACACTGACGTGGTACATTCATTAGGAACTTTTATGGAGTTGTTCCTAATAATGTCGCATTTCTATTCTGATTTTCACTTTAAATACTGGTAATTAAAAAATCGTCTGTGTTTAAATTAGTGTGAAAAATAATATTGTACTCCACCAGATTTCATTTGCGTTGAAGCTCTGCAAATCATTTGAAAATAAACGATTAAAAATTTTACACCTTTAAATAGAATGCCAAAATAACAACTTTCTTAGCTTCTTATTGGGTAATTTACACTGTCTTCAGGAGGCTTTAAAAAAGTGGTGAAGGAATTTGATAGAACCTACTTTGCCACGTTATCCAAGTGGTTGGGTGATCGGTATTCGGTGAGTCGATGGAGTCCCGGAGAAGACTCTAATTAATGAGTTTTTTCCTACAATTTACATAGTTTTTTTTTACACTGTCCCTTCGTGACCCACTTAATATTTTTAAACCCATGCTTAACTAATACACTTTTATAAATAGTAAAAAAGATTTTACTAATACTAAATATTTTGGAATCATCTATATAGTCAATAAATTTTAGTGTGAAATATAGAACTGCTGCGTATGCGACTCAGATTTTATTTCGATTGCCCAGTACCGGGTCACGGCCAGCTAATGACTCTGGTCTAGACCTCTGACTACCACCTCAATAACAGGAATGCGTGAAGATGTTAAAAGTATTAGAAACATGTCAACTTCGTGATTACTTAATGCGATTCGACTGTCGGCTAACAATGACAAAATGTGTCGCTGCAGGCTTGGTTGTGTTTAGTTATAAATCTACGCTGCAATGTTTATATAACGATAAAATAATTGTTGTCTTTTTGATTTATAAAGAGGTGAGATTACGGATCCATTCAATATAATTAGAGAAATAGAGGATACGTTGTTGCCAATTCCATACTAAAGTGCTTCAGCATATTACATTGGGATCAGACAATGTATGTAATGTTGACCCTATCTATATATGCTGTTTATTAATATTATAATAATTATATATCCTCTTTGAATGTTAAAAAACATTTACTAGTTGGTGAACGCCGTTTTCTTCACACACTAGTCGCACTTCCAATAGCAAATTATAATTAGACACATTTAAAAATATTAACAGTCCTTACGCATCTCTACTTTACGAACGTCTGGCGAAGCTATGCGTTTGATGTTGGTAGTGCAATGAACAAATACTTTATATTATTTATTACATTTTAAACAGATTTTAAACCAAATTGTCCAATAAATACATACACATAAATAATAGATACGAACAACGTAACATACATTGCTCTGATGACAGTCCCAAAGTAAGCAACAAGCACTTGCATTGTGAACTCAGAAACAACGAACGTACCGCAAACATTCAAATCCGAAAAATATAGAAAAGAAAGTGCTGTCTATTATGATCAATACATATTCCTCCGATAATCACCCCAGGACGTCAGAGCTGACGACACCATAGAAAACTGCTGTACGCCACATTGGGCCAATTCGACATATTCTGTATATTCATTTTTAAGTTGTGTACACTCTCACAACCACCTCTCTCTCTCACCCCAACACTCGGCTATCGTGACTCTCTTAAACTATTCTATATCCTACCATCCTCCTTCTCGTAATTTATTAAAATGGGGTGCAAAGTTTTCTCCACATCTATCAAAATGTATGAATTTCTGTTTCAAATAAATAAACAATATCCTACGTCAGTACTCCTTAGTTAAAATGAAAAAAAATAATAAGTTTGTAGTGAAATTTTTGTTTTCAAATTTAAGTAACATTTCATTATGGGTGAAAAGTAAACGTAAAGAGAAGGCAAAGCTTTAAGTAGATGCTTAAGCGCTTAAGAAAAAGAAAGTAGAGAAGAATGGCGAGACTTTGTTTACTTGCATTAGCAATTTAGTCTTTTATAAAGATAGGAGAAAGTTGGAAAATAAACTGTATTCGGAGAGTATTCTAAAGGGAAACGGAGCCCTAACCTTTTTGTTACATTTAAAATGAAGAGAAAATTTAAATTTAAAGTTTATGAATTTTTTTTAAAACTATGGAATTTTATTTGAATAGTATGAAATTACAGCTTCCTCCGCCTGATTTAATGATCCATCATACATCCTCATGACACTTATAATATTAATATAATTAGTTTAACTCTTCTTTTCTTACTTTAACACTATCCGAAACATTTTGCACTATTTTGTATTCAGATGTCGCCGATAGCCGAGTAGATAGGTGATCGGAATTCGGGTCAAGATACCCCAGTTCTATCACCAGGTGGTAGGTTCGTAACACGTTTTTTTTTTTTTTGGAAATTTGTGTACGATTTTGCATCGTTGGCATGTCACGTTGTCCAAAAAATTTCTTCGGTGAAAAGTTGGTAGAAAGAACTTAATATTCTGTATCTCTGTCTACCCCAGTATTAATAGGGGCGTGAAGATAACCACATTTCATAGCCCTTTAATCATAGGACTATTGACAGTGTTAGATTATTGACCGAATAGCTCAATTACTTTTGCGTAAAAACCAAATTTACGGCTAACGTTACCAAGGTCTGTGTTGTGAAATATAGCCTGACGGCTAATTGAAGCTTTGGTCTGGGCTTATGTGCGTGAAATTGCTATATCAAAAATCGACCCCTTCATAGAAATTTACAATTTATATGAAAATTTCGTGGGAGATAATCGAGAACATTTTTCTCTCACTCGTTTAATATTTGTTAAACAAGAGTGTTACAAGCAGGTTTTTCTTTCAATATTTTTAATGAAGATTAATTTCAATGAGCGACTAGAAAGCCCTCATAGTAAGTGATCATGAGGCCAATGAACCCTTTAAACAACTTAAAACGAATGTTACAGAGGGTCTTGTCCCCGAGAACTCCGAAATGCCTAATAATAAATAGAATGGCCCGTGTAATTAAACTGGCATCTTATACCTTAATTTTTAAGCATACATTTTAACGGCATACTTTTTTATTTTGCTTTTAGCGGCAAAAATAAGCAAGCGAATAAGACTTATGCAGACAATTTCCTAGACAGAGAGCTCGTCACACGAAAATAGAAGAAAGGAATAAAGAGAAATGCACTACAGTACATTCCTATACACACAAAAGTAAAGCTCTCTGATCTCTGTTATTGAAAAAATTACTTTGCAACATGTCGCTTTGCAATATAAAGTATATAGCCTGGTCCGAAGAAGACGAGCACCACCCTCCCTCCCACAGGGTGCTGCCTTCTTCTCTTCGACCAGGTAATACATACCCTATATATATATATATATATATATATATATATATATATATATATATATATATATATATATATATATATATATATATATATATATATATATATATATATATATATATATATATATATATATATATATATATATATATATATATATATAATAAGGAAGGAGGGTGTGCTCTTTCTTCGGACCAGGTACCATATACCTTTTTATGTTTGCATGCGGAATGGTGTGAAGTAATAAATTTTTCAATAACAACTTTACAATGAATTTCCGCAAAGTATCTTCACGGATTTTCCCATTACTGGGGTAGGTAGATAGGTATAGACAATTAAGACTTAGGGACCTTCAAGAAAAGAACCTATACCTATCTCAAAGGTCGGCAACGCATCTGCTATGCCTTTGGTATTGCGGGTGTTCATAGGCGGCGGTAATCACTTACCATCACGTGAGCCATCCGCTCTTTTGCCCCCCTATTCTATACAAAGAATGTTTTTTGACCCACTTATAAATATTTCAAAGGTTTTTTTTCGTATGTAGTCTCTGTCTTTTTTGTAAGGTTTAGTAAAAGTCACAGTCATCGGTCTGGTTAACGTTTTTTTTCAGTTATTATTTGAGTTTTATCGACATTTGTCGATAGCCAGTGTTATTTTAGCATTGAACCTCTTGCATGACACCCACGGGAAGAAAAGGAGAGATGCTCAGATGCAACCATACAGACAGGGTGGTTATAAGCTCCAAATGATTACAATTTTGATTCAATTCAAAATTTCTACTGAAAAATCGATATATTCAAACCTGTCTCTTAATTGTAAATTTTTACTAAATCTTTTTATCGAAAAACGGTATCCCTAGCCTAAAATGTTAAACCTATTAATGAAAAATTCTGTATCCTGAATACGCTATCGTTCTTTTACTATTATGCCTTTTGAGCTCCTCACCTAATTAACAAGAATTCCTCTTCCTTCGTAAAGCTTCCTTAATTAACATCCGTATAACTTTTTATCAAAAGCCCGATGCTTTTGAACTTTTGTTGAATGTGTAATGAAATGATGATGGTAAGGCCTTTCATGTTCACGTCGCGTAATTCTAATCATGTTCGATAGACAGACTGGAGAAGTATGATTTTACTAAGACAGCGATAGGTGTTATTCATTTATAAAACTCTTACGTAGTAATCCGCGGCGGACTATTAATTGATTTTAAATCTTTTTTTTTTTTTTGTACACCTTTTAAGGTAAAACTAATGTCGATTTTGCTAGGAGAATAAGATTTACACTGGTTCACCACAAATTTCTTCTGTTGAAGGTGGTCGAAAGAACTTAGTTGTCTAGACCACTACCTACTCCAGTATTATAGTGTCTATTATATTTTTCTCTATAATCATGTGTTTCCATAACACCTGGAGTCTATCAACTATCAATTTACGTTTAATTTCGCTTAAAGTATTATTAATTTGTTAATTTTGATAAATTAGCACGCTAGTATTAATTTATTCAGTGTAGGTAAATGTCGAGCTATTAGCGAATGAGTATTTAGTTAAGCTGTTTTGTGATTGCAATTATAAATGATTATTATTGAATATTAATCATTTATAAGAAAACGAAGAAGCGGAAGGAGGCGGCTCAACACCGAATTTGAATATCTACACCTTTGAAGAGGAAGATGATATGGTAAATAAACAAACACGAAAAGGAAAGAACGTGGCATGGAGTATGACTAAAGTAGATTTGGTAATTTCGTAATGAAATAATGAACTTTTAGAACCGTAGCCGAATCGCAACATGAAAACATTGCACACATCCGGGAAGAAATAAAAGAAATAAAGGATGATATTAAAAATATAAAATCTGTATCTGAAAATTTAACTTTAAAATATACTAAAATTCAAGAAACACTAGAAAGTGTTATAGCAGAAAATCAGTCAACTCAGAAAAAAATAGAAGTATTGGAAAATGATATATCCGAATTGAAAAATAACACAAACTTATCGTCAAAATCGCAACTCGTACATCAACATACTCTCTACCGAGAAATACAAGAGCGTCTGTATCGAGAAAAAAAATATTGTGATTGTGGGGTAGCGGAGACTAATATTTCCTACGAATAAAATAGAATGGCGAAAAACTTAGTTATAAATACATTAAGGCTCTGCTATATTTCTTCCACACATTCTTTCCTAACACCAATGCTGTCCAGTTGGCTACTCTTCTGCTTGATATTATTTATTCCTAGTGTCCGTTTCCTGAAGCTTCCAGCTGATGTTACCGATCGACTGTGGTTCTGGTATCGTTGTCCGGTGGCGCCAACCCGCGAACAGACCCCTAAATCTAGTAATCACTAGGTAGTGATCCGTTCCCAGGTCAGCACCTCGGAACACCCGCGTATCCATCACCTGTTTTCGCAGTCGGTCATCCACCAGGAATAAATCGATCATACTTCTCTCATTCTCTTGTTCTAGTATACATATGGATTTTCTTGTGACTAAACATAGTGTTTGTCACAAGAAGACCCTTTTCCTTGCATACAGCCAGTATAAGCTTGCCAGCATCGTTAACCCTTTATCGCCAACATTCCAAGCACCGACTCGTACCCTGGCCGAGCGGTACCAACCCATCCATTCAAATCACCACATACAACAATTCTTTTCGTTTCCTCTAACCAAGTCTAGAACTTCTCTTACATTCTCCCAAAACTCCTCCAGCTCAGCTCTGGACGACGAAGCCACCGGCGCATAAACAGCCAAAAGGAATAACTCGTCAGTCCCAATTTAAAGCGAACCCAGAGAAGTCTCGAGTTCACAACCTTATATTCAGTCATAACATCGACCAACCGAGACGACAGCAGTACTCTACCCTGGCAGGGCTCTCGCCTCCGACCTGACCATAGAGCTAACGCCCCGCCAGGAGCTCTTCAGTACCACTGCCCTTCCGCTTGGTCTCCGACAAACACACGACATCTAATTCTCTTCTTTCATTATTTCAATCAACTCATTCGTCTTATCTCTCATGCCTCTAACATTCCACGTGCCAACTCTGCACTCCGTCCTCCACCTTCCGCCGTCGGCTGTGCGTGACGGATGGCGGTCCCCATCGCCGCTTTGCGCGTTGCATTTCACACCAACGGGGACGAACTGGTGCGTCGCCTTGGGGGACGCCCTAACCCTCGTTGGCATGGGTGCGCAGTCAGAGTAGAATTGCAGCCCTGAAAGGGCTGGCAGGGTCGCGACGAGCACGCTTCTACAATGTAAAATTTTAAGTTTAACATTTCATTATAGGTGAAAAGTAAACGCTTAAAAGAAGGCAAAGCTTTAAGTAGATGCTTAAAGCGCTTAAGAAAAGAAAGTAGAGAAAGAATGGCGAGGGAACTTTATTTACTTGCGTCGCGAACTAGTCTTTTATAAAAGATAGGAGAAAGTTGGAAAATAAACTGTATTCGGAGAGTATTCTGTAGCGGGAAACTGGAGCCCTAACCTTTTGTTACATTTAAAATGAAGAGAAAATTTAAATTTTAAAGTTTATGAATTTTTTTGTAACCATGGAATTTTATTTGAATAGTATGAAATTACAAGCTTCCCTCCGCCTGATTTAATGATCCTCACATCACATCCTCACACACTTATAATATTAATATAATTAGTTTAACTCTTCTTTTCTTACTTTAAATACTATCCGAAACATTTTGCAATTATTTTGTATTCAGATGTCACGATAGCCGAGTAGATAGGTGATCGGAATTCGGGTCAAGATACCCCAGTTCTATCACCAGGTGGTAGGTTCGTAACAATGTTTTTTTTTTTTTGGAAATTTGTGTACGATTTTGCATCGTTGGCATGTCACGTTGTCCAAAAAAATTTCTTCGGTGAAAAGTTGGTAGAAAGAACTTAATATTCTGTATCTCTGTCTACCCCAGTATTAATAGCGTGAAGATAACCACATTTCATAGCCTTAATCTTCATAGGACTATTGACAGTGTTAGATTATTGACCGAATAGCTCAATTACTTTTGCGTAAAAAAACTAAATTTACGGCTAACGTTACCAAGGTCTGTGTTGTGAAATATAGCCTGACGGCTAATTGAAGCCGGTCTGGGCTTATGTGCGTGAAATTGCTATATCAAAAATCGACCCCCTTCATAGAAATTTACGACTTATATGAAAATTTCGTGGGGAGATAATCGAGAACATTTTTCTCTCACTCGTTTAATATTTGTTAAATAAAAGAGTGTGTTACAAGCAGGGTTTTTCTTTTTAATATTTTTTAGTTTAAGATTAATCACTGAGCGACTAGAAAGCCCTCATAGTAAGTGACTGCTGAGGCCAATGAACCCTTTAAACAACTTAAAACGAATGTTACAGAGGTATCCTTGTCCCCGAGAACTCCGAAATGCCTAATAATAAATAGAATGGCCCGTAATTAAACTGGCATCTTATACCTTTAATTTTTTAAGCATACATTTTAACGGCATACTTTTTTTTTATTTTGCTTTTTAGCGGCAAAAATAAGCAAGCGAATAAGACTTATGCAGACAATTTCTAGACAGAGAGCTCTGTCACACGAAAATAGAAGAAAGGAAATAAAGAGAAATGCACTACAGTACATTCCTATACACAATAAAAGTAAAGCTCTCTGATCTCGTTGTTATTGAAAAAATTACTTTGCAACATGTCGCTTGCAAATATAAAAAAGTATATGTTACCTGGTCCGAAGAAAAGACGAGCACCACCCTCCCTCCCACAGGGTGCTGCTCTTCTTCTCTTCGGACCAGGTAACATATACCCTATATATATATATATATATATATATATATATATATATATATATATATATATATATATATATATATATATATATATATATATATATATATATATATATATATATATATATATATATATATATATATATATATATATATATATATATATATATATATATATATATATATATATATATATATATATATATATATAATAAGTGAAGGAGGGTAGTGCTCTTCTTTTCTTCGGACCAGGTAACATATACCCTATATATATATATATATATATATATATATATATATATATATATATATATATATATATATATATATATATATATATATATATATATATATATATATATATATATATATATATATATATATATATATATATATATATATATATATATATATATATATATATATATATATATATATATATATATATATATATATATATATACATATATATATATATATATATATATATATATATAATAAGTGAAGGAGGGTGTGCTCTTCTTTTCTTCGGACCAGGTACCATATACCTTTTTATGTTTGCATGCGGAATGGTGTGAAGTAATAAATTTTTCAATAACAACTTTACAATGAATTTCCGCAAAGTAACGCCTGAGTCAATTAACTGTCTCTCTGATCTCGAAAAGCATCGATTTTTAACCCCGATCTTCACGGATTTTCCCATTACTGGGGTAGGTAGATAGGTATAGACAATTAAGACTTAGGGACCTTCAAGAAAAGAACCTATACCTATCTCAAAGGTCGGCAACGCATCTGCTATGCCTTTGGTATTGCGGGTGTTCATAGGCGGCGGTAATCACTTACCATCACGTGAGCCATCCGCTCTTTGGCCCCCCTATTCTATACAAAGAATGTTTCTGTCTTTTGTAAGGTTTAGTAGATGTTACATAATTAACTAAATAACAGTAAAGGTAGTTACTACATACAGAAGAACTTGTAAAAGTCACAGTCATCGGTCTGGTTAACGTTTTTTTTCAGTTATTATTTGAGTTTTATCGACATTTGTCGATAGCCAGTGTTATTTTAAAGGCTTTGTCCTCTTACGACACCCACGGGAAGAAAAGGAGTAGGATGCTCAGACGTAACCATACAGACAGGGTGGTTATAAGCTCCAAATGATTACAATTTTGATTCAATTCAAAATTTCTACTGAAAAATCGATATATTCAAACCTGTCTCTTAATTGTAAATTTTTACTAAATCTTTTTATCGAAAAACGGTATCCCTAGCCTAAAATGTTAAACCTATTAATGAAAAATTCTGTATCCTGAATACGCTATCGTTCTTTTACTATTATGCCTTTTGAGCTCCTCACCTAATTAACAAGAATTCCTCTTCCTTCGTAAAGCTTCCTTAATTAACATCCGTATAACTTTTTATCAAAAGCCCGATGCTTTTGAACTTTTGTTGAATGTGTAATGAAATGATGATGGTAAGGCCTTTCATGTTCACGTCGCGTAATTCTAATCATGTTCGATAGACAGACTGGAGAAGTATGATTTTACTAAGACAGCGATAGGTGTTATTCATTTATAAAACTCTTACGTAGTAATCCGCGGCGGACTATTAATTGATTTTAAATCTTTTTTTTTTTGTACACCTTTTAAGGTAAAACTAATGTCGATTTTGCTAGGAGAATAAGACGGCGACTGGTTCACCACAAATTTCTTCTGTTGAAGGTGGGTCGAAAGAACTTAGTTGTCTAGACCACTACCTACTCCAGTATTATAGTGTCTATTATATTTTTCTCTATAATCATGTGTTTCCATAACACCTGAGTCTATCAACTATCAATTTACGTTTAATTTCGCTTAAAGTACACACAATTTGCACTTTGATAAATTAGCACGCTAGTATTAATTTATTCAGTGTAGGTAAATGTCGAGCTATTAGCGAATGAGTATTTAGTTAAGCTGTTTTTTGATTGCAATTATAAATGATTATTATTGAATATTAATCATTTATAAGAAAACGAAGAAGCGGAAGCGGAGGCGGCTCAACACCGAATTTGAATATCTACACCTTTGAAGAGGAAGATGATATGGTAAATAAACAAACACGAAAAAGGAAAGAACGTGGCATGGAGTATGACTTTAAAAGAGATTTGGCGTAATTTCGTAATGAAATAATGAACTTTTTTAGAACCGTAGCCGAATCGCAACATGAAAACATTGCACACATCCGGGAAGAAATAAAAGAAATAAAGGATGATATTAAAAATATAAAATCTGTATCTGAAAATTTAACTTTAAAATATACTAAAATTCAAGAAACACTAGAAAGTGTTATAGCAGAAAATCAGTCAACTCAGAAAAAAATAGAAGTATTGGAAAATGATATATCCGAATTGAAAAATAACACAAACTTATCGTCAAAATCGCAACTCGTACATCAACATACTCTCTACCGAGAAATACAAGAGCGTCTGTATCGAGAAAAAAATATTGTGATTGTGGGGGTAGCGGAGACTAATAGCCCTACGAATAAAGAATGGCGAAAAAAACTTAGTTATAAAATACATTAAGGGTTTACCAAATATTATAAACACAAATACTTTTACAAAAAACTAAATGTATCAAAGTCGCAATCTTCTACTGGGAATGTGAGTAAGCTGGATAAAATATCATACAGTCTAGTAAATAATTATCAAGATATTATACCATCAAAGTCAAATTCTCTGAAATTTTTCTATGCAAATGTACGCAGTATACCTAAGCCAGGAAAATTTGATGAACTACAATGTATAATTAAAGCAATACCCTCTTTGATACATGTAGTAATACTTACAGAAACGTGGTTGAGATCCGAATAAGATGCCAACCTATACCAATTACCGAACTATACACATATTTATAACTATAGACCGAACAGCCGAGGAGGAGGCGTGTCTATCTTCGTACACAATAGCATCAAATATAACGTAACCGAGGAAGTGTTTGAAAATTACAATCATTTTTTATGGATATATCTACCTAAATTTGCATTAAACATTGGGGGTGTATATAAGCCAGGTGATACTAACGTACAAAGGTTTATGGACCGATTTTCCTTGCAATTAGAGAAAAGGAAGAGGTCGATTGTTTTCGGCGACTTCAATTTGAACTTATTAATAATGAACAATTATATTTCAAATTATCTGTCAACTTTGGAAGAGGCTGGTTACTTTCTTGTAAATAAGATCAATGAAAATTTCTGCACACGGGAAACTACAACGTCCAAAACTATTTTAGACCACATCAGTTCTGATTTAAATAACAATTATTTTTATATGGCAATCCTGGAATCTTCTATGTCTGACCACAAGCAGATCTACTTGGAGTTTTCAAAACATACGCCACAAACAAAATTAAGACAAAGCTATGAAGGAATCGACTATAAAAATCTCTATGAAACTTTTTCAAAGTGTACATACTTAAATAAAGACGATGACTACAACTATCTAGAAAACTTTATAACGGAAAAAATAAATAAAAATAAAATATTTAAAACAAAATATTAAACTTACCTAAAGACGATTGATAAATCGAAGTAATTGAAATGATTAATCGACGGAATTTTTTATGGAAAAAACTAAAAACCGATCATCAAAATACAGAACTGCATAAGACTTTCGTATCAGAAAAACAAAAAGTAAAAAAGAAGATTATTTACGAGAAAACTAAATACTATGATAAAATCTTTAACCAGTGTAACAAAAACCCAAAGAGAATGTGGGAGGTTATTAATTCTTTAACTAGAAATAATGTTAGAAATAGTTGTACTCCTCCTAAACTATCAATTAATGCTTGTATATTAAATAAGGACTTAGAAATTTGCGAAGCGTTTAACACCTTCTTTTCATCTGTTGGTACTAAATTAGCGAGTAAAATACCAACAAAATATCATATTAACTCACACTCTTTCTATCGAAATCATGATATAAGTAACTCATTAATACAGTTTAAGCCATGTACTGCCACAGAAATCACTAAAATAATTGATAATTTAGATGCCAACACTTCTGCTGGTATTGACGGTATAAGTACTAAAACTATAAAATGTTTAAGAAGTCTAATTGTTGAAGGATTAACAAAGTGCATAAATAAGTACTTAGAAAATGGCATATTCCCTGATAGATTAAAAATAGCGAAGGTCACACCTATTTACAAATCCGGAAAAAAATCTGATCCCAATAATTACAGACCTATATCTATTCTCCCTGTAATTTCTAAAATCTTTGAAAGAATAATATGCACACGACTCAATGAATTTTTGTCAGAAAAGAATATTTTGATTGATCAACAATACGGTTTTAGAAAAAAATCTAATACACTTTCTGCTGTCATTGACTTGGTAACGAAAATAAAAACAAACATCGATCAAAAACACATTTGCCTCGGAACTTTTATTGACCTGAAAAAAGCTTTTGATACTGTTAGCCATGTAAAGCTTTTAAAAAAAATTAATGATTTAGGCATCTCAGGACAAGCTCACAAAATATTATCTTCGTACTTACAAAATAGGTACCAAATAGTAAGAATAGGAAAATCCGAAAGTACTCCTAGTCTCATATCTTACGGCATTCCGCAGGGCTCGATTTTGGGGCCTTTGCTGTTTTTAATTTACGTAAACGATATCAATGAAATAAGCCTAACAGGACATTTAACCATGTACGCAGACGACACCTGTCTTTTCTACTTCGGACACTCCATAACTAATATTATTAACCAAGCACAAACTGATCTTAACTTGCTTAATGAGAGGTTTCTACATAACCTCTTAACGATAAACGCCACAAAAACATCTTACATGATATTTGCCGCCAAAAATAAAAAAATTGTTTCTAAAACGTCGCTTACAATCAACAATGAAGTAATTAATAGATCTAACCATGAAAAATACTTAGGCCTAATATTAGATGACAAATTATCATGGAAACCACACATAGAACATGTAAGATCAAAACTAATATCATTCAATGGAGTAATACGCAAAATAGGAAATTGTATACCTTTAGAGTAAGAAGTACTGTATATAATTCTCTGGTTAAGCCTCATTTAGATTATTTAATTGAAGTTTGGGGATCAGCTGCTAAAACAACCTAGAACATCTACAGCGAACACAAAACAAATCAATAAAACTACTATACCATTACAAGCATTTTACTTCTACTGAACTACTATACAGGAAAACTAAATTATACAATATAAAACAAATATATATATATACATATATATATATACATATATATATATATATACATATATATATATACATATATATATATATACATATATATATATATACATATATATATATATACATATATATATATATATATACATATATATATATATACATATATATATATACATATATATATATATATATATACATATATATATATATATATATACATATATATATATACATATATATATATACATATATATATATATACATATATATATATACATATATATATATATATATATATATACATATATATATATATACATATATATATATACATATATATATATATATATACATATATATATATATATATATATATATACATATATATATATATATATACATATATATATATATACATATATATATATATATATATATATATACATATATATATATATATATATATATATACATATATATATATATACATATATATATATATACATATATATATATATATATACATATATATATATATATACATATATATATATATATACATATATATATATATACATATATATATATATACATATATATATATACATATATATATATATATACATATATATATATACATATATATATATACATATATATATATATATATATACATATATATATATATATATACATATATATATATACATATATATATATACATATATATATATATACATATATATATATATATATATATATACATATATATATATACATATATATATATATATATATACATATATATATATATATATATACATATATATATATACATATATATATATATATATACATATATATATATATATATATATATACATATATATATATACATATATATATATATACATATATATATATATATATACATATATATATATACATATATATATATACATATATATATATACATATATATATATACATATATATATATATACATATATATATATACATATATATATATATACATATATATATATATATATATATATATATATACATATATATATATATATATACATATATATATATACATATATATATATACATATATATATATATACATATATATATATATACATATATATATATACATATATATATATACATATATATATATACATATATATATATATACATATATATATATATATATACATATATATATATATATACATATATATATATACATATATATATATACATATATATATATACATATATATATATACATATATATATATATATACATATATATATATACATATATATATATACATATATATATATATATATATATATATATATATATACATATATATATATATATATATACATATATATATATACATATATATATATACATATATATATATATACATATATATATATATATATATATATATATATATATATATATATACATATATATATATACATATATATATATATATATATATATATATATATATATATATATATATAAAGATTTATTATAAAAAGAACAGGAGTGTAGAGGAGTCCGGAGGGAAAGGTTGATAGTGAAACGAAGAAATCAATCTTGAGAATGACACATAAAGCTTTCCAGAGCTGAGCTGGAGAAGTTTTGGGAGAATGTAAGAGAAGTTCTAGACTTGGTTAGAGGAAACGAAAGAATTGTTGTATGTGGTGATTTGAATGGATGGGTTGGTACCGCTCGGCCAGGGTACGAGTCGGTGCTTGGAATGTTTGGCGATAAAAGGGTTAACGATACTGGCAAGCTCATACTGGCTGTATGCAAGAAAAAGGGTCTTCTTGTGACAAACACTATGTTTAGTCACAAGAAAATCCATATGTATACTAGAACAAGAGAGAATGAGAGAAGTATGATCGATTTATTCCTGGTGGATGACCGACTGCGAAAACAGGTGATGGATACGCGAGTGTTCCGAGGTGCTGACCTGGGAACGGATCACTACCTAGTGATTACTAGATTTAGGGGTCTGTTCGCGGGTTGGCGCCACCGGACGGCGATACCAGAACCACAGTCGGTCGGTAGCATCCGAAGCTGGAAGCTTCAGGAAGCGGACACTAGGAATAAATATCAAGCAAGGGTAGCCGAAAAGCTGGACAGCATTGGTGTTAGGAAAGAATGTGTGGAAGAAATATGGCAGAGCCTTAGAGATGGAATGGTTAGTGCAGCGGAAGACGTGTGTGGAACTGTGAAAAGAGGTAGTAGTAAAAAGTGTGATGCATGGTGGAATGACGAAGTGAAAGAAACTGTAAATAAGAAGAAGAAAGCATGGTTAGACTACTTGGCCTCTAGTAATGATAAGGATATGAGAGAGAAGAGGAAAGAAAGATATAAGCTCCAGAAAGTTCACACGAAAGCATTGATTGAGGAAGAGCGTGAAAGGAGTAGAATGGAAGCGGACGAAAGGTTGTCGCACAACTTCAAGGAGAACTCCAAACTCTTCTGGAAAGAGGTTGAAAGGACCCGGAGTGGTGCGACAGCCTTAAGAATGAATAAAGTGCTTTCGGGAACCAATGACGTCCTCTCAGAAAAATCGGACGTCATGCAGCGATGGAGCGAATTTTATAGAGAGATGTATGCGTGTGATGATCTTAGTGAGGGATCCGGGGTGACGCCGTGACTGGTACGCCAGACTGGACCTCGATGACACTGAGGTCATCAGTATGAAAGAGATTGAATGTGCGATTAGAAGTTTGAAATGTGGTAAGGCTGCGGGACTAGACAGGTTACTGCTGAAATGGTCAAGTATGGTGGGCCACGCGTCTGGGACAGCTTTCATCTGCTGTGCAATTTGTGCTGGCGAACGGAGCTGTTCCGGATGATTGGCGATCCGCGGTCATTGTGCCTTTATATAAAGGTAAAGGTTCACATTATGACTGCGGGTGCTATCGGGCGATCAGCTTGACCAGTTTAGCAAGTAAAGTTTACTTGAAGGTTTTGACACGTAGGATGCAAGATAAATCGGAAAGATTTCTATGGGAGGCACAATGCGGATTTAGACCTGGAAGAGGATGCACGGATCAAATGTTTTCTCCGCATGATCACGGAGAAGCTTCTGGCTGCTAACCAGAAGATTTTCTGTGCTTTTGTGGATCTTGAGAAAGCATTTGATAAGGTTGTAAGGAAGAAAATGTGGGAACTGTTGCCGGGTATGGTGTAGATGGTCGATTGCTAAGGGCTGTGCAGTCACTTTACTGTGACTGTAAAGCCTGTGTGCGGGTAGGGCATGACCTGTCACCCATGTTTAGCGTCCAAACGGGCGTAAAACAGGGTTGTGTCATGTCTTCCAGGCTATTCATACTATATCTCTTTAGCTGTTTACAGAAGCTGAAAGATAGCTGTTTGGGTGTGAAATTGGGTGACATAAAAGTAAATTGTCTGCTTTATGCTGATGATGCAGTGCTTATAGCACCATCAGAGGCAGAACTGCAGGCATTAGTCACGTGTATGAAGAAGAATGTGAAATAAATGGTCTCCATTTGAATGCTAATAAAACTAAGGTTCTGGTATTTGAAAGGGACGAAGAAAGAACGAAGTGCGAAATTTGGGTAAATCAGGAATGTCTAGAACAGGTGAATGAAATTGTATACTTGGGGAGTGCGTTTAGCCGGGATGGAAGATGTGATTTAGATGTGGACAGGCGTGTCGCTGCCGGGGAACAAAGTCAATGGTGCCCTGACTGCGTTAATCAAAAGGCAAGGCGTTGTGAAAAGTGCACGCCTTGCAATACATAACGCAGTGTTGGTACCGACTTTGTTATATGGCAGCGAAACCTGGGTATGCCAGAAGAAGCATAAAAGCAGGTTGAATGCAGTGGAGATGCGATCTCTTCGTAAAATGTGCGGCCTTACCATGGCCGACCAAAAGCGAAACGAAGAGATTCGCAATATGGCAGGTTTGAAAGATGACCTTGTCTCAAAAATGGATAAGGGCGTGCTTCGATGGTTTGGGCACGTTGAGCGAATGAGTGAAGACCGAATGGTGAAGAAAGTATATAGCGCGAAAGTTAATATTAAAAGGTGTCGAGGTAGACCGAGATTAACTTTCGAAGACCATGTGAGCAAATTGCTCGAAGAGAGGAGGGTCAAGAGTACTCGGATACCTAGACGTGCATGTATGAAGAAGATGATGAATCTGAAAGAAGCGAAAGAAGTATGTAGGGATCGTGACACTTGGCGATCTGTTCTCTCTGGCTACCCTGTCAGGGATTGTACGTGAAGATAAATAAAATAAAATATATATATATATATATATATATATATATATATATATATATATATATATATATATATATATATATATATATGTATATATATATATATATATATATATATATATATATATATATATATATATATATATATATATATATATATATATATATATATATATATATATATATATATATATATATATATATATATATATGTATATATATATATATATATATATATATATATATATATATACGTCTTTAAATATATTTAAGTAAAGTAAAGGAATTATCTCGTAGCTTGGACCATTTCAAAATGTCACACGCATGCATGCGGAAGTTTCTAGGCTTCGCTCGGTTATTTCGCTGTAATTAATCACGAGTGCGGGCTTTCGAATAAGCTTCCGCTGATACAACATGACATCTGCGGTAGTAAGCCTGAATGATAACGATTTCCTGAACTTTTGAAGATGGAATTTCACGCACCTTTATATTGAAATACATGAGAAGACTCTGTCTTCTCATGTATTTCCAGACAATTAAGTCATTTCGACCCACCTTCCACCGAAGATATTTTTGAGTGGAGTGTACTTTGGACACTAATTTCAGCATGAAGTACACGATTATACATTAAAAAAAATATAACACAACCAATAAATATTCACACTTATTTAAAAAGCATCCTTGGAATAAATTTCAATTAAAAAAAAATCTTATATAAGTACATAGGGTTTTTCTATTTGCTATAATCATTATTACTATACTACGCAGTTTAATCACATGAAATAAAATAAAAATAAAAATTTAGTGTAACATATTTGCAAATCTTTACTAATATAGAAATATCGTCCCATCCGAGTGATTCTCCACTTTAATGGTGGGGAGTGGTGGGTCTCTTTCCAAAAGATACCTTCTCAGTTCAATCAGACCTATATTCGTGATGGAGCAAAACACATCTGGCTATAACATCCTGATATAATAATGATTTTTAGAAAAAAAAAAAAATACATTCGATGGGTAGAAAAATTACAACGTCTCTTGAGTTGTTGCAAAAGGTTGCAAAAGTTGCAAAAGGGGGACTTTAGCAACTTAGGTTGAAGTAGGCATTTCTAAATAAGTTTAATGATTTTAAGTTTCTTATCGGTGGTGGGATGTCGTTCCAGCAAAGACTGGCGGCATATTTACAGCAACCCCTAAAAGTATGTCTGCTATTAAGTTCAATGAATCGAAAAGATTATCCACGTACATTTTACGTTTTATTTACTGGAAGACTCTTTAGTTTTTATCCCACACGCGTAGGCAGTATTAGCATCGTTTAGAAAAATATAGTATCATATTACTTTAAATGAGGTTATTTCTTCTCTCAATTTTCTATACAGGAGTAAGCAGAAAGGATGGAATGGAATAGGTCGAATGTCTAGTGACAATAGAGTCATTTGTCCCGTTTTCCCAAAAGCTTCAGTGAAAAGTGAATCGAAAAGACGTTGTTTAGACCTCTGCCTACACTAATGCGTGAATATACATATATATATATATATATATATATACATATATATATATATATATACATATATATATATATATACATATATATATATATATATACATATATATATATATATACATATATATATATATATACATATATATATATATATATACATATATATATATATATATATATATATACATATATATATATATATACATATATATATATACATATATATATATATACATATATATATATACATATATATATATATATATATATATATATATATATATATATATACATATATATATATATATATATATATATACATATATATATATATATACATATATATATATATATATATATATATATATACATATATATATATATATACATATATATATATATATATACATATATATATATACATATATATATATATATATACATATATATATATATATATATATATATATATATATATATACATATATATATATACATATATATATATATATATATATACATATATATATATATATATATACATATATATATATACATATATATATATACATATATATATATATATATACATATATATATATATACATATATATATATATATATATATATATATATATATATATATATATATATATATATATACATATATATATATACATATATATATATATACATATATATATATATACATATATATATATACATATATATATATATATATATATACATATATATATATACATATATATATATATATATACATATATATATATATACATATATATATATACATATATATATATACATATATATATATATATATACATATATATATATATATATATATATATATATATACATATATATATATATATATATATACATATATATATATATATATATATATATATATATATATATACATATATATATATATATACATATATATATATATATACATATATATATATATATATATATACATATATATATATATATACATATATATATATACATATATATATATATATATATATATATATATATATATATATATATATATATATATATATATATATATATATATATATATATATATATATATATATATATATATATATATATATATATATATATATATATATATATATATATATATATATATATATATATATACGCGTCAAGTAGTCCCAAAAATTATCAAAGATGGAAGGTGGATCAAAAGTGCTTAATTGTCTAGAGTTCTAGTCTACCCCTGTATTCTACGTCCAGTATAGCCGAGTGGTTGTGTGATCGGAATTCGAGTCAATTCAGTTCATTTACGGACAACACAATAAATCACGAAGTGTTTGCTAAAAACTGCTAACAAAATGATGAAGAAATTTATTATGGACATTTTCTGTAATATATTAAACCGTCTTCAGGCCCTGTGAGATTTATTGCATACAAATTACTTACGGCGCTTCACATAGCTAAACATAAAGTTAATATTTGTTGTGTGCTTCAATTAATAAGCTTTTAATTAAGAAGCTTTCAAAGTCCAATACGTTTTTTGTTACAAAACTTATGTGTAATTTCTTTTGGCTTTGACACAAAGATGGCGACAGGTAGACTATCCCTGTAGTGGAAAATGTGTGAAGGTTTTTCAAAATTTTGTTTTGGTTTTATTTCGATGTGGTTATACCGTGATCTATCGGTAGGCAAAGTAATTTAAAGGCTTTTCCCTACGCCGCCTCTTATACCACTTTCTAAAGAGGATGGGGGGCGCTGACATTACACCGTGTTGTATATAATATTTAATTATAAACAGAAAGTCACAGTAGCCGAGTGGTTGGGTGATCGAAATTCGAGTCAAAACACCCAAGTTCGATCCCCAGATGCTAGGCTCGTACCAATAGATTTTTCAAAAACTTATATATGATGTACGTCATTGGCTTGGATATAAAGATGGCGATAGGCTCAACACCTGTCACGATGTGCCAAACACTGCCTTCAGTGAAAGGTGACGGTCAAAAGGTCTTCATTGTCTTGACCTCTGTCTACACTAGTATTGGGAATGGCGTGAAGATATTTTTTTACTTACTTATCATCTCACTAACGAGGAAGCCAGAGAAAACAGATCGCCGAGTGTCAAGATCCTCACATACCTCTTGACACGCATGTCGTGTGATAATGTACTGGTGTCTTGATAGACACCAGTGCATTATCTTCACGCATTTAGTGTAGGCAGAGGTCTAAACAACGTCTTTTCGATTCACTTTTCACTGAAGCTTTTTTGGGAAAACGGGACAAATGACTCTATTGTCACTAGACATTCGACCTATTCCATTCCATCCTTTCTGCTTACTCCTGTATAGAAAATTGAGAGAAGAAATAACCTCATTTAAAGTAATATGATACTATATTTTTCTAAACGATGCTAATACTGCCTACGCGTGTGGGATAAAAACTAAAGAGTCTTCCAGTAAATAAAACGTAAAATGTACGTGGATAATCTTTTCGATTCATTGAACTTAATAGCAGACATACTTTTAGGGGTTGCTGTAAATATGCCGCCAGTCTTTGCTGGAACGACATCCCACCACCGATAAGAAACTTAAAATCATTAAACTTATTTAGAAATGCCTACTTCAACCTAAGTTGCTAAAGTCCCCCTTTTGCAACTTTTGCAACCTTTTGCAACAACTCAAGAGACGTTGTAATTTTTCTACCCATCGAATGTATTTTTTTTTTTTTTTGTAAAAAAATTTAATTCTAAAAATCATTATTATATCAGGATGTTATAGCCAGATGTGTTTTGCTCCATCACGAATATAGGTCTGATTGAACTGAGAAGGTATCTTTTGGAAAGAGACCCACCACTCCCCACCATTAACTCGGATGGGACGATATTTCTATATTAGTAAAGATTTGCAAATATGTTACACTAAATTTTTATTTTTATTTTATTTCATGTGATTAAACTGCGTAGTATAGTAATAATGATTATAGCAAATAGAAAAACCCTATGTACTTATATAAGATTTTTTTTTAATTGAAATTTATTCCAAGGATGCTTTTTAAATAAGTGTGAATATTTATTGGTTGTGTTATATTTTTTTTAATGTATAATCGTGTACTTCATGCTGAAATTAGTGTTCAAAGTACACTCCAAGGACTCACTGAAAATCAGTGCTGTATTTGCAGCTAATGCTGAGTGAGGGCCTTTTTGTGTATATGCTGCAGTATAAAATGTACGGCTTGTCAAAATTAAAATATTTATTTTTTATTGATGAAATAACCTGTGTAATGTAGTGTTTAAGTAAGTTGAACTGTTTTTTTTTGTAAAAAGCTGTTGTTTATGCGCAAATAAAGTTATTCTAATTCTAAAGTTGTTCTAAATATATATATATATATATATATATATATATATATATATATATATATATATATATATATATATATATATATATATATATATATATATATATATATATATATATATATATATATATATATATATATATATATATATATATATATATATATATATATATATATCCACTGGAATGTAACTCACAAAAACGGTGGATATCCCGTTGGTTCAGAATGTGCAGAAATGCTTACTGAACAATTTTCACTGTGACAGAGACCGCGCCCGCTTTCTAGGTGTTTCGACAAAGGAATCAAGTTACTGGCTACATGTTTTACCATCAAGTAACCTTGGTACATTACTAGATAACGAAAGTTTACGTATAGCTGTAGGAATATGATTGGGAGCCTCGATTTGTCAACCACAATGATGTCGTTGTGGCAGCAACGTTGACGTGTTTGCTCCTCCACGGGCTTTCAAGCCATAAAGTGCCGGCAGACTGTCTTGTCACGGTTCCTTGAATGAGGTCATCCGAAGGGCTCTTGTTTCCATAAATATTCCATCGGTTTTAGAGCCTTGTGGAATATTTAGGAGGATGGTAAGAGACCCGACGGCTTGACTTTAGTCCCTTGGGAGAGAGGCAAAGTTTTGTGTGGGACGCAACTTGCGTCGATACATTAGCGGCCTCTCATATCAAGGGTACTTTGATAAGGGCCGGGGCGGCATCAGAGGCAGCGGAATGGGGTATGTAGCGCAAACATGAGTTTTCAAAGGGAGACTATATACTTGTTCCATTTGCCGTAGAGACAATCGGTCCGTGGGTCCCCGCGCGATGCAGTTTCTAAAGGAATTGTATCCGCGACTTATCGTTGCCGCTGGTGACAAGAGGGCTTCAACGTGGAAATGCAGCCAGCGTTCTTGGTACCATGCCACGAGGAGTAGGGCTCTACGATTATAATAGTTTTTAGTTAATAAGTATTGTAAATATTAACATAATTTTTTCTGTAAATAAATATTTATATAATATATATATATATATATATATATATATATATATATATATATATATATATATATATATATATATATATATATATATATATATATATATATATATATATATATATATATATATATATATATATATATATATATATATATATATATATATATATATATATATATAAAATGATTGACATCAGAGTGGCGTGGTTGGTAATGAAAACCAGTGCTATGTCGGAACTATTTCCAATATAGCTTAATGCTGACTTACTTGATATGTTATGTTCGCATATGCGTCTATTTTTTAGCATATATACCTTTCATTCCATTCCATTCAATTTGTAATTCGTCCTTTAATAATTTTTTATTCCATGGTGTACAATAAAGCAATATTTCATTCTCCATTAAGTTTTCATTCATTCGTTCATGCATTGCTCTGATCCTAAAATGAGCAGCAAGAATTTGTTATATAGAATTGGAAACAACTAAGGTACTACAAACAGCCAGACCGGAAAAATGTTTTTAATAGAAACAATGTTTTCTTCACTCACGCACTAATAACAATTCATGATTTAAGAATCGTAACACATCAAGTGGCGGAAGGAACCGATAGGACGAGACATAAAGACATAAAGACGGCGACGGAATCATCACCTGTCACGTTGTCTCAAAAATATCTTCGGTGGAAGGTGGGTCGAAATGACTTAATTGTCTAGAGCTCTGTCTTCTCATGTATTTCCAATATAGGGAAATTGCGTGAAATTCCATCTTCAAAAAGTTCAGGAAATCGTTATCATTCAGGCTTACTACCGCAGATGTCATGTTGTATCAGCGGAAGCTTATTCGAAAGCCCGCACTCGTGATTAATTACAGCGAAATAACCGAGCGAAGCCTAGAAGCTTCCGCATGCATACGTGTGACATTTTTGAAATGGTCCAAGCTACGAGATAATTCCTTTACTTTTACTTAAATATATTTAAAAAGTAGTTCGAAAAGTAGCCGTAAAATTGATTTTAAATTTGGACGGGTCGATGTATTTTTCCCAAAAGAATTTTAAATACATGGGATACCGAAATTCCCAAGGGAACACGAAAAATTTTTAGCGGGACAAATTTAACATCTTTATGCTTTAATTCTGGATTTTTATTCAACATATAAAATTTGTTGCATACATTGCCATCGTATCCGTAACCGATGAATGCCAGAAGATCAAAGTCTTTGGTAGTAATTTGTTTGATGACGCTGATTGGTGTTGTATAAAAATCCGTTACTCCAGCTTAGCACTATTGCCATCGTCTGCAGGCACGAATGCGTCGTGACCTATTGTGTCGTTATACATATTATATGAAAAATAACCAAAAAACAAGTCTTAAATAGATCCAATAGTAATGTATATTACACACTTTATTTTCTATTAAAGGACCATTTAATATTTAAGCACAAAATCTGAATAAAGAATACGTCCTCAGTGTCTTAGGCCATGGTTTTTCTAAAGTCGTAGTACACGGTACAACGTTAATTTTTGATTAATAATATTTGTTGCGAATGTTTGTTTCTTCGGTGGAAGGTGGGCCGAAAGAACTTAATTGTCTAGACCTGTCTACCCCTGTATTGGGAATGGCGTGAATTTAGATATAAGCGATCTGCAAATTAGTTTCAATATAATATTTTCGTAAATCAAAAAAAATATGACAATAATACACAATAAAAAACATAACGTGTACCATGTTTCTAGCAAATAAATAAATAAATAAATATTCGCTTACGCGTGTAGATTGGAACACTAAGTACGGAACCAGGTTGGATGCGCGCACATTGAATTACATTATGATTACAGAGGAGAGCGTGACCGTTTGAGAGAACGGAATTCGGAAAATTACAAATCCCTGTGTTAGTACTCCTATAATTGAATTGTTTCGACCTCCCTATATAAAAGTTATGTGTGGTAAAGGCTTAGGATTTGTACACCCTTTTTTTTCATTACTTAAAAAAATATCTTCACGCTATTTCCAACACAGGGGTAGAGGGGCGAGTTATAGAAAGACCTTTAATGACGTTAAATACCTGATCGAAATTACCACCTATGACGCTGTCAATGTTCTTCCGATAAGAAGCATATATGAGTACTAATAGCTCACTATATAGTCGCGATAGCCGACTCGAATTTCGATCATCCGATCGGAATTCGTACAAAGGACCCGAGTTCGATTCCGAGGTGGTAGGCTCCTACCAGAGTTTTTCAAAAGATAAGTACGATTTATATCGTTGGCTTGGTCTTAAAGACGGCGATAGGCGGCCACGTAGATCTAAATATGTCTTCGGTAAAAAGTGGGTCGAAAAAACTTAATTGTCTAGAACACTGCCTACCCCTGGATTGGGAATTGCGTGAATGTTTATTTAATAGCAATGGAGGAACAGACGTTATCCCCATATCACGAACGCTAGTCCTGCTTCATGATCATCATCTGACGCAGACTCACCTCGCTGTTCCAAATAAACTCCACTAAAATACTCCGGTGAGTGTCTATAGTCTAAACCTTTGACCACCCCAGCAGCAAAGTTTAGATGCAATGTGTCAGATATGCGATGGCCAATACGCTAGCTAAGCGTTGTTGTTATGTATACATCTATAACATTGCCATATGGCTTAAAGCCTAAGCATATACCACCCCTTTTCTTTCCATGGGTGGCATAAGAGTCGTCTAAGGGAAAAGCCACCTCGAAATATACCAAACTTTATCAGACCAGTGATGGTCTGGTCAGATGTTTCTGCGATCGCCAATTGTCGCCATTAGTGCAACTTCGCTTACAGGAGAGGCCTATATACTGCAGGGGACTTTAAGAGGCCGTCATGTGTGTATGTATGTATGTATAATAACATGGTAAGCTTACATTCAGCTGTCAACTTTTAAAAACTGTTAAGTAAGGTTGCATGCGTGGCTTTTATATTAATTATACCTACATTTTTACTCGACTGTGTGACTGTCAGTGTCCTAAGCATTTTAGATCCGCTTATCGCGGTAAACTTATCACAGGTACGATTTTGGAATAAACAAACAATCAATATAAAATACCATATTTTTTTTATTATGCATATTTCTATAATTACAAAAAAAAATTAGGAAAAAATTGAAACAATGTGATAACTGTTAAAAATATATTTAAAATTTAATATTTGTTGCAGTGTGTAACAAGAGTAGTTATTTTTTATTTTTTTATTTTATTTTAATTCGAATGTTTAGTATAATATATTTGTAAATCTGTACTAATATAGAAATATCGTTCCATCCGAATGATTCTCCACTTTAATGGTGGGGGGTGGTGGGTCTCTTTCCAATAGATACCTTCTCAGTTCAATCAGACCTATATTCGCGAGGGAGCAGCATACAGCGGGCAATAACATCCTGAAATAATAATGATTTTAAGAATTACATTTTTTTTAAGTCACGATAGCCGAGTCGTTGGGTGGTCGGTTTCGAGTCAAGAGACCCGAGTTCAATCCCCAAGTGGCAGGCTCGTACCAATGGGTTTTTCAAAAACTTATGTACGGATTATATCGTTGACTTGGACATAAAGACGGCGACGGGTTTACCACCTGTCACGTTGTCCCGAAAATATCTTCGGTGGAAAGTGGGTCAAAGGGACTTAACTGTCTAGACTAGACCTCTGTCTACCCCTGTATTGGGAATTGCGTGAAGATATTTATTTACTTTATAATTATTAGATTTTTTTAATAAGAAAATTATTACAAGAAAATTTATATTCGATGGGTAGAAAAATTACTACGTCTCTACCCAACACTTTAGTGGCCAGTTTATTAAGCAAGTTAGACCTTTCAAGCCAGATAGGCTATTGTCCCAAATAGGCTAAAGCCTATTTGGACCTCCTTTGTTCATATGAAAGTCGTTATAGGTTAAAAGAAAACAATTGAAAACCGAAATGGCTACCAGCCAGATAATCATTTTAAAATATACAAGATAAATATTAAGCACAGTGATCACGGCATCTGTTCTTCCAGAAACGAATCTGTACGTTTGTAATTGTTTAGGGTAAGATGAAGATTATCGCAGCATCATATAAATTTAAACTTAAGCCTAAAAAAGGCCAGATCAAGAGCACCCTGAATCGAAGAGCATGTATGAAGGGAATAATGAAAGTGGTTGAAGCGAAACATACTTGTTTATAACATACTTGTATAGTATGCAAGGATCGTAGCAAGTGAAAAGAAGAGGTCTCTGCCTGCCCCTACGGGAAAGATGCGTGATTGTATGTATGTATGTATCATGAAGATATTTATAGTGTCACGATAGCCGAGTTAGTTGGTATTCGGAATTAGAGTCAAGAGACCCGAGTTCGATTATCAGGTAGTAAACTTGTACCAATAGTTTTTCATTCAAAAACGTAAGTACAATTAACTATTTAGACGATTTATATTGTAGGGTTGGACATACAGCGACAGGCTCACCACCAGTAACGTTGTCCAAAACAATTTCTTCGATGAAAAGTAGTCAAAAGTACTTAATTGTATAGACCTCCGTCTACTCCGGTATTGGGAATGTCCTGAAGCAAATATAACAGCCTATCCACTGGTCGACTGCTGAACATAGGCCTTCCCCAAAGATTGTCACATAGAACGGTCCTGTGGCATCTGCATCCATCGAAACCCCGCGACATTGTGCAAGTGTCGCTCCATCTTCTGGGGGGTCGTCCTACACTGCGTCTCCCAATGACTTCATTTTATCCAAACATTACCAGTAAGAGTATCCCAGCCCCGGATCTGGTACTAAAGATCCGGCCGCAACGTATGAGAATGCCAAGTGCTCGTTCAAGCCCGAAGTCGCCCAGTATATTCCAAACAACATGAGCACTGTCAAACCGCACAGAGCTGTCACTATGTTCGTCCAAAGGCAGCCTAAAAACGATACGACGTTGAGTAAACCATATAGTTCTGCTAACCCCTGTATGTGATAATGCGTGAAGACATAAAAAATATAAGCAATGTTTCATAATATAAACTTTCTATCGCATGGGTTTTCTATAGTAATAATATATATTGTGGCTTCAAAGTCTAAGTCTAGTTTAAAGCCTCAATAGTCTAATAGTTCAGGGTGCGGACTGCGAAACATAACTCGCATGTTCGGGTCCGTTATTGGACTATTACCGTGAACTTCAGACATAAGCATTGCAGCTTAGTTGAGCTGACTAACTGGATTGGTTAACAGCAATACTTGTAATGCTATTTGACATTGCTAGAAGTAAAAAAAGCTTTTTATCTACGCTAGCTGTACTCTGGGGTTTACCGACGTACAATTTAAAAAGAGTCAAAGTTACTTATATAATAAAGTTACTTATAAAATTCACCTCCAAAGAACTTTTATGACACTGTTAATACAGTGTCATAAAAGTTCTTTGGAGGTGAATTTTAAGCATTATTGATGATCAGGTGATTGTCAAAGAGCCCTAGCTTATTTGCCCACATTTCTGGAAAAAAAATATTAAACACACCTTATACAGAGAAGACACGATAGCCGAGTTGTTGGGTGGTCGGAATTTCGAGTCGAGAGACCTGAGTTCGATCCCCAGGTGGCAGTACCAATGAGTTTTTCAAAAACTTATGTACCAATTTTATCGTTGGCTTGGACATAAAGACGGCGACGGGCTCACCACCTGTCACGTTGTCCCGAAAATATCTTCGGTGGAAGGTGGGTCAAAGGGACCTAATTGTCTAGACTTCTGTCTACCCCTGTATTGGGAATTGCGTGAAGATATTTATTTATTATTATTATACCTTATACAGAAAAATGTTCCATTAAAATTTTATATCAAAATTTGTCTCCTAAAGCTGGGTTTGCTAAAGAACTTTGACTTCACAAAGTATTGAGACTTAAATCTTTCACCTCCTATGAAATGTCTGGTTCAGTCCATCTAGCAGTACAACAATAGTTATGTTCTGGAAAGTTCTTGTTGGAAAGTTATAGAGAGTCAGGGTAATAACGAGCTATGATGCATTCTATATTATTTAATGGAATATATAAATAAATAGATAGGGAAACATCACACACATAACTCTGTCTCCAAATTATACGTAAAGCAATCAAATATATGGAACAGAAAATAACCAAATTACCACAAATACCCGGATTTGGTTTTCTGTATTGACCCGTCCGGGAATCAAACCGGGGACTTTAAAGCTGGCTACATCCTAAAAACCGGCGTGTAATACCACTCGAACACTCAGACGTAAAGGTATGCGTGACTAATCGTGACTAACTTATTTATAAGCTTCTTCGTTTGAAGGTATTTACAGATACCCAAGAGTATTGCGCTGTGGTCGCGCACACCATTAGGGGAATTCATTAGTGCGTTAGTACTTATAAGCTCACAAAGAAAAACCGATCTATTTACCAGGTAATCCAAATACAGGCTCCGTTGGATTCTTCATGGCGTTTAGAATCGCCAACGCTGCGGCGACAACGGCGAACGCTAGATGGAAGAACAGCATAGCTGTTACGCCGACGTAAACCGCGTAAGATATTACAGCTGGACCATTTACTGAAATAATATAAATAAATAACAATACATACGTAGATAGGATACAACATCATATACATTGCTCTGATCCCAAAGTAAATAGCTTAAGCACATCTGTTATGGAACCAAAAACAACGAAGGTACCACAAACGTCCAGACCCGAGAAAATGTAGAAAGTGTTTTTCTATATTAAGCTGGCAGCTGGTATGGAATCTGCTAGTGCGCAACTCGTCAAGAACAGCAGAAGTCGTCATGATTTGCGAGTTCAGAAATAATAAATTGGCTAAGAAAAATCAATAAAAAAATGCATGCTGAAGTTGTAGATGGCGTTATCTCCATAAATAAAATAATAAATAAGCAATATCTTCACGCAATTCCCAATTAAGGCTTGGACATAAAGACGGCGACGGGCTTATCACCAGTCACGTTGTCCCGATAATATCTTCGGTGGGTCGGAGGGACTTAATTGTCTAGACTAGACCTCTGTCTACCCCTGTATAGGGAATTTCGTGAAGATATTATATTATTATTCCATTGGTACGAGCCTGCCATCTGGGGATCGAATTCGACCCGAATTCGGACTCGAAATTCCGACCACCCGACCACTCGACTATCATGAAGCGATATATAGCGTTTATAACTGAATTGAAATGTGTATGCTTATATATTATAACATAGCATAGCATAGTATTTAGTATATAACATATTTAATAGGTGTAATCTCGTATGTCCCCCTAATAAGGCGGACCACCCAGAAACATAGGCTTCTTCATAATTGTAAACTAGGATTAAGATGATAATTAAACATTGAATACACGCAAGAAGACGTTTTCCTTTAACACGTCCCAAAGTACAACATTACAGTATAGTTATAGACATTGAGTTAGAAATTGAAATAGTTTCTGACAGATGTGGCCAACGCCACCAAGAGGTGTACTAAAGAAAGATTTAAAATATCAACAGGCACTTGATAAAATTTTATTTGTTGAAGTTCTTTTTGGAATTTTTATACGTTACCTGGTAGAAAATACACATGTAAAGAACTCGTCTTCTTTTTTATTTTGTATGTCTTCACAGTTTTCTCAATATTGGGGTTAGATAGATATTTAAGTCTTTTCGTAACATGAGGTGATCCTTTCGCCAACTTAAGTGTTCAAAACATCGATATGGGTACTTACACAGAATACATACTAACATAAATACATATTTTTGTATACTAACATATAAACACAGTAAGACTCGAGTAACATTCATATTCGTCACTTAAATATTAGCCCCAAGCGGACTTCGAACTTCAATCTTCCCCTCAAAGGCAGGGTCGTTACCAACTCGGTCAGGCAATTCTTTTTACAATAATTTTTTAATCCAAAAAAAAATATCAAGCTTATGACAAATAATTGGGCGGTCGTACGTTTAGAGAGTTTTATCTTTACGCTCAGACCGGAGCTTATTAGAGATAACGTGACAGGTGATATACCTGTCGCCGTCTTATTGATAAAACACTCTCAAAAGCGGTCTCAAGATTGATCTTCACGGATACGCTTTCAAGATCTGAGCAGTGGCTTAAGATGTTCATTAATTAATGAATTATTCTCAAGAGCAAATGCCGAGATTAATTAAATGTCACTATAACCGAGTGTTTCGGTGATGTCATGAGACCCGAGTTCGATCCCCAGGTGGTAGGCTCGTATCAATGGGTTTTTCAAAACTTGTGTCCGATTTATATCAATAGCTTGGATATAACGACAGCGACAGGCTCACCCTGTCACGTTTTCCCAAAGTATGTCTTCGGTGTAAGTTGGGTCGAAACGACTTTATTTGTCTTGACCTCAGTTTTGGGAATGGTGTAAAGATTTTTAAGAATTTTTAAATACGGAATATAAAGTAAATTATGAACAAGAAAAGACATCTTCTAAGAGCTGTCAGCTTCTTCTCCATATGAACCTTTCTCCAATGACATAGTTCTAGTCACTTACAAGGATTCTCCGTGTCTATGGTCGTTACTGAAACGCAGGCTTGATTCGGCCTCATGCCAGCCGCCAGCGCTCGAACCTATAAACACAATAATAAAGAATTTTAAAATATATAAGTAATATATCATAAGTCTATTCTATTATTTCTCGTGATATTTTACCAAACATCTTGGTAGCCTACGATATTTCCTGATTCCCTTAGTAGCCTATTTCTACACCCCTTGAGAACAATGCGGGTGACAAATTCTTACGCCATTAGCACATTGAAAAATGTTAAAAAATATCTTCATGCCCATCACAACGATGGGGTAGACAGTTGTCTAGGCAATTAAGTCCTTTTGACCCAGCTCTGAAGTGGCAATGTGCCAGCCACATAGCTCGACGAACTGATAGCCGTTGGGAAAAAAAGGCTCTCGTTGTTGGGAAAAAAAGGCCTCGTTTAGGCAAACGTAGTATAGGACGACTTCCCAAAGATGGGAGTGAAGATATGCAAGTGACGACCTGCATAATGATGCGGGACGTCGATGGAAGCAGGTAGCTGGTGACAGTTCTTTGTGGCGAATTCTAGGGAAGGCCTATGTTCAGTAATGGACTCTTGATAGGCTGTATCGAAAATAAAAAGAAGCCTAGTGGATATGTGATCGGAATGCGAATCGAAAGACACAAATTTGATGCCCATTCGCTCGTAACAGAAGTCTTTTAATAACTTCTGTAAAATTTATATGGTTGACTTGTCACGTTGTTCCAAAATAAACCCCGGTGAAATATGAATCTATTTAGTAAGTGTCTAGACCTCTGGCTACCTATGGTATGATAAAAATTATCTCAGTAATAATTACATTACAAAGTTAGTAATGAAAATGTATTAATAAAAATTAAATAAATGTAATAAAATTTGATCACATAGTTACTTTTGTAGTTGTTTCCTGTAATTATTCTAAGTGGACAGTTCGAAAATTTTACAAAAATAGTCGTGCAGTCGTGATAGATTAAGTAATAAATAAAATTTTTAAAACGTATAAAACACTTACCTCATCTTCTCTCGCTTTAACCTCAGTCTTACAACTCACAGCACACGCGTCTATGTCAGAAAGGCAAGTCACTAAAAAGAATAAAAACACAAATTAGTATCATATTTTTAGTATTATCCCCAAACCTCTATTTATTCAATCAGGTAGATAATTAATTATTTTCTGACATAAAAGAAAGAAAAATACATTGCAAAAAGAAATAGACGGATATTTATAATAACAATAACAAATTTCTTAATAGCGTTCAAATAAATGTTAAGCCCCTCAACAGTTTCCACCATAGTCTTGACAATAATTATAGTTTCAAATTGGGTAGTTCTGGTATCCTAAGAGGTCATAATATAACCGTATATAACCCGCATTTTGGAAACCTCCTGATTTTTGTTACCAATGATATTTTTGCAAACTCATGTACAATTTGTATCCTCGACTTAAACGTAAATGCGGAGATCGGCCTGTCACATTATTCTAAAGAATCTACATTGAAATGTGGATTGAAAGGTCTAAAGTGACAAGACCTATGACACGAAAAATAATCAATAGCATAGATGAATGTATGAAGGAATGAATGAATGAATGAAATACACTTTATTGTACACCAATAAACAATAACAAAAGAAAGATTTTTACAAGGAAAAAATTATGAGAGTTCCAATTGGCGGGCTGAAAAGCGATCTCTTCCAACCAACCAAGTTGCAGAGGATCTATGCACCAGTGAGTATTAGACTAACTATACGCAAATTGTTATGACATGTTATTACTTTTGTGGAAATGTGTATAGCCCAATTAATATTGCTTACCAAAATAAAAAAATATCTTCACGAAATTACCAATACAGGGGTAGACAGAGGTCTAGTCTAGACAATTAAGTCTCTTTGACCTACCTTCCACCGAAGATATTTTCGGGAGAACGTGACAGGTAGTGAGCCCGTCGCCGTCTTTATGTCCAAGCCAACGATATAATTCGTTCATAAGTTTTAAAAAAAAACCATTGGTTCGTGCCTGCCACCTGGGGATCGAACTCGGGTCTCTTAACTCGAAATTCCGACCACCCAACCACTCGGCTATCGTGACTTTTTATTGCTAAGCAAACTTACTGTAAAGGGTGTTAAATGAGGGTGTGCCGAGGTTCCGTAGACCCAGCTCGCCTTTGAACAGACCATAATGTATGTAGCTGTCTTGCACTTGGTTCTCCACTGTTGCACTCGATACTATCTAAAACAAAGCCTTCTTGATTATAGTTTTTTTTATATCTTCACGCAATTTCCCGCACTGGAGCAGGCAGAGATAGAGGCAATGAAGTCCTAACTACCCAGTTTCCCATCCGGTTACCAATAAACGGGAGGATCCTACTTTTGTTTTGAATGACATATGTGTTCAAATATTTATTTATTGTTGATTATTATAAAGTATTGTAAAGTAAGAAGGACGGACCGAGTGGTGGGGTGATCGGACTTCGAGTCAAGAGACCCGAGTTCGATCCCAGGTTATAAGTATTGCCCAGTAGATATCCCAACGATTTACATCGTTGGCTTGGACATAAAGACGGCAACAGGCTCACAACCTAGCCCAAAAAATACCTTCACTGAAAGATGGGTCGAAAGCCTTAATTGTCTAGACCTCTGTTTATCCCAGAATTGGGAATGACGTGACGATATTTTTTATGAAGTAAAAGCTACTAAGTGGCTGACCAACCCTTCATGGTGAAAATAGATGACAGATAAAAGCAAATATGTTATTTTAATATTATAATGCTTTTAATTAATACTATTTAGTGCTCATTACGCAACGTGACCTGAATCTAAGAGATAACCAGTTGCCTGTAAATTTACGATCAAATTATCTTCGTAGTGTGTGTTCTCGTTTGAAATAGACGTACCTGCCTACCATCGAATGCTACGTACGTTGGAGCTTATAATTAAAGCCATTGTCACATACGCCGAGACAATCTAAGTAATTACCAGCTTAACGACGTCTTATTATAGTATGTAGATTGCTCCATAGTGTCTGGTAATGTCTCAATAGCGAGATATCATCAGACTTACGGTTGAGCATTTAGGTTGTGATTAAATTTGATGTTATTTTTTCCGATGTGTGGTATTAAAACTACAACAGTAAATTCTTTAGCTCCTAAATTACTATTTCGTGGCGTGGAGGCCACGAAAGGAAAAAGCCTTGAAAATTCTATTAGCTATCAAACATTGCCTCAAACTTTGGGTTGAACATCCAGAAGTCATAATCATCATAGTGACCTGTAAAAGTCCCCAGCAGGAAATAAGCGTCTCTCATACGGGTTTGCTATAATCGCCACGCTTGCCAAGCGGTTTGACGATAGCAGTACGAGACACCTCGCACCTTAGACGCCAGCCCGGCGGCATCGGCCAGAGACAGCTGCCCTTCACTTGTCTGCTGAAGCCAATTTTGTAGCCAATTGAATTTTCAAGGATTTTTCCTTAGTTGCCTCTGAAGATACTCTACAGGAAGAAAGGGGAATTCTTACACTGTAACCGCACGGCAAAGCCCAGCAGACGTTCCCTCACCGCCTTTCACATTGTCCCAAAGAATCCATGGTTAAATGTCGATTGAAAGTACTAAATTGTCTAGACCTATGATTACCCAGTATTTACTTATTTTAAAATTAACCACTATAAACTCCTTCTTTGACAAAGTACAGTTACCGAAATTAAAATGTATGAAAACATTTAATTTAAAACTTTAGAATACGAAATTTATCTTATAATATCTCCAGTTGAGCAGTATTGGATGCATTATAATGAATTCATTTTAATACACATTCCAATGTTTAATTATATCTCCTAGGATGAATATCTTATGAAATGTCCAGTACTGGTGTAGCTTATTCGGGACAACTCGCTACCTTAAAGTCAAAGCTAACGTACATTCATACTTACATTCATATATATCTACATATATACACATTCATATATACCAATATACATGCATGGCTCAAGTACACAAACATTCATATTCATCAAACAATTGTTTGCCACTATCGGGATTCGAACCCCAAGAACCGTGAGCTAAGGGTTGCAACTTCGAAGGCAGGTTCACTATCAACTAGGCTACAGGGTCCATTTTTATTTTTACAACATATTTATTAAAATTGCTCACATCCACCATTTACTTTTCTCCATCAACCAGAGTTAACTGGTGGAGAATGCCACGTAGCATTAATTTCACTCGTCGGCAATATAGAATAAATAAATACAATAATTTCTACTAACCCAACTATCGCTAGAAGTAGCAACTATCACCAAAAGTACACATAATACACTCAACATAAACGCACAGAATATATATCCACGTTTCGTTACTGCCATGTCGAAATAGTTTAGTTGTACTGTTATTTTATCGGATGATATGGATGATAATTACAATGAAGATAACAAAGGGCTATCTGGTTGATAATATGACGGAATTTCTGTGTTATTCGCTATGAATCATTTGATGAATTATACGCGAGCGTATTCACAATGGTTATTGACGGAGACTGCACGGGATTCAGACTTTGCTTGGTATTTCTCTGCGTTCTTATTAGACGCTACGGAGACGTCTGCAGCAGAACCACGGTAACCGACATAGCAGGAAGTCTCCGCACAGTGAGTTAATGGGCCAGTAATATAGATTTTGGAAGCGTAATAAACGTTCTCCAGTGGCAAACGAGTACAGACAATTGCAGTATAAGACGACCTTCACAATTATTCAGCACAAGCAGTTCATACATATCAACTATAATGGTATAATTGTAGTTAATATGTATGAAATATCATCAATATATTAAGTTAAAAAAAAACTATGTGGCATTGTATCAAAATGGGGTTGACTCAGCATGTAGGTGGCACTAGAGCGTAGAGGTGGGTGTCGAAAGAGCCATCCGAGGGAATAATTATTGAAAAGAGCAATAGCCACCGACAGTTTTCGTTATATGAAACGCAAATATATGCAAAATATTTGTTCAAAATCAAGCAAAACGGTGACGGGCAGCAGCGTTAAGAAGCAAGGTTATTGCGATCGCCAATCCCAACCCAAGTGCTAAATTACCAAAAGGCAGAGGCCAATGTCCTGCACTAGACTAGACTTAAGTGGCTGACATTCCCCCAGAATTCTTGTCTGGTATTTTTCGTGATGGTTATCCCGTCATTTGTCGGTAGCCCATCACATTTTTAAGTCGCCTCTTACGACACCCACGCAAAGAAAGTGGTCGGTCTTAGCATAACCACACGGTTTATTTTTTAATTACATAACGGCCTGTTAAAGCCCTCTGCAGGACATATGCCTCTCCCATAGGGAGGTTTTGATACAAACGCCACGCTTGGCAAGCGGATTGGCGATCGCAGTACCAGACCACTCGAATCGCAAACGCTGCTGCCCATCTTCGATCTTAAAAATTTTGGTCTGATATTTTAAGAGATGGTTATCTCGTCATCTTTTGGTTGCCATAACGATATTCAAGACTGTTTCCATTAGTCGCCTCTTACAACATTCACTGGAAAAAAGGGAGTGACAATATTCTTACGCCGTTACCTTCATATTAATTGGAATATTCATAAAATAAACTGCAGCAATGCAATTTTGACGCCATTAGAAATCAGAAATTATTGACGTTTTATTGGTGGCTAGTTTATAGTCTCGCTTCCTCCTTTACTAACTAATAACATATTTATTTCTGTTTAATTTATCTCTTTTACAACAGTATTCAACTGTGTATATCTGGCAGTATCCCGAAGTAAATAGCTAAAGCACTTGTGTACACAAACTCAAACCCGAGAGGGTAAAGAAGTAGTTTCACCCATCAAGAATCAATCCCAGACCCTCAGAGCTGGCTTACACTGGTCCGCGAAGGTCGCTATAAATGCAGGTCATAGATTTACAAGAAATACTTTTTACGGTTACGGTACTTTTATGTGATTGTAATTCGAGTCGCGACCGGAGTCCGAGAACAGGTGGTAGGTTCGGATTTTTTTAACAAACTTATGTAGGCTTTATATCGTTGGGTTGGAATAAAGACGGCGACAAAGTCACCAGTCTGTCAGTCCAAGCCACGTTGTCACAAAACACGTCTTCGGTGGAACGTGGGTATGTATAATAAAATTACCTTAACCTCACCATTATCCCGACCATTAGCCTGACCTTTGCGGTACCGTTGCCACGGTACGGCAACAGTCGCGGGTTCGAAGCCCTACGGTGTTAGCTGAAATTTAAAAATAATCTCTTTTATACAGTTCAGCAGAACTTCCATGCTCTAAAATCAATTCAAATTGCATATTCCAAATTTGTTCTGCCTTTTTTATGTAAGTGTATATAATACTTACATATATACACACTTCTGTCACTTTGGTTAAGTTACGTTCGGGACACTTTCCTTCAAATAAATTTGCTTATCTGATGGGCAAAATTACTTCTCCCCATTGGGACCTATGTGGTTTAGTTGAAGATGTACATCACATACTTGTGGAATGTGTGAAACACGAGAGAGAGAGAGAGAGAGAGAGAGAGAGAGAATCATTGATGCAAACACATAATATAAATATAGTGGACGTTGGAGCTCAGGCGATATTAGCTGAACCAAACTCTGAAGCAGCGAAAAACATATTTGCCATGGTCATGCAGCATCAATGATTCAATCTCTCGATTGTGGCATTCAGTTTTAATTAATGAATGTTAATTCAAATTTTATATCAGGGTATAACGAGGCTGGCATATCCAAAAAGGATAAAAGCCCCTAAATAAATAAAGATAATAAAAAAAAAAACAAAATAGTGTTTAATTATTTATTTGTTGCTAAAGCTTTATATCATAAATATAATTTCAAATTATTCTATAAAATATACACATTTAGAACATCACGAAATTTGTTTTTAGGTACCATACTCTGAAAATACTTTACTATTGAATTAACAAATAAACACCATTGCATACGTTATTGTGTGGAGAAATAGGAAGCAGGACAGACATACTCGTTTTTTTTTCTTATGGATGTAATACTACAAGCTTTCCTCAATAATTCTATTTCCTCAATAATTGTAATTTTCTCAATAAATGTAATACTACAAGCTTTCCTACAACCAATAAAACTAATAACTTGACGAAACACTTGGGGCCCCTATTTTACTAAACCAAACGTCAGAGAGAGACAACAGAACCTATATTGATGTGATAGTTCGTATATATCATGACGGCGACAGGCTCACCACCTGTGACGTTGTCCCAAACAAATGTCTTCGTTTAAAGGAGGGTCGAAAAAACTTCATTGTGTATTTGTGTATGAAATATCCTTATATTAAAATGTTTTAGTGGAGAAGGAGAAGAAGTTCTACTCTGTTATAATTTAAAACTCGACATTATGCCGAATAAGCAACATTAAAAAGCGAAACACATCCATAGGTTTTTAAAATACGAGGAAAAAGAGATAGGGTACGAAGTCAAACTGCACATTGGCTTTACATATGAAGAAAATAAACATTTATACGTCACATACTAAAAAAGTTAAATGAGTACTGAAATCGGAAATAATTTTACATTGATAAGACATGCATTAGGAAAAAAACAGACAGGTCATTGAACAAACAACAGTTTCACAAATGTTAAGCAGAATAGAAGCCCCACATCATTTACTACTTTACTATACTTAGCTGAGATAATTCCAAAAGTATTTCTGAATCATTCCACGGAATTGACATTGTTATACAATAAAAATTCCTATGACACGTTAAGAAAATAATGCGTTACGGTCCATCACACACATGTAGTAAATTTTTAATTTTCATTTCCATTCATTATTCATCAATAAAGTATGTGTTATTATTGCATTTAAGCCATTTTATTCATTAAATTTCAATTCAAATTCACAAAAATAATTTCGTGCACCAATGCAGTTCCGTGCCATAGACGACAATTTTCACAATTCACAAGTTACCTAAAGCGAATTTTTAATATAATATAATAATAATTGCTAACAAAATCAATGTGAGACCCGACTATAAAAAAGTAAACATTCTCATAACGTGTAACTGTACGGAAAATTCTATTAATATGACACGTTAAAGCTATATATTACTAGTGTTTTCCATTAACTGTGCAAGTGTCGATAATTTTACCAATCCTGAATAGATGGACAGTAAAGTGAAAAACCAGGTAATTTTCCATAGTGTTTTAAGTCGCCAAGCAAAAAAATATCAATTCAAATTCACTTATAAATTCCCCAATTTAAGTTTGTAAAAGTGAATTTGAATTGATTTAAACATGTCAATTCACAATCAATTTAATAAAAAAATTGAAATTGTAGTAATTATTAGTGTTGGGTACTAAAGATTCTTAAAGATATAGGTTTTTTTACTTTATTGCATCATTGATCCTTTTCTAAATAGATGATTTTAAATTTTCCCAATACTGTGACAGACAGACAGTCGAAATAACTGAATTCTGCAGGCCTCTAACTATCCCAATAATGGCAAAAATGCGTGAAGATATCTATTTATTTATCATTTAATCATATAGTTTAAAACGGCTAGCATTGTGCGAGCGCGAGCTCATTCCAGACGAAGGAACTCCGATAGGTCCGAAACTAGTCGATACCTACACCGATTATAACGTCAGTTTAGCCGTTTTTAACTATTTAATGGGTAATGTCTTACGAAAGTTTTAATTATTTATCGTTTATTTATTTTTTGACTATAACTCTGGCACTAGATATATATCAAATAGTGAATGGTGACAGTAAAATAAAACAGGACAAAACTACAATATGTATATATTTGCGTTTACAACACTACCACAACTATATTTTTGAACTATAGAAGGCTACCGTTAATGTTGATGGAGAACAATTTCTCTGAAACTAATTGGTGAAATTATTTCGTATATTTGCTAAGTTTTTTTTTTATAATCTCATCTTACCATACATAGTCATAATAAACAATAGAATGTATGCGACCTTAATAGCTTTTATGAACTTATATGTAACAGTTTTTACAGAATTGAAGACTTAATATGATAATAAAAGAGGCGAATGCGATGTCCTGAATAATTTAATATTGTTATTAGAGCAAAACATGGTCATACATTTGTAGTTAATACATAAGTATCACTGAAAATGCTCTAGCGATTGGAATGAATATTTCTAATTTGCCAACGTTTCGATTTTCAAGTTTAATTCTTTTTTTATTTGAGATTATATCAAACAGAGTTCAACAAGAGATTTGACTACGTGACTCCAATAACGAGTAAATTTATGAAACAACCTAAAAATTATGGAGCTTTGAGTTTGACTTAAATAATACGAATAGAATTTTTTCCCTGATTTTTTAATCGTAATATATATCACTCAAGATTTTTTTCTGAGGATTTTTTTCCTAAGGGTTCCTTTACACTAAATATTTGCATATTATCCTAAGATTATTAAACAAAATAATAAAGAACGAAGCTCGATTGTTTTGGTACTAGTCATTTTTTTTTGACAATAGTATTATCGCATTCATCCTGTATATCCCTAAAAACATACTGACACCTTTACATTTTAAGTTTAAGAAGCATAAAAATAATTGTATTAAATCTTATTAAATATTAAAAAAGAAATAATACTTGCGATTAAAATTCAAGCATTTGTTCATTTTTTTTAAAATCAACCTAATTAATTTGCGAACCGTACACCATTAGCGTACATTGACATTCCCAATCGACTTTACAGCTAGAATCGACTTTACAACCAGAATCGACTTTACAAAGTATTCACACCTGCACGGACAGACACTGCAAAAAATAATCCAAGCCCTCGTTCCCCTCGCACAACTCCCTCAGCCTTTCCAATTGAGATCTCGTGAAACCGGAATGCGTCGAAACCACACAGAGCAACCTCTTATCCGAAAACGACATTTCGCTCTTCGATACGCAATCGCCAAAAAGACCCCAGCTCTCGTCCCTATCGCCATCCGAGAAGCCTTTCCTGAGAACGTGATAGCACAGAGGCGATATGCGTCTGACAAATGTATTCGAACTGGCCGAAACGAGTAGGGTCAGCAAGCAAAACGGAAGTAAGTGCGTTGTGATCTTTCCGGTCAGCAGGTGGCAAAGGGCCTCGAAGATCCAGCCACTCAACACGGGCAGCTGCTCCTGCGATACGGCTGTTTCGAACACCTGTAACGGGATCCGATATTAATAACTGACAGATTGAACAAGATGTATGTATGAATATTATAAAATGAATTATCGTCACGCCATTCCCAATACAGGGGCAGACAGAGGTCTAGACAATTGGAACAAGAGTATGAGTTATCACTCTTATCCTATTTCTATTTATATTATGTTTAATATTGAACCTTTAACTAATACCATTATCACAATAAAGTGCATAGAAGAAGATACCGGCAGAGTTTCTTTCGCCTATTTCTTTTTCGTCAAAAAAACCTCATCACGAAACGGTGGTAGATTAAAAAATGACGATCGATGGATGTAATAAATGTTACTTATATTTATGAATAAATGATTTGTTTTTAGATGCATGCACATAAATAAGTTCCAAGACCAGAGACAATTAGAATACTTATGGGGCAGGGCGTCTACGTATTTTTTTCCTAAGGGTTCCTTTACACTAAATATTTGCATATTATCCTAAGATTATTAAACAAAATAATAAAGAACGAAGCTCGATTGTTTTGGTACTAGTCATTTTTTTTTTTTGACAATAGTATTATCGCATTCATCCTGTATATCCCTAAAACATACTGACACCTTTACATTTTAAGTTTAAGAAGCATAAAAATAATTGTATTAAATCTTATTAAATATTAAAAAGAAATAATACTTGCGATTAAAAATTCAAGCATTTGTTCATTTTTTAAAATCAACCTAATTAATTTGCGAACCGTACACCATTAGCGTACATTGACATTCCCAATCGACTTTACAGCTAGAATCGACTTTACAGCTAGAATCGACTTTACAGCTAGAATCGACTTTACAGCTAGAATCGACTTTACAGCTAGAATCGACTTTACAGCTAGAATCGACTTTACAGCTAGAATCGACTTTACAGCTAGAATCGACTTTACAGCTAGAATCGACTTTACAGCTAGAATCGACTTTACAGCTAGAATCGACTTTACAGCTAGAATCGACTTTACAGCTAGAATCGACTTTACAGCTAGAATCGACTTTACAGCTAGAATCGACTTTACAGCTAGAATCGACTTTACAGCTAGAATCGACTTTACAACCAGAATCGACTTTACAGCTAGAATCGACTTTACAGCTAGAATCGACTTTACAGCTAGAATCGACTTTACAGCTAGAATCGACTTTACAGCTAGAATCGACTTTACAGCTAGAATCGACTTTACAGCTAGAATCGACTTTACAGCTAGAATCGACTTTACAACCAGAATCGACTTTACAGCTAGAATCGACTTTACAGCTAGAATCGACTTTACAGCTAGAATCGACTTTACAGCTAGAATCGACTTTACAGCTAGAATCGACTTTACAGCTAGAATCGACTTTACAACCAGAATCGACTTTACAGCTAGAATCGACTTTACAGCTAGAATCGACTTTACAACCAGAATCGACTTTACAACCAGAATCGACTTTACAACCAGAATCGACTTTACAGCTAGAATCGACTTTACAGCTAGAATCGACTTTACAACCAGAATCGACTTTACAGCTAGAATCGACTTTACAGCTAGAATCGACTTTACAGCTAGAATCGACTTTACAGCTAGAATCGACTTTACAGCTAGAATCGACTTTACAGCTAGAATCGACTTTACAACCAGAATCGACTTTACAGCTAGAATCGACTTTACAGCTAGAATCGACTTTACAGCTAGAATCGACTTTACAACCAGAATCGACTTTACAGCTAGAATCGACTTTACAGCTAGAATCGACTTTACAGCTAGAATCGACTTTACAGCTAGAATCGACTTTACAGCTAGAATCGACTTTACAGCTAGAATCGACTTTACAGCTAGAATCGACTTTACAGCTAGAATCGACTTTACAGCTAGAATCGACTTTACAGCTAGAATCGACTTTACAGCTAGAATCGACTTTACAGCTAGAATCGACTTTACAGCTAGAATCGACTTTACAGCTAGAATCGACTTTACAGCTAGAATCGACTTTACAGCTAGAATCGACTTTACAACCAGAATCGACTTTACAGCTAGAATCGACTTTACAGCTAGAATCGACTTTACAGCTAGAATCGACTTTACAGCTAGAATCGACTTTACAACCAGAATCGACTTTACAACCAGAATCGACTTTACAGCTAGAATCGACTTTACAGCTAGAATCGACTTTACAGCTAGAATCGACTTTACAGCTAGAATCGACTTTACAGCTAGAATCGACTTTACAGCTAGAATCGACTTTACAACCAGAATCGACTTTACAGCTAGAATCGACTTTACAGCTAGAATCGACTTTACAGCTAGAATCGACTTTACAAAGTATTCACACCTGCACGGACAGACACTGCAACAAATAATCCAAGCCCTCGTTCCCTCGCACAACTCCTCAGCCTTTCCAATTGAGATCTCGTGAAACCGGAATGCGTCGAAACCACACAGAGCAACCTCTTATCCGAAAACGAAATTTCGCTCTTCGATACGCAATCGCCAAAAAGACCCCAGCTCTCGTCCCTATCGCCATCCGAGAAGCCTTTCCTGAGAACGTGATAGCACAGAGGCGATATGCGTCTGATAAATGTATTCGAACTGGCCGAAACGAGTAGGGTCAGCAAGCAAAACGGAAGTAAGTGCGTTGTGATCTTTCCGGTCAGCAGGTGGCAAAGGGCCTCGAAGATCCAGCCACTCAACACGGGCAGCTGCTCCTGCGATACGGCTGTTTCGAACACCTGTAACGGGATCAGATATTAATAACTGACAGATTGAACAAGATGTATGTATGAATATTATAAAATGAATTATCTTCACGCAATTCCCAATACAGGAGTAGACAGAGGTCTAGTCTAGACAATTAAGTCTCTTTGACCCACCTTCCACTGAAGATATTTTCAGGACATCGTGACAGGTGGTGAGCCCGTCAACGTCTTTATGTCCAAGCCAACGATATAATTCGTACATAAGTTTTTTGAAAAACTCATTGGTACGAGACTGCCACCTTGCGATCGAACTCGAACTCGAACTCCAAATGGCCGGCTCGTACCAAAATGTTTTTTTTAAACACATATATGATTTACGTCGTTGGCTTGGACATAAAGACGGCGACAGGCAGACCTCCCGTCGAGTTGTCCCAAAATTAGCTCCGGTGAAATGTGGATCGTAAGGATTAAATTGTGTAGACCTCTGGCTACCTCTGTATTGGGAAATGCGTGAAGAAAGACAAATACGTTCAGAGATGGGCATAAAATCACATGCATTGCTCCGATCCCAAAGTCAGTAGCTAAAGCACGAGAGTTATGAAAAGGATACAACGAATTGAACACATTTAGTGTCTTTGTAGTTTCAGTTTCGACATATCTAAGTTCCCGAGTTCGATTCCCGAAGGGATCGATGTCGAACATTCTTCTATATTCTCTCGACTCTTAGTGGAACCTTCGTTGTTTCCGATTCCATAACACGCGTACTTCAGAATCAGAGCAATGTATGTGATGCTGTCCCTGTCTGTGTCTGTCATGTATTTACAGTGGTAGAGCCACGCATCAGCTTTTGTTGTCGAATGAATGGGCCGGCTCGACCGGGGAAGTACCACGACCTCACAGAATACCGGCGTAAAGTAGAAAGTCTAACAAACTTTCGTCTGGTGAGTGCTGGTAACCGGAGGCGCACCCCAATTCTGGGGGAGGGGCAGGAGGGGGTATTGTTTGCCTCCCTTTTCTATAAAAAAACTATGTGACAGAGTAAATGAAACTCACCAGAAAATAGATGTACCATTAGTATCTGAATCGCGTGATGTTCTGAATACTTGCTCATATTGTCCAGAAGTCTCTCCACTACGCTCTTCTTCAAATCTTTGGACAGTATCTGTTGTCGGAGCACTCGAGTTATACCCTAAAAAGATCACATAAGTAAATAATAGTATAAAGAAATTGTGCGTGGAGTCCCTCCGCGCGGAAGCAAAACTTCGTAATGTGGAAATGAAAATAGGAAGGTGTAGAAATTACGCTCTCGCTCTGTCTCTTTCTGTTCCCCTTCCACACGAGCGTTGAACTCCATGGTGGCATTAAACGTTTAACGCGACCTTGTTGGAAGTAGTCAGGATAGCCGAGTGGTTGGGTGGTTGGAATTTCAAGTCAAGAGACCCGAGTTCGATCCCCAGGTGGCAGACTCGTACCAATGGGTTTTTCAAAAACTTATGTACGAATTATATCGTTCGTATCGACATAAAGACGGCGACGGGCTCTCCATCTGTCACGTTGTCCCGAAAATATCTTCGGTGAAAGGTGGGTCGAAGGGACTTAATCGTCTAGTCTAGACTCCTGTCTACCCCTGTATTGGGAATTGCGTAAAGATATTTGTTTGTTTATTTTATATATTTTTGTTGGAAGTCGCATAAGAAGTTTCACTTCATAAAAACATGCGCCGTAAGATATTATAGAATATATTTTCTACATTTTAATGCGGCTAGTTAAAAAAGTAAAGTTAAAAGTGTGTTTTTAGTGTTTTTTGTACAATAAATATATATAATATCTTTACGCCATTCCGAATGCTTGGGTGAACAGAGGTCCATACAATTCAACCCTTCCGACCAACTTTTCACCGAAGACATTTTTTGGGTCAATATGACAGGTGGTAAGCCAGTCGCCGCCCAAGTCAACAATATAAATGGTACACAAGTCTTTGTACTGTATAAATGGTACACAACTCGTTTCAAACTAGCCGATGTCCGTGGACTCGTGGTGTACACACCGGTTTTCATGATGGTTGATGGTTCGATTTCCGCTCGGGTCAACGTAGAAAAAGTTATTTATTTATTTAATTACAAATTGGTACAAGCCGCCTGGGGATCGAACTCGGGTTTCTTGTCTGAAATTTGATCCCTCAACCACTCGGCTATCGTGATTATTAAATAAATGAGAAATAAATAAATTATAATTTCAAAAAAAAAATTTTCTAAGTAAATGGTGTTATTTCCCTACTAATTAGCATCGATTTTTTTTCGACGACTACTCGAAAATCTGAATTAAAAAAAAATACATATTAAACGTTTCGAATTGATACAACGAATATATTCTCTACTCAAATTACGACAAGTACCATTACACTCGCTCTGTCTCTTTCTGTTCCCCTTCCACACGAGCGTTGAACTCCATGGTGGCATTAAACGTTTAACGCGACCTTGTTGGAAGTAGTCAGGATAGCTGAGTGGTTGGGTGGTTGGAATTTCAAGTCAAGAGACCCGAGTTCGATTCCCGAAGGATCGATGTCGAACATTCTTAGTGGAACTTAGTGGAACCTTCGTTGTTTCCGATTCCATAACACGCGTACTTCAGAATCAGAGCAATGTATGTGATGCTGTCCCTGTCTGTGTCTGTCATGTATTTACAGTGGTAGAGCCACGCATCAGCTTTTGTTGTCGAATGAATGGGCCGGCTCGACTGGGAAGTACCACGACCTCACAGAATACTGGCGTAAAGTAGAAAGTCTAACAAACTTTCGTCTGGTGAGTGCTGGTAACTGAAAGTGCACCCCCCAATTCTGGGAGGGGCAGGAGGGGGTATTGTTTGCCTCCCTTTTCTATAAAAAAACTATGTGACAGAGTAAATGAAACTCACCAGAAAATAGATGTACCATTAGTATCTGAACTGCGTGATGCTCTGAATACTTGCTCATATTGTCCAGAAGTCTCTCCACTACGCTCTTCTTCAAATCTTTGGACAGTATCTGTTGTCGGAGCACTCGAGTTATACCCTAAAAAGATCACATAAGTAAATAATAGTATAAAGAAATTGTGCGTGGAGTCCTCCGCGCGGAAGCAAACTTCGTAATGTGGAAATGAAAATAGGAAGGTGTAGAAATTACGCCTCGCTCTGTCTCTTTCTGTTCCCCTTCCACACGAGCGTTGAACTCCATGGTGGCATTAAACGTTTAACGCGACCTTGTTGGAAGTAGTCAGGATAGCTGAGTGGTTGGGTGGTTGGAATTTCAAGTCAAGAGACCCGAGTTCGATTCCCGAAGGATCGATGTCGAACATTCTTAGTGGAACTTAGTGGAACCTTCGTTGTTTCCGATTCCATAACACGCGTACTTCAGAATCAGAGCAATGTATGTGATGCTGTCCCTGTCTGTGTCTGTCATGTATTTACAGTGGTAGAGCCACGCATCAGCTTTTGTTGTCGAATGAATGGGCCGGCTCGACTGGGAAGTACCACGACCTCACAGAATACTGGCGTAAAGTAGAAAGTCTAACAAACTTTCGTCTGGTGAGTGCTGGTAACTGAAAGGCACCCCCCAATTCTGGGAGGGGCAGGAGGGGGTATTGTTTGCCTCCCTTTTCTATAAAAACTATGTGACAGAGTAAATGAAACTCACCAGAAAATAGATGTACCATTAGTATCTGAACTGCGTGATGCTCTGAATACTTGCTCATATTGTCCAGAAGTCTCTCCACTACGCTCTTCTTCAAATCTTTGGACAGTATCTGTTGTCGGAGCACCTGAGTTATACCCTAAAAAGATCACATAAGTAAATAATAGTATAAAGAAATTGTGCGTGGAGTCCTCCGCGCGGAAGCAAACTTCGTAATGTGGAAATGAAAATAGGAAGGTGTAGAAATTACGCCTCGCTCTGTCTCTTTCTGTTCCCCTTCCACACGAGCGTTGAACTCCATGGTGGCATTAAACGTTTAACGCGACCTTGTTGGAAGTAGTCAGGATAGCTGAGTGGTTGGGTGGTTGGAATTTCAAGTCAAGAGACCCGAGTTCGATCCCCAGGTGGCAGACTCGTACCAATGGGTTTTTCAAAAACTTATGTACGAATTATATCGTTCGTATCGACATAAAGACGGCGACGGGCTCTCCATCTGTCACGTTGTCCCGAAAATATCTTCGGTGAAAGGTGGGTCGAAGGGACTTAATCGTCTAGACTAGACTCCTGTCTACCCCTGTATTGTGAATTGCGTAAAGATATTTATTTTATATATTTTTGTTGGAAGTCGCATAAGAAGTTTCACTTCATAAAAACATGCGCCGTAAGATATTATAGAATATATTTTCTACATTTTCTCGGGTCTTTTTAATTAAGAACATATTTTTCGCAAAGAATATTTGTTATTCTATTCCAGATTATATATCCGTGGCGAGTAACGGAAAATAATGGCTACCGAAAGATGATGAGATTAACACTTCGAGACAAATCATGTAAAATACTAATAATATAAAATACACACTGGGTGTCTGTAGTACCTTAGTTTTTTCGGTTTTCGTACCTCAAGTGCGTTAGTTTCTTACATTGGGATCGGAGCAATGTGTATGCAATGTGTGTGTATCTAAAGTATACGCTGTGCATTATTTTGGTGATGCGGATAACTTTGGACTTCATAATTCGGTGTAAGAATGGGTAAGAAAAATGGTTGACATTTCAAATCATCAGACCAAAATGTAATAGTAGGCAATGGGCAGCTGCATCTCTAAAGTTTGACATATCTAGTACGGCTTTCGCTAATCTACTCGCAAAGCGTGAACAAGATAGCATATCTTCTCGTTTTCGAAAGGACTGCTTTCAGTAGTGCACTTTGACAAATTGTTAAATAAGTCAACATAAATTCGACAAAATAATAAATCAAAACGATGGGAAATATAGTGAGATTAGAAAATAACGAAATTTTAAATTTTCTAACTTTGTATTCGGCACCAAGTACTGTCGCACGGCTATATTGAGTTGCGAGATCAGTTCGTAGTATGGGTTCTGTATTTGTTTTGCAATATATTCAGTTTTGCCGCTCAACTGCAGCAGGCAACCCTGGAGTGCGGCATGACGTAAAGGCGCATAGCTGGACGTCAGCGACTTCAGTAATTTCTGGTGTACTGTTGACAACTCCTGTGAAAGAAATTCGAATACATGTCAAAAGTGCCAAAAAGTTACAGTATGCCATATGGTTACGGTGTAAGAATATACCAGCTCCTTTTTCCCGTGGGTGTGGGAACTGTCCCTGACTACTGATAGATAGCGAAAAACCTGTATTAAAAATTACCTGACCAAAACTGAACAATCAGTGACGGACAGCAGATGCTGCTGTTTGGTTTTGCGATCGCTACTCCACTTGTCAAGGGCGATTATGACGAATCCTGCAGCAGCGCGGCGGCACTGCGCAGTACCTGCAGTGCGCGCGCGGCGTGCTGCAGCGCGTGCAGCAGCGCGGCGGCACTGCGCAGTACCTGCAGTGCGCGCGCGGCGTGCTGCAGCACGGGCAGGTGGGCGGCAGCGCGTGCAGCAGCGTGCAGCAGCGCGTGCAGCAGCGCGTGCAGCAGCGTGCAGCAGCGCGTGCGGCAACGCGTGCAGCAGCGTGCAGCAGCGCGATGCAGCAGCGCGTGCAACAGCGCGTGCGGCAACGCGTGCAGCAGCGCGTGCAACAGCGCGTGCGGCAACGCGTGCAGCAGCGCGTGCAACAGCGCGTGCAGCAGCGCGATGCAGCAGCGCGTGCAACAGCGCGTGCAGCAGCGCGATGCAGCAGCGCGTGCAACAGCGCGTGCGGCAGCGCGTGCAGCAGCGTGCAGCAGCGTGCAGCAGCGCGTGCGGCAGCGCGATGCAGCAGCGCGTGCGGCAACGCGTGCAGCAGCGCGATGCAGCAGCGCGTGCAACAGCGCGTGCAGCAGCGCGTGCGGCAACGCGTGCAGCAGCGTGCAGCAGCGTGCAGCAGCGCGTGCGGCAACGCGTGCAGCAGCGCGTGCAACAGCGCGTGCAGCAGCGCGATGCAGCAGCGCGTGCAACAGCGCGTGCGGCAACGCGTGCAGCAGCGCGATGCAGCAGCGCGTGCAACAGCGCGTGCGGCAACGCGTGCAGCAGCGCGTGCAACAGCGCGTGCGGCAACGCGTGCAGCAGCGCGTGCAACAGCGCGTGCAGCAGCGCGATGCAGCAGCGCGTGCAGCAGCGTGCAGCAGCGCGGCGGCACTGCGCAGTACCTGCAGTGCGCGCGCGGCGTGCTGCAGCGCGTGCGGCAACGCGTGCAGCAGCGCGTGCGGCAACGCGTGCAGCAGCGTGCAGCAGCGTGCAGCAGCGTGCAGCAGCGCGATGCAGCAGCGCGTGCAGCAGCGCGGCGGCACTGCGCAGTACCTGCAGTGCGCGCGCGGCGTGCTGCAGCGCGTGCAACAGCGCGTGCGGCAGCGCGTGCAGCAGCGCGTGCAACAGCGCGTGCAGCAGCGCGTGCAACAGCGCGTGCAGCAGCGCGTGCAGCAGCGCGTGCGGCAGCGCGTGCAGCAGCGCGATGCAGCAGCGCGTGCAGCAGCGCGTGCAGCAGCGCGTGCGGCAGCGCGTGCAGCAGCGCGTGCAGCAGCGCGATGCAGCAGCGCGTGCAACAGCGCGTGCAGCAGCGCGTGCAACAGCGCGTGCAGCAGCGCGTGCAACAGCGCGTGCAGCAGCGCGTGCGGCAGCGCGTGCAGCAGCGCGATGCAGCAGCGCGTGCGGCAGCGCGATGCAGCAGCGCGTGCGGCAGCGCGTGCAGCAGCGCGATGCAGCAGCGCGTGCAGCAGCGCGTGCGGCAGCGCGTGCAGCAGCGCGGCGGCACTGCGCAGTACCTGCAGTGCGCGCGCGGCGTGCTGCAGCGCGTGCAGCAGCGCGTGCAGCAGCGCGTGCAGCAGCGCGGCGGCACTGCGCAGTACCTGCAGTGCGCGCGCGGCGTGCTGCAGCGCGTGCAGCAGCGCGTGCTGCAGCGCGTGCAGCAGCGCGTGCAGCAGCGCGTGCAGCAGCGCGTGCAGCAGCGCGTGCAGCAGCGCGTGCAGCAGCGCGTGCAGCAGCGCGTGCAGCAGCGCGTGCAGCAGCGCGTGCAGCAGCGCGTGCAGCAGCGCGGCGGCACTGCGCAGTACCTGCAGTGCGCGCGCGGCGTGCTGCAGCGCGTGCAGCAGCGCGTGCAGCAGCGCGTGCAGCAGCGCGTGCGGCAGCGCGATGCAGCAGCGCGTGCAGCAGCGCGTGCAGCAGCGCGTGCGGCAGCGCGTGCAGCAGCGCGGCGGCACTGCGCAGTACCTGCAGTGCGCGCGGCGTGCTGCAGCGCGTGCAACAGCGCGTGCAGCAGCGCGTGCAGCAGCGCGTGCAGCAGCGCGGCGGCACTGCGCAGTACCTGCAGTGCGCGCGCGGCGTGCTGCAGCGCGTGCAGCAGCGCGTGCAGCAGCGCGTGCAGCAGCGCGTGCAGCAGCGCGTGCAGCAGCGCGGCGGCACTGCGCAGTACCTGCAGTGCGCGCGCGGCGTGCTGCAGCGCGTGCAGCAGCGCGTGCAGCAGCGCGTGCAGCAGCGCGGCGGCACTGCGCAGTACCTGCAGTGCGCGCGCGGCGTGCTGCAGCGCGTGCAGCAGCGCGTGCAGCAGCGCGTGCAGCAGCGCGTGCAGCAGCGCGTGCAGCAGCGCGTGCAGCAGCGCGTGCAGCAGCGCGTGCAGCAGCGCGTGCAGCAGCGCGTGCAGCAGCGCGTGCAGCAGCGCGTGCAGCAGCGCGTGCAGCAGCGCGTGCAGCAGCGCGTGCAGCAGCGCGTGCAGCAGCGCGGCGGCACTGCGCAGTACCCGCAGTGCGCGCGGCGTGCTGCAGCGCGTGCAGCAGCGCGTGCGGCAGCGCGTGCGGCAGCGCGATGCAGCAGCGCGTGCGGCAGCGCGTGCGGCAGCGCGTGCGGCAGCGCGTGCAGCAGCGCGTGCAGCAGCGCGTGCGGCAGCGCGTGCAGCAGCGCGTGCAGCAGCGCAGCAGCGCGTGCAGCAGCGCGATGCAGCAGCGCGGCGGCACTGCGCAGTACCTGCGGTGCGCGCGCGGCGTGCTGCAGCGCGTGCAGCAGCGCGTGCAGCAGCGCGTGCAGCAGCGCGTGCGGCAGCGCGTGCAGCAGCGCGATGCGGCAGCGCGTGCGGCAGCGCGTGCGGCAGCGCGTGCAGCAGCGCGTGCAGCAGCGCGTGCAGCAGCGCGCAGCAGCGCGTGCAGCAGCGCGGTGCAGCAGCGCAGCAGCGCGTGCAGCAGCGCGTGCGGCAGCGCGTGCAGCAGCAGCGCGTGCAGCAGCGCAGCAGCGCAGCAGCGCGGCGGCACTGCGCAGTACCTGCAGTGCGCGCGGCGTGCTGCAGCGCGTGCGGCAGCGCGTGCAGCAGCGCGTGCAGCAGCGCGTGCAGCAGCGCGTGCGGCAGCGCGTGCGGCAGCGCGTGCAGCAGCGCGTGCAGCAGCGCGTGCAGCAGCGCAGCAGCGCGTGCAGCAGCGCGTGCGGCAGCGCGTGCAGCAGCGCGTGCGGCAGCGCGTGCAGCAGCGCGTGCAGCAGCGCGTGCAGCAGCGGCGTGCAGCAGCGTGCAGCAGCGCGTGCAGCAGCGTGCAGCAGCGCGTGCAGCAGCGCGTGCAGCAGCGCGGCGGCACTGCGCAGTACCTGCAGTGCGCGCGCGGCGTGCTGCAGCGCGTGCAGCAGCGCGCGCAGCAGCGCGTGCAGCAGCGTGCAGCAGCGCAGCAGCGCGTGCAGCAGCGCGGTGCAGCAGCGCGTGCAGCAGCGCGTGCAGCAGCGCGCAGCAGCGCGCGCAGCAGCGCGTGCGCAGCAGCGCGTGCAGCAGCGCGGTGCAGCAGCGTGCAGCAGCGTGCAGCAGCGCGGTGCAGCAGCGCGTGCAGCGCGTGCAGCAGCGCAGCAGCGCAGCAGCGCGGTGCAGCAGCGCGTGCAGCAGCGTGCAGCAGCGGCGTGCAGCAGCGCGTGCTGCAGCGCGCAGCAGCGCGTGCAGCAGCGCAGCAGCGCAGCAGCGCGTGCAGCAGCGCGCAGCAGCGCAGCAGCGCGTGCAGCAGCGCAGCAGCGCGTGCAGCAGCGTGCAGCAGCGTGCAGCAGCGTGCAGCAGCGGCGTGCAGCAGCGCAGCAGCGCGTGCAGCAGCGCGCGTGCAGCAGCGCGTGTAGCAGCGCGTGCAGCAGCGCGTGCAGCAGCGCGTGCGGCAGCGCGTGCAGCAGCGCGCGCAGCAGCGCGTGCAGCAGCGCGTGCAGCAGCGCGGCGGCACTGCGCAGTACCTGCAGTGCGCGCGGCGTGCTGCAGCGCGTGCAGCAGCGCGTAGCAGCGCGGCGGCACCGCGCAGTACCTGCAGTGCGCGCGGCGTGCTGCAGCGCGCAGCAGCGCGTGCAGCGCGTGCAGCAGCGCGTGCAGCAGCGCGCAGCAGCGCGGCGGCACCGCGCAGTACCTGCAGTGCGCGCGGCGTGCCGCAGCGCGTGCAGCAGCGCGCGCAGCAGCGTGCAGCAGCGCGCGGCGTGTTGCAGCGCGTGCAGCAGCGCGTGCAGCAGCGCGGCGGCACTGCGCAGTACCTGCAGTGCGCGCGCGCGGCGTGCTGCAGCGCGCAGCAGCGCGCGTGCAGCAGCGCGCGGCGTGCTGCAGCGCGCAGCAGCGCGCGGCGTGCCGCAGCGCGTGCAGCGCGTGCAGCAGCAGCGTGCAGCAGCGCGGTGCAGCAGCGCGCGGCGTGCTGCAGCGCGCAGCAGCGCAGCAGCAGCGCGTGCAGCAGCGCGTGCAGCAGCGTGCAGCAGCGTGCAGCAGCGCGTAGCAGCGCGGCGGCACTGCGCAGTACCTGCAGTGCGCGCGCGGCGTGTTGCAGCGCGTGCAGCAGCGCGCGGCGTGCTGCAGCGCGTGCAGCAGCGCGCAGCAGCGTGCAGCAGCGTGCAGCAGCGCGTGCAGCAGCGCGGTGCAGCAGCGCGGCAGCAGCGCGCAGCAGCGCAGCAGCAGCGCAGCAGCGCGTGCAGCGGCGCGTGCAGCAGCAGCGCGTGCAGCAGCGCAGCAGCGCGGTGCAGCAGCGCGTGCGGCAGCGCGTGCAGCGCGCAGCAGCGCGTGCAGCAGCAGCGCGGCAGCAGCGCGTGCGGCAGCGCGTGCAGCAGCGCCTGCAGCAGCGCGTGCAGCAGCAGCGTGCAGCAGCGTGCAGCAGCAGCAGCAGCAGCAGCAGCGCGTGCAGCAGCGCAGCAGCGCGCGCAGCAGCGCAGCAGCGCGTGTAGCAGCGCGTGCAGCGGCGCGTGCAGCAGCGCGTGCAGCAGCGCGTGCAGCAGCGCGGCGGCACTGCGCAGTACCTGCAGTGCGCGCGCGCGGCGTGTTGCAGCGCGTGCAGCAGCGCGTGCGGCAGCGCGTGCAGCAGCGCGTGCAGCAGCGCGTGCAGCGGCGCGTGCAGCAGCGCGGCGGCACTGCGCAGTACCTGCAGTGCGCGCGCGGCGTGCTGCAGCGCGTGCAGCGGCGCGTGCAGCAGCGCGGCGGCACTGCGCAGTACCTGCAGTGCGCGCGGCGTGCTGCAGCGCGTGCAGCAGCGCGCGGCGTGCTGCAGCGCGTGCAGCGCGTGCAGCAGCGCGTGCGGCAGCGCGTGCAGCAGCGCGTGCGGCAGCGCGTGCAGCAGCGCGCGTGCAGCAGCGCGGCGGCACTGCGCAGTACCTGCAGTGCGCGCGCGGCGTGCTGCAGCGCGTGCAGCAGCGCGTGCAGCAGCGCGGCGGCACTGCGCAGTACCTGCAGTGCGCGCGCGGCGTGCTGCAGCGCGTGCAGCAGCGCGTGCAGCGCGTGCGGCAGCGCGTGCAGCAGCGCGGCGGCACTGCGCAGTACCTGCAGTGCGCGCGCGGCGTGCTGCAGCGCGTGCAGCAGCGCGTGCGGCAGCGCGTGCAGCAGCGCGGCGGCACTGCGCAGTACCCGCAGTGCGCGCGCGGCGTGCTGCAGCGCGTGCAGCAGCGCGCGGCGTGCTGCAGCGCGTGCGGCAGCGCGTGCAACGGCGCGTGCAGCAGCGCAGCAGCGCAGCAGCGCGCAGCAGCGCGGTGCAGCAGCGCGTGCAACAGCGCGTGCAGCAGCGCGTGCAGCAGCGCAGCAGCGCGTGCAGCAGCGCGTGCAGCAGCGCGTGCGGCAGCGCGTGCAGCAGCGCAGCAGCGCGTGCGCAGCAGCGCGCAGCAGCGCGTGCGGCAGCGTGCAGCAGCGCGCGGCGTGCTGCAGCGCAGCAGCGCGCGTGCAGCAGCGCGTGCGGCAGCTCGGCAGCACTGCGCAGTACCCGCAGTGCGCGCGGCGTGTTGCAGCGCGTGCAGCAACGCGTGCAGCAGCGCGTGTAGCAGCGCGTGCAGCGCGTGCAACGGCGCGTGCAGCAGCGCGTAGCAGCGCGTGCAGCAGCGCGGCAGCAGCGCGTGCGCAGCAGCGCGCAGCAGCGTGCAGCAGCGCGATGCGGCAGCGCGTGCAGCAGCGCGTGCAGCAGCGCGCAGCAGCGTGCAGCAGCGCAGCAGCGCGTGCAGCAGCGCGCGGCGTGCTGCAGCGCGCAGCAGCGCGTAGCAGCGCGCAGCAGCGCGTGCGGCGGCGCGTGCTGCAGCGCGCGCAGCAGCGCAGCAGCGCGGTGCAGCAGCGCGGCGGCACTGCGCAGTACCTGCAGTGCGCGCGCGGCGCTGCAGCGCGTGCAGCAGCGCGCGCAGCAGCGCGTGCAGCAGCGCGTGCGGCAGCTCGGCAGCACTGCGCAGTACCTGCAGTGCGCGCGCGGCGTGCTGCAGCGCAGCAGCGCGCAGCAGCGCGTGCGGCAGCTCGGCAGCACTGCGCAGTACCTGCAGTGCGCGCGGCGCGTGCTGCAGCGCAGCAGCGCGTGCAGCAGCGCGCGTGCAGCAGCGCGTGCAGCAGCGTGCAGCAGCGCGTGCTGCAGCGCGCAGCAGCGCGCAGCAGCGCAGCAGCGCGTGCTGCAGCGCGCAGCAGCGTGCAGCAGCGCGCAGCAGCGCGTGCAGCAGCGCGTGCAGCAGCGCGTAGCAGCGCGGCGGCACCGCGCAGTACCCGCAGTGGCGCGCGGCGTGCAGCAGCGTGCAGCAGCGCAGCAGCGCGCGGCGGCACTGCGCAGTACCCGCAGTGCGCGCGCGGCGTGCTGCAGCGCAGCAGCGCGTGCTGCAGCGCGTGCAGCAGCAAGGTGCAGCAGCGCGCAGCAGCAGCGCGTGCAGCAGCGCGTGCAGCAGCGCGTGCAGCAGCGTGCAGCAGCGCGGCGGCACCGCGCAGTACCCGCAGTGCGCGCGGCGTGCCGCAGCGCGTGCGCAGCGCGTGCAGCAGCGCGGCGGCACTGCGCAGTACCTGCAGTGCGCGCGCGGCGCGTGCTGCAGCGCGCGCAGCAGCGCGTGCAGCAGCGCGTGCAGCAGCGCGGCGGCACTGCGCAGTACCTGCAGTGCGCGGCGTGCTGCAGCGCGCGCAGCAGCGCGTAGCAGCGCGGCAGCAGCGCGTGCAGCGCGGCGGCACCGCGCAGTACCCGCAGTGCGCGCGGCGTGCTGCAGCGTGCAGCAGCGCGTGCGGCAGCTCGGCAGCACTGCGCAGTACCTGCAGTGCGCGCGCGCGGCGTGCTGCAGCGCGCGCAGCAGCGCGTGCAGCAGCGCGCAGCAGCGCGTGCGGCAGCGCGTGCAGCAGCGCGTGCAACGGCGCGTGCAGCAGCGTGCAGCAGCGCGTGCTGCAGCGTGCAGCAGCGCGGCGGCACTGCGCAGTACCCGCAGTGCGCGCGCGGCGTGCCGCAGCGCGTGCAGCAGCGCGTGCAGCGCGTGCAGCAGCGGCGTGCAGCAGCGCGTGCAGCGCGTGCAGCAGCGCGCGTGCAGCAGCGTGCAGCAGCGCGCAGCAGCGCGTGCAGCGCGCAGCAGCGTGCAGCAGCGCGTGCGCAGCAGCGCGCAGCAGCGCAGCAGCGCGTGCGGCAGCGCGTGCAGCGCGCAGCAGCGCGTGCGGCAGCGCGTGCAGCAGCGGCGGCACTGCGCAGTACCTGCGGTGCGCGCGCGGCGTGTTGCAGCGCGTGCAGCAGCGCGTGCTGCAGCGTGCAGCAGCGCGTGCAGCGCGTGCAGCAGCGCGTGCTGCAGCGCAGCAGCGCGCGTGCAGCAGCGCGGCGGCACTGCGCAGTACCCGCAGTGCGCGGCGTGCTGCAGCGTGCAGCAGCGCGTAGCAGCGCGCAGCAGCGCGTGCAGCAGCAGCGCGCAGCAGCAGCGCGTGCAGCAGCGCGGCGGCACTGCGCAGTACCTGCAGTGCGCGGCGTGCTGCAGCGCGCAGCAGCGCGTGCAGCAGCGCGCAGCAGCGCGTGCGGCAGCGCGTGCGGCAGCGCGGCGGCACTGCGCAGTACCTGCAGTGCGCGCGCGGCGTGCTGCAGCGCGTGCAGCAGCGCGTGCGCAGCAGCGCGTGTAGCAGCGCGGCGGCACCGCGCAGTACCCGCAGTGCGCGGCGTGCTGCAGCGCGCAGCAGCGCGTGCAGCAGCGCGCGGCGTGCTGCAGCGCGCAGCAGCGCGGCGGCACTGCGCAGTACCCGCAGTGCGCGCGCGGCGTGTTGCAGCGCGTGCAGCAGCGCGTGCAGCAGCGTGCAGCAGCGCGGCGGCACCGCGCAGTACCTGCAGTGCGCGCGCGCGGCGTGCTGCAGCGCGCGCAGCAGCGCGTGCAGCAGCGCAGCAGCGCGTGCAGCAGCGTGCAGCAGCGTGCAGCAGCGTGCAGCAGCGCGCGTGCAGCAGCGTGCAGCAGCGTGCAGCAGCGCGCGGCGTGCCGCAGCGCGTGCAGCAGCGTGCAGCAGCGCGTGCAGCAGCGCGGCGGCACCGCGCAGTACCCGCAGTGCGCGCGCGGCGTGCCGCAGCGCGTGCAGCAGCGCGTGCAGCAGCGCGGCGGCACTGCGCAGTACCTGCAGTGCGCGGCGTGCTGCAGCGCGCAGCAGCGCGCGGCGTGCTGCAGCGCGTGCAGCAGCGTGCAGCAGCGCGTGCAGCAGCGCGGCGGCACTGCGCAGTACCCGCAGTGCGCGCGCGGCGTGCTGCAGCGCGTGCGCAGCAGCGCGTGCAGCAGCGTGCAGCAGCGCAGCAGCGCAGCAGCGCGTGCAGCAGCGTGCAGCAGCGTGCAGCAGCGCGCGCAGCAGCGCGCGTGCAGCAGCGTGCAGCAGCGCGTGCAGCAGCGCGCGCAGCAGCGCGTGCAGCAGCGTGCAGCAGCGTGCAGCAGCGCAGCAGCGCGCGTGCAGCAGCGCAGCAGCGCGCAGCAGCGCGCAGCAGCGCGCGTGCAGCAGCGTGCAGCAGCGCAGCAGCGCGCGTGCAGCAGCGCGTGCAGCAGCGCGTGCAGCAGCGCGGCGGCACTGCGCAGTACCTGCAGTGCGCGCGCGGCGTGCTGCAGCGCGTGCAGCAGCGCGTGCAGCAGCGCGGCGGCACTGCGCAGTACCTGCAGTGCGCGCGCGGCGTGCTGCAGCGCGTGCAGCAGCGTGCAGCAGCGCGGCGGCACTGCGCAGTACCCGCAGTGCGCGCGCGGCGTGCTGCAGCGCGTGCAGCAGCGCGTGCAGCAGCGCGCAGCAGCGCGTGCAGCAGCGCGCAGCAGCGCGGCGGCACTGCGCAGTACCTGCAGTGCGCGCGCGGCGTGCTGCAGCGCGTGCAGCAGCGCGTGCAGCAGCGCGTGCAGCAGCGTGCAGCAGCGCGCAGCAGCGCGGCGGCACTGCGCAGTACCTGCAGTGCGCGCGCGGCGTGCTGCAGTGCGTGCAGCAGCGCGTGCAGCAGCGCGTGCAGCAGCGCGGCGGCACTGCGCAGTACCTGCAGTGCGCGCGCGGCGTGCTGCAGCACGGGCAGGCAGGCGGCCAGCGCGTGCAGCAGCGCGCGCGTGTGCGCCGGCCAGTGCGCGCGCGGCGGCTGCGCGGCCAGCAGCGCGCCCCAGCGGCCCCACTGCGGCGCGGTGAACAGCGCGCTCGCGCTGCACACGCCGCACACCAGCGCGGTGCGCGCCGCCAGCCCAGTCGGCGCCTGCACCGACCAAAGTAATTATTCTCATCCCATTGCATGGACACATGTACAATTACTTAAAAAATCGTAATTCCCGGTAGAATTTTCTTTTTATAGTGAAGGGAGACAAACGAGCAGGAGGGTCACGTGATGGTAAGTGATTACCGCCTCCCATGAACATCCGCAATACCAGAGGCATAGCAGATGCGTTTCAGGCCTTTGAGAAAGATATAGGCCCTTTTCATGAAGGTCCTTAAGTCGGATCGGTCCGGAAAAACCGCAACAACAGGAAATTCCATAAAGTGATGTCCGTGGCAGAAAATTCCGCGAAAAACGCACTATGGTGGAATGGCTTGGCATTTCACCATAGTGGTGGTGTTGATGGAATTTAAGACTATGCCGTAAGGTACGATGGTGAAATTTAGCGACTGGGATTAAGAGCACACCCCGTGCAAAGAGATACAACATCTCTTCGCAATGCCAGGGGATCCAGCCTATCAGATGGTGGACATGGTCGTCGATGATTCGAGCCGCTCTTCGTTGGATACGGTCAAAAGAAGGAGCTGACACTGGGGTGCCCCGCCCAGAGATGCCCCACCGACTGCAAGGTCATACGGGCCGAAACACGGGGTACACGCGGTGCCAGATGGCTCTTGCTCCGCGTGCGCTCTTGACACCCTACAAATTATTTATTCCTTTCCTTGTCCCTATGAGCGTCACTCACCCCCTTCTGGGCATGAAAGCACTGTTACGCCTCCGTCATCGGGTAGTCCTCTTTTTCCTTTCCGAATTGTTGCGACGCAGGAACCAATTGTGCGCAAACTCGCGAAGCTCTAAGAAGTTCCCCTCCCCGCTAACCAAGTCCACGTAGTAAACCGGACCCTGCTCCAAGCGACTCAGCCCATCCATCATCTTGCAGCGCAGGTCTTCATACAGAAGACACTCTCACAACACATATTGAGCATCCTCACCTACTACACCACAATCACACATACTCGAATCAGTCAATTTCATCTCAAACAGTCTTTTCCGAAAACATCTATTCCTGTAAGAATCTGCGATACTTGATGGTCCGGTGCGATCAAGGTAGCCGCGAGTAGCCCCGCCACGTCCGGGAAAAAACGGTACAACTCTCGTCCCTACTTATCAGTCGTCCATCGTTTCTACCATTCTACAATAACATCAGCCCAAATCTCGCACTTGTGCCTGCTCAACTCCTCTTTGGGCCCATCTAATCTGGCAACACCCATTCTGCCACAGGCAGAACGCCCGCTAGCACCGGAAGGGCTGACGTGCTACCTGTACGCTTTGGTGAGCAAGACCAAAGCTAATCTTTGAGATCTCAGTAATGCGCTACGAAATACAAACAAATTTGCTCTCTCGCACCAGCACTCAGCGGCATATGTAATAGTGCTAATATAAACACCGTTATATGTTAGCTTTAATGTCGGGTATCGGATACCCCATGAGGATGCCGACACCCTGGACATTTTGCCAAATCCGTTAGTCGCCCTTTCGTCTACATCCGCTGCATGCTGTACGAAGGACAGATTGGAGTTAATAAGTACTCCGAGCACCTTCATGGCGGTGACACATCTAACCGAAGCATCGCCTAGTTTTATAACTGGTGGACGTTTAAACTTCCCTTTAAACTTCCCTGGATTCCTGCCCTAGAATCTGCTTCGATGAGGATAGTGACATTGTCCGCATAAGCTACCATGGAGACCCCACCCGTCAGAGAGAGTCGGAGTAGGTCATCCATTAGTAGATTCCAAAGTGTTGGACCAAGCACCGAGCCCTGAGGACAGCCCATGGTGGCTTCCATTACACCCGGTCCCCAATGAAAACGCCCACGCGTCTGGAGGCGAAGTAGTCCACCAGCATCCTATAGATGTTAGGGGGACACTTGGCCACCTCCGCCCTTACCAGGATCTTTGGCCACCAGGCGTTATCGAAGGCGCTGGATATGGCATACTGTGTTAGTGATACCGCTCTCTGCTCCACGTGAATCCTGCCAGGGCAGATGCGTGCCATCGTGACGTGTGAGTCGGCATCCGGTCTACCGAAACGCATGTGGCTCACCGTTCTTTCTCCTCTTTGCAGTCTACTCTGCCATGGCCTACCACTCCGCATCTACCACAGACAACCTTTTAGATCGGCAGTATTTTGCGGGATAGCCGTACTGCTGGCACTTTTGGCAGCACGTGACGTCCACGTAGTCACAAGGCTCTACCACATCCCAGCCTACGTAGAGCCTTGACTGGCCTATTACTACGTCCCTAAGCTCGGCTGTGTGACCACCGTGGTCCTCTTGCTTCCTCTCCATGATTTTTTGAAAGCCACCTTGGCGCAGGACCTAACCTTTTCCAGGCTCCAACCGAGAGACGCCAGGTTTTACTTATGCAGCCCGTGTATCACGTCGTCACTCCTTACGTCCTCCTCAAACCCCCTCAGGGCAATCAAAGGCAGGCGTTTCCTAGGGACTGCGACTCTCTAAGTGTTGGACACACGCATTGCCTACCTTTTTCAGTTTGTTCACCTGCAAGCCGACCACCTTAGGGTTGACTGTTTCTTCAATTCGCACTTCGTATCCTCAGCCGTCTTCAACGGTCCTTCCTCCTCCGCTAGGTAGAAGGCTAGGACTGAATCAATACAGGCAGGGATCTTAACTTGTTCCACACCTAGGCAGCCTCAGGGCTGCGGCATATGTACGCTGCTGGGCCGGCTACAATGCATCATTGGACGCAATCCGGGACTCCACCTGAGCCAGCTTGCACTCAGCGGCAGCCTCAATTTGCTCTGACCTAAGAGCCGTCAATTCCATTTCAGATACGTGTACCTGAATAGCAGCTATCATGGCTATTAGGTCATGTCCGTAGGCAGCTATTTTGTTGACTTCCCCTTTGTTAAGCAGATACGAACAGTACTCCATGTTCGGCCGAACCTGCGCCTTATAAAGTTGCAGGCGGTGGACCGGCATGAAGTACTGTCGTGCTCTACTGAGCAGGCCAAACTTTTTAGAGGCCAATTTGGCCTTCGTTTCCAAATGACCGCGAAACTGAACGTTGCTCGATATGTCGACGCCAAGGATTCCGATGCTGGCTGAGGCAACTAGGGGAGTGCTCTCAAAATGAGGTGATATGAATATTACGAGACATTATTATGATGAGAATATTACGTGGATGGCCGTCTATAAACATTTCCGATTACATTTTTTATAGTATTTTTACTATATATTTTTTTAATAGAATTATTTAGTAGCGTGAAAAGATAAATGAACGACGAATCTAATGATATGACGAAGTCAGAAGAAAAGTTTCTTTTTTTTGTGTGCGTGGCGTAATAAAATTGTTAATTACCAGTTTTTTGTTCCCATATGTTCATTTAAAATAAACATCATCTATTGCTTACTATCATTGTTATATACATTTAATATAAACATTTTTTTTTTAATTTACTATATGTATTTTCCAATTTAAATCTTGGTCTATCGTTACACCTAGAAATTTAGTCATAGTTACTTCATATATTTTGTCGCTGTTATGATTAATGTTGTATATTCAATGTTTTGATTTATTATATTATAACTTTATTTATAACTAGCTGCCCCTCGCGGCTTTGCCCACAGTTTAACACTTAACGCGGAACCCTAATTATGTTTCTAAAATAAGAGAAGCCTATATTACTCCTTATAACATGAACTTTATTTGCTGACTATATAATGATATTTGTGGCGACTGATAAAAGCATTAGTAATTATTTATTAATCATGAGAGAGACATAAGTACATTCACAAAATAACAAAAATGGAGTGTTTATTTGTAATAACCTTAACGTTTACGTTTCTTACTTCATGTATATGAATATAAATGGTACATACACTAAAATAATTATATTTTACAATTTGTATTTGTCTATCTTATTGTTCCGGCTAATCTCTGACACGGCTATGTTATAAGGAGTAACATAGGCTACTTTTATATTAGAAACATAATTAGGGTTCCACGTTAAGTGTTAAACTGCGAGAAAAGCCGCAGGGGCAGCTAGTTTATAAATAAAATTTAATTATCTATTTTTTCAAATACTTTTGATAAAACTGGTATAACTGTAATTGGGCAATAGTTAACTATATCTTTTTTATTACTTTTTTGTACAACGCTTTTACAATTGTTATCAAAACTGGCAATACTTATCACTAACGTACGGAATAAGTAAGTTGTGGTTCCAACGATTTTCACATCATTTTTAAATCTGACAGAGATTTTAAGTCTGAAAATATTTTAAAGTAATATCCCATCATAATTACAACTTTTAGTCAACTTGAACCATCTGCTTTCACAAAATTGATTTCTTAGCTATGCTATTAAATTATGAAATAACCTATTAACATAATAAGATTTAATAATATTTTTGTCTTTGTTAGTTTGAACGTAAAATCCTGAATCAAAATATAAAAATTTTACATTATATTTGTACAAACTAATATTCCAATTCACTACTTTAAAAACTAATAACCCATGTAGAATAATAAACACGTACCTTGGGCTCCAGCATTTCCGTAGTTACGTCCATCAACAATTGAATACAACTATTCAGGTCAATGTCCTTGTTCTTTCTCGACCTTTTCACCGCCTGTCGTACTTTAAAAGACGCCTCGTCTGTTATACCTGCAAAGAAAACCAATTCTGAATATGGTGGCATTACAAAAAAATTCTAGTGTTCATCTACTTTATACAAAAAAAAATACATTTAACCATAAGTGTAAGATGTAAGCTTGATACTTCCAACAAGATTTAATCTATTGACCTACTACTACCAATGCATCAGCCTATCTGTGAATCTCTGTTTGCGTAAAGGTGAGTGTTTACGTGCGTGCGTGTGCGTGCGTGTGCGTGCGTGTGCGCGCGTGTGTACGTGCGTGCGTGTGGGCGGGATGTGCGTGCGTGTGTGAATACAATGCTTCAGTCGACGATAAAAGATGCATCAATGACGTTACACAGCGTAATAACATAAAAATATAATTTTAATATATTGTATGTAAATCACGATAGTTGACTGGTTGGGTAGTCGGAATTTCGAGTCAAGAGGTCGAGCCTCGTACCAACGGGTTTTTCAAAAAAAAATAACTTAAGAATTATATCGTTGGCTTGGACATAAAGACGGCGACGGGCACACCACCTGTCACGTTATCCCGAAAATATCGTCGGTGTTAGGTGGGTCACAGGAACTTAATTGTCTAGACTAGACCTCTGTCAAACACTGTATTGGGAATTGCGTGAAGATATTTATATTTTTTTTGTCATTTTATGTAAGATATTTTCGTTAAGAATACTGACCCGAAGCATACTTCAAATACTCCGTACTGAATTGTCCATAATGATATCCGTCAAAGTCGTCATTCATCAAAGGGACGCGCTCCAAATTGACGTCGTCAAACATCTTGTAAGCGGAGGTACCGACGAGAAGTTTCCGTAAACGTTGCATCCTGGAAACCAAAACAATACACAAACATACGGATATATTGTCCGAGTATTTATTTATTTATCTTACTATTCATTTACTCCCACAGTATAATAAACAGAGACACAAAAAAAAGTAATGTTATTTATTAAATTAAGGTGAAGTGACAAAAAGCGTGCTACTAGTTCACTAATGATAAGTGATTAGTGCAGACTATGGACAATTGAAAACAGCTTTAAAATGGTTACAGATGCGTTGTCACTGGCAAACTCTCATAGCAGCGGTCCCAAGTGACTCTCTTTCTTCCTCTTTATTTCTTATTCTCTTTCTCTCTCTTTCTTTCGTTCTCTCTCTCTCTCTTTCTCTCTAATCTAAATGTGAGCAGCTGTCCCCAGTAACTCTCTGTCTTACTTTCTTACTCTCTCTCTCTTTCGTTCTCTCTCTTTTTCTCTAATCGAAATGATAGCAGAGGTCCCCAGAGACTCACTGTCTGTCTTCTCTTAATTTATATATCTCCCTTTCTTTATTTCCCTGTTTTTTATTTGTCTCTATCTCTTTCACTTTCTTTCTGTCCCCGACCTCCCTTGATATCTTTCTTTCTCTATTGATTTCTCTTTGTTTTGTCCCAATTTGTTTCCCTCTCTCCCCCCTCCCGCTCACTCACCCGGCGGCGGGCGGCGGGCGCGCGCGCGGCACGTGCAGGCCGCGCGCGGCGGCCGCCAGCAGCTGCGCGAGGCCGCGCACGGCGCGGTGCGCGCCGTTGCCCTGCAGCGCGCCCAGCAGCCCCACCCACATCTCCTCGAACTGCTTCTTCGACGACCAACCTATAAGATTCACTCTGAAAAATCGCTTCATTTATACAACGGTACCCGGGTGAGAGAGCTTCGCTCGCCATCGACAGATGGCGCTATTATACATATTTAGTAACAAATTTTGAAAAAGTTGACGGTTCTAGACAAGCGGAAACAATAAAAAATCGGAATGTTAAACTCAATCAAAATACAAATTATCCATATCGTTAGAGTAGTTCCAGAGATACACAGAATTAATATCAATTTTCTAAAATAAGATGGAAGATATAGAAACATTTGAAAATATCGACACGGAAGTCATTTTCTGGGTTTCTTGGGGTGTAGATTACTGGATTAAAGTAAATTTTTAAAGACAAAATTATGATTATATCGATATGGGAGTCATCTTCGGTGTTTCTCAGGGTGCTTTACTTGGCATTGTAAGGGGTGGGTGATAACAAAATTGATGTCACAGTATTTTTAAATATATTGGTATACCATATGGTAAGAGTTATTTTGCCCTCAGACTGTTGCTGCGGTAATCACAAAAAAACGGAAGGGGAATGTCTACTACACATTTTAAAATTATTAGACTCATCAATTTTATTTTTCACGCATCCCTTACATTTTATTTCAAATTGTGTTGTTACATTTCAGAGTGGCGACCTTAGAGGATGAGTGGCGTACACGCCGGTTTTCACGGTGTCGCCAGCTCTGAGGTCCCGGGTTCGATTCCCGGTCGGGTCAATGTAGGTAACACTTTTTCTACATTTTCTGGGGTCTGGATGTTAGCGGTACTTTGTTGTTTCTAATTCCATTATACAAGTGCTCAAGTGCTTTGGGATCTGACCAATGTATGAGATTTTGTCCACATCTTTGTATATATTATCTATTTATTTTTATTAAAGAGTTTGAACTATCAAGACATCAAATTTCACTTAAATACCTTCGACAATGAAACCAATAACAAAGATTTGAAAGATGACAAACATATTTATTGATAATTACAGTCCATACCTGAACAAGAAGGACTCCAACACGTCCATATCCTGCAAAGCCTGCAGTGGCAGGTCGATGTTTTGTATCGTCTCATTTTTATTAACGCTCGCCTCCACATACGACCACGCGATAGGGGGTATGAGAGCGATGTTACTTATTATTTCTAACCTAAAAGCAGATAAAAAAATTATAAATTATAACTAAAATACAAAAAAATAAACTTAATGTATTTTAAGATTAGATGAAAAGTTCATATTTCGGCGGTCCCTTACCTAGACCAGGCGTTTGAAGATCATAGTGATTAGAAGTGTATTACTTATTTTGCTAGATGTCGCTTGTACTATTTTAATACATGCTATCGTTTTGTTATTTACATAAGACATACTACATTACTACATGTACAAAATAAACACATGTTTAGAAGAAAATTGAGTTCAACTATACAGGATAATTTAAGTCGAATTATTAGTGCTGTTTTATTCTCCAGAATATATTCAAATGTTCAAGTTATGATGTCTAGAGAGGTTCTTATTTTTTATTATTATTGATTTATGTATTTTAAATTATTAGGTCTGTATCAATTTTCAAGCTCACCTAGACAGACTAACGAGTAAGCTCTCGATAGGTTTTTTGAAACCCTTAGCGAGAACGTCACTGACGTGTCTCGCGTAGAAGTTCTCCTCCCAGTATTGTAGCATTGTGATCAGTTTGTCTGAGATCAGAACGAAGTCGGACTTCGGGCCGGAGTCCTGCACCGGCATATGATGCTTTAATACCAGCGGCCTTGTGTCCTGGAAAAAAAATATAAATAGATATCTTCACGCCGTTACGAATACTGAGGTAGACAGTCTAGACAATTAAGTCGTTTCTACCGACCTACAGTCCGACCTTTTGACAGTGGTAGAGCCACGCACCAGCTTTTGTTGCATGAATGGGCCGGCTCGACCGGGGAAGTACCGCGACCTCACAGAATACCGACGTGAAGTAGAAGTGTAACAAACTTCTGCGTTTCGTCTGGTGAGTGCAGGTAACCGGAGGCCCATACACCCCTCTCCCCCAATTCTGGGGGAGGGGGCACTGTAAGGCCGGCAACGAATCTGCTATGCCTCTGGTATCTGGTATTGCGGATGTTCATGGGCGGCGGTAATCAGTTACCATCACCTGAGCCACCTGCTCGTTTGCCTCCCTTTTTCATAAAAAAAACATATCACCGAAGTTTTTTTTTTTAAACGTGACAGATGGTGAGCCCGTCGCTGTCTTTATGTCCAAGCCATAGACATAGATCTTAAATAAGTTTTGAATTAGCATAAGCTTACGGCCTGGGGACAAACTCGGGTCTAGTGACTCGAATTCCGATCAAACAACCACTGACTGACTGACTGACTCATTAATATAGATAAATATTTATATTTATATTAATGAATGAGAGAGTAATAAATATTTATGTTATTGATATTTATATTTTATTTACTGCATTTATTTACTACAATTATTTATATTGATTACATTGTTTGTTGTACACTAGACCCTATTATCTGTATATATTATGTATTCATGTATGTATTAATGTATGCATGTTTATAATTATGAGTGTTTATGTATTTATTATTGTATGTATCTCCTTTTTTATTTTTATCGTGTATATTGCTATTGCACCACCTACGTTGTAATCTTTTCCTTCACGCCATTGGTTGCCTGGAAGAGATCGCTAAGAAGCGAAAAGGCCGCCAAATTGTGCATGTCATAAAATTTTGTATCCTTTGTCACTTTTGTGTATCCTATTTGTGATGGACAATAAAAGTATATATTCATTCAATCATTCATAAATAAATACATTCATGAATAAGGAACATCACATACAATGCTCTGATAGTAAGCAGCTTAAGCACTTGTATTATGAAATTAGAAACAACGAAGGTACCACAAACACCCAGAGCCGAGAAAAAGTATAAAAAGTATTTTCTATATTGACCCGACCGGGATCGAACCCGGAACCTCAGACCAGCTCTGAACACGACACGATGAAAACCGGTGTGTGCGCCACTCATCCACGAAGGTCGTCGGATCAAAAATTTTTTTTTATTAAAGAGATTTGCTCTTCAGTTTAAATCTCCATCACTACATACACACTCACTTACGCACGCAAACATATTCGTCCGCATAGAAGCACGCAAGTATGCACGCACGCACGCACTCACGCACGCATTATTTTAAATTTACACTCGCTATATTCTGGGCTGATCTCAGTTTTAGTCCGAAAGCGATATATTGTGTCGGTTGGAAGTCGTCAGTAGTCAGATCTTCTACTTGTCTGTATTACGTATATAAACATGTGTCCTATCAAAGATGTTTGAGTGATAAATAAAAATTCAAGTCCAAATTTGACGAATTTGACTTCGAGACTTCGTTGTAGAAATTTTTTTAACACACAAATCTTTAGGAAAAGAGCAGAAAATAGTTACTTGACCAGACAGGACTGGACTGTATATGTTTTTTTATTAACCGCCTGTAAAAAATAATAGGTTTTCAATTACACTCGTAGCAAATGGAGAGAAGGGGTCTATGCCTACCCCTACGGGAAAGAGACGTGATTGTATGTATGTAGGTTATCATATACGCGTATATATGCGATACAGCTATATACATACATAACGTGTTATAATCCAGGGTTTTCAATATATTTAATGGTAAAAATACCTTTTATTAGTATCCCTATTTTTGTAAGTATTTAGTTATCTATGTGTGTGCACGCACTTTTCCAAAACTATTGATCGGATTGCTAGCATTTTTATTGGTTTTCATTAACTTCCTCTCAGCTAACAGTTAAGTCACGATAGCCGAGTGGTCGGTATTCGAGTCAAGAGACCCGAGTTCGACCCCCAAGAGACGGGCTCGTACAAATGGTTTTTTTTTTTAAACTTAAGTACGTAGTATATCATTCGCTTATCTATTAGTTATCCCGCCATCTATAGGCCGCCATTACGATATTTAAGACTTTTTCTTTTAGTCGCCTCTTACGTCACCCACGCAAAGAAGATTGGAAAACGAATTGACGATCTCAATATGAAACATCTCGCACCATAGAGTCAACTCATCGCAAATCTGTGAAATTTTGGTCTGACATTTTTCAAGATACCCGCCATCTATCGACAGCCAATGATATATTCAAGGTCATAATCACTTCTTAGGGCACGGAAAGAATGGAGATGGTATATTCTTACGCCAATACCACACAACACACATATCTTACCTTCACCAAATACTTCAACACCGCGAAAAGACAGCTCACGGCGGATTGTATCCTGTTGAAATTGCTCTCAACATTCAATTTCGACCATATCTCTTCGAAACCCAGCGCCTTGGCCACATTGTCGACGGTAACCGAGATCACATGGTCAACGACCACATTCTCGCTCTCAGTAGGGGCAGCACGAAAAGACACGTCCGCGTGTACCGGACTCTCTACTTCTTTCTTGTTCTTGATCAGAAACGAGAGATACTGCAGCGATACTACGGAGAAGATGGCTATACTCCTAGCTAGATCAACTGGTATGATGTTCTCTATACATTTCTCCAGCAGTTCGCAATCCGCCTCTTCGATCAAAGCTATAATCCTTTCAGAGCATTCCAGAAAACCGGTCATGATAGTCTGGATAGTGACGAACTCCTGATAGAACAACTTGTCCTGGAAAACCTGGTGGCATCGCCTCGTGTACCTGTCCACGGTCTGCTCTATGTTCAGGTCGAAGGTCTCCGACTGGCTGAGAGGTCGGTTCTGTTTCGGGAACAGACGTAGAATGTCGTTGATGGATTTCTCCAGAGCGGAGAGAGAGGTTTGGTACAGATCGGGAAGCTCGGGCGCCGTCAATTCCAAATCTTCCTCGGACAATTTCAGATTACCGAAACTCTCTTTCATATCCTCGTTGATTGGTATGAAGAATTGAGATTTCGACTCTCTGCTGTCGCTCCTCTTAAACACGTGTAGGGAATTGACCACGTTCAACTTGTTGCTGTCGATGGACGACGCCATCTCTTCCTGAACTCTCACAATCTCTTTCTCTTTCCTGGCCATCTCTTTCTCAATCTCTTTGGATTCGGCCGCTGATAGGATGTCGAGGAATGCCCTGGTGTAAGCATCACATGCGACTTTGAAGCACGACGCAAGAACTTTTCTATCGAATTCGGGACACGACATTACCGTGAATTGGTCCTCCTTTGAAAGGTTTGACAGAAGAAACGCTAAATCTTTATGATTTGATGCCTTTGGAAATGTGCAGTTTGCGAGACATCTGAAACAACATTATTCAGGTTTAACATAAAAAGCCGTGGTAGCTCAATGATCAAGGCGCTCGGTTAGGAAAGCGAGCCTCTTACTTAAGCAGAAAACATCCTGTGGAAACATGAAAAGTAAATAAATACATAGATAGGGGCAACATCACACACAATGCTCTGATCCCGATGTAAGTAGCTAGAGCACTTGCTATGGAATCAGAAACAACGAAGGTACCACAAACGCCTAGACCCGATGGAATGTCGAAATTACTACGGGAGAGCTAAGTGAGTTAAGGCGACACAGAGAATACTTGCGGACGATGCGGGCAGTCGAAGAACGCTCTGTCATGGACTCCTCAAAACTATTATTATTATTAAAAAAAATATCTTCACGCAATTCCCAATACAGATGTAGACAGAGGTCGAGTCTAGACAATTAAGTCCCCTCGACCCACCTTCCACCGAAGACATTTTCGGGACAACGTGACAGGTGGTGAGCCCGTCGCCGTCTTCATGTCCAAGCCAACGATATTCGTACATAAGTTTTTGAAAAACTCATTGGTACTGCCACCTGGGGATCGAAGTCGGGTCTCTCGACTCGAAATTCCGACCACCCAACAACTCGGCTATCGTGACTTATTATCTGCTATGATAATAATAATAGTAACGTTGTCCCGAAAATATCTTCGATGGAAGGTGGGTCAAAGGGACTTTGGGAATTGTCTAGACTAGACCTCTGTCTACCCCTGTATTGTGAATTGCGTGAAGATATATATTTATTATTTGTTTATAGCAGACAATTCCGCACGGCACCGCAGCATCGCTCGCGCTGCGCACGCGCGGCGCCGGGCCGCAGGAGCCGGGCCGGCAGTGGACAGCGCACCTCATCCTGGCCTCGCTGAGCAGCCAGTGCGCGTCGGGCCGCGCGGCGCGCACGCTGCGCGGGTTGACGGCGCGCGGCGCGGGGCCCGGCGGCGACCGGCCGCGGCCGCCCGCCAGCGCGCCCAGCCGCCGCCGCAGCGCCGCGAACCTGCGGCGTGCGTGCGGACTAGCTAAGGCAGCGGGCAGAGAATGGAGCCCTGGGGTACCCCCCGGTTTACCTCAGGTGAACCGGAACGTTTGCCATGTGTAGTAATAATAAATAAATAAATACGTACGATACATATAGATAACATCACGTACTCTGATCCTAAAGTAGCTAATGCACGCATAGTACGTGTGCAACGGATCGAAAAAATTTAAGCTACCACAAGAATCATATCCGAGACAATGCGAAAAAAATGTTTTTCTGCATTGACCCATTGGATCTCGATTCTGGCGACTCCATTAAAACCGGTGTAAACGCCACTCCTGCACAGAAGTCGTCAAATTATCAATGTGAATGAGAAAAAGAAATGGACCAATAATCTCGATTATTATCCCTGCGGTACTCCCACATTTACATCGATCCAGAGAAACGTACATTCTAAACAATAGTAGTCCATTTATTTACATATTTTTAACATTACGTACATTACTCTGACCCGAAAGTAGTACACTTGTGCCATGGTGTGTCAATACCCAAATCAAAGACAAGGTAGAAGATAATGTGATACTATGTATATATTTTCTAAATTGAACCCTCTGGAAATCGGATCGAATCAAATCTCTTCAGAGCTGGCAAAACCTTGAAAAGCGTATTCGCCACTTGATCGTGTATGTCATCATATTTCACCATAGCCCCTTTACATATTTTTTTAAAAAAATACTAGAAAGGTCAAAGAATTCATTCCTGATCACTCTGACTAAGCTCTTATGTATGTGTTTATAGTGATTTACGAAAATAGTAGGATGCCGGGTCCGAACCTACGATGTGATGTTTCGCACTCTACCATTAACCATTAGGCTATTGATGCTCAAACTTAACCTGCAACGTGCATTATAAACAAGACATACCTAACGTGCACTTTATCCCGCTGCAGGGATTCTAAAGCAACTTGTAGATCCTCTTTGGAAAGCTGCGCGTTTATCTTGTCCGCTTCCATCTCTTCCAGCATCTTACACCTTTCTACTGCCAAGTTGGCAAACCTGAAATAATGAAATATTGCAGTGCTTGATTTTATTTGTATCTTAACTTTTCTCTAAGTCACGATAGCCGAGTTGTTGGGTGGTCGGAATTTCGAGTCGAGAGACCCGAGTTCGATCCCGGTTCGGTGGCAGTACCAATGAGTTTTTCAAAAACTTATGTCCGAATTTCATCGTTAGCTTGGACGTAAAGGCGGCGACGGGCTCACCACCTGTCACGTTGTCCCGAAAATATCTTCGGTGGAAGGTGGGTCAAAGGGACTTAATTGTCTAGACTTGACCTCTGTCTACCCCTGTATTGGGAATTACGTGGATATTTTTTTTTTATTTTTTTTTAAACTTTTCTCTACAATTGTATAGTCTGAATTCTACAATTAAATCGCGTCGATCCACCTTTCCCCGAAGCCTATCTGGATTGGGGCCTTGAAGTCTTAGCTTTGAAGACAAGGTGTCACTACCAATTGGCTATCAGGTATTCCACTATTGAAATTACAATAAATATATTATTACTAGGTTCCGCGCGTTTAGGGAACACACGCTACGATAGCTCTCAGAGGGCAGGAATTACTCCAATTTCTTCTTCTTCTTTACTGTCTATAAATAGTCTACTGCAGACTGAAGAAATAATTCAGTGGACAAAATAAATATAGGCTTCTCCCAAAGCTTTTCCACAGAGAACAATCGCCAACCCCCTGCATTCATCGACTGCCTGCAACATTTTGCAAGACGAGACTCTCTCGGGGGTCATTCAAGAACCCTTTTCCCCTTGAAGGAAAATCTTGATTCCGACTTACTTGATACTTATCGTAATATTATTGCCAAATTACACAAAATCGTTACAAATTGTAGCCTACTTTTTTTTTCTTATATATAAGCTATATTAATTTAAAGTTTCGTCAAAATGTTTTGCATGAAAGAGTAACCAATTCTGTCTACACAAAAATCTTCGCATTTATAATTTTAGTAGGATAGATTACGATATGAACACGGATGCTGCACCGAGAAGGGCTTAGCTCTTAAATTAAATAAAAAAGAAGGATATGATAGGAAGCGGCGTATTTGGGTGGTCGGAATTTCGAGTCGAGAGACCCGAGTTCGATCCCCAGGTGGCAGTACCAATGAGTTTTTCAAAAAGTTATGTACGAATTTCATCGTTGGCTTGGACATAAAGGCGGCGACGGGTTCACCACCTGTCACGTTGTCCCGAAAATATCTTCGGTGGAAGGTGGGTCAAAGGGACTTAATTGTCTAGACTTGACCTCTGTCTACCCCTGTATTGGGAATTGCGTGAAGATATTTTTTTCTGTTAGGATTATGGCTTACCTCACAGCAATGGCCGGCTCCAATTTCCCAATGATACGACATATCAGGAATATCAAAGCGCCCGATTGGGTTTCGTGACACAGGGATAGCACCTTGTAGGTGTTTAGAGCGAACTCGTCCTGAAAAGATGAAAATTATCATCCAATGGATTCTACAGAAATCCACCAACCCAGTACGTTCGCAGTTTACTTAGCAGTTTTCTTTTGCCACATAATTCGGCAGAAAATAGTATAGATGTTTGCCATAATCCTGTCATACAGCCTTAAGAGACACGATAGCCGAGAGGTTGGGTGGTCGGAATTTCGAGTCGAGAGACCCGAGTTCGATCCCCAGGTGACAGGGTCGTACCAATGGGTTTTTCAAAAACTTATGTACGAACTACATTGTTGGCTTAGGCATAAAGACGGCGACGAGCTCTCCACCTGTCAGGTTGTCCCGAAAATATCTTCGGTGGAAGGTGGGTCGAAGAGACTTAAATGTCTAGACTAGACCTGTCTACCCCTGTATTGGAAATTGCGTGAAGATATTCTATCATACAGGTTCTCCTACTTCAGGAGATAGGGCTCATTTTTATTTTTGCTTAAAATAAATTGTTTCAAGGAAAAATAAATTGCAAATTGCAAGCAGATAATAAATTGCAGTACCAGCTTGCAATTCTTAAGTACATTCGTGATAAAGCTTGGTAAGAAATAGATGGCGCTGAAATACATTCGCCAAAAGAGTTACATCGTAAGAACATACATTTTTCGACAGTGGTAGAGCCACGCATCAGCTTTTGTTGTTGCATTAATGGGCCGGCTCGACCGTGGAAGTACCGCGACCTTATAGAATACCGGCGGGAAGTAGAAGTCTAACGAACTTCTGCGTTTCGTCTGGTGAGTGCAGGTAACCGGAGGCCCACACACCCCCTCCCCCAATTCTGGGGGCACTCTAAGGCCGGCAACGCATCTGCTATGCCTCTGGTATTGCGGGTGTTCATGGGCGGCGGTAATCGCTTACCATCACGTGAGCCACCTGCTCGTTTGCCTCCCTTTTCCATAAAAGAGGCGACTAATAGCAAAGCCTTCAGTATACCAATGTCTACCGACAAATGGCGGCATAACCTCAAAATATATCCGACCATAATTCAGCAGACTGGTGTCAATAATGCGCCAACAGTAACGCGATGGCGAATACGGTTGACAATTGATGGAAAAGGTCTATCATCCTACATTGGAAAAGATAGTGTATTATTGTTGAAGAGCAATAGTCTTAGCACTCCATTATCTCCCTTTCTACAATAATAATAATAACTTTGTTTCATTGTGTTTCAAACCGCCGCAAGATATCGCTTCAAAAACACTTTCAACATACCTTCAAACAGCACTGACACCTAGCGGCGATGGCCTGCAACAACAATCCCGAAGCCACAGAGTTCTCCTGCACCTTGGCAATCAGGTTCTGAACGATTTCCTCATTGTATTGGCTTATCAGGATATGAACTCTGTTCACTAGGAGCCACGACAAATGTACCGCTTGCGTTAGTCCGTTGTCCACCTATGGGAAACAACGCGACATAAGATGAAATGAAATGGAGACATTCATTGCGAGCTTCTCAAAGCCAAAGGCCAAAAGGGAGACAGTAGACTCTAGAATCTACTGTATACAGTGTCAGGTAATAGGAATTCGAGTTCGATCGACCGGAGCTAGACGATTAAATCCTTTCCACCCACCTTACACCGAAGCCTTTTTTGTGACAACATGATAGGTGATAATCCCGTCGTCGTCTTGTTATCCGAACCAATAACATAAATCGTACATAAGTTTTGAACAAAATCCACCGCTACAAGCCTACCACCTGGGGATAGAACTCGCGTCTCTTGACTCGAATTCCGATTACCTGACCACTCAGCTGTCCTGTACATATCCTATACATCAATGAAAAATTGTTAAAAAACGTTTGTGGATATTCAATGTGTGTGCATTCAACAGTGACTGGGCATGTCGGATTAATGGCGGCACAGAAGTTCCATTGTATCGGTATGTCTGCTTCAATGTACGCAGATCGTGAAACCAGACAGAGAGGGCGCTACTCACAAAGTGCTCGCAGTAGGCGAGCACGCACGCGGTCTGCAGCGCGTCCGCGCGCAGCAGGCGCGTGTCGTCGCGGTCCGCGCTCAGCGGCACGTGGCGCGCGAAGCCGACCAGCAGCTTCTGCCAGTACTTCTGCGACAGCAGGTTCAACCTGGAGACCGAATCGCTATTTACTGCCAGCACTCTAATGGTACAGAGTAAGACAAGAAGGTGCGATCTTTTCCTATTGACTATCTCCGGGGACGAATGGTGATACACACCGGTATTTTTAAGACGACGCCAGCTCTGAGGTCTTGGGTTCGATTCCGGTATAACCACTGTGTGATTAAAACCAATTTTTCAACTTCATCTGAGCTGAGAGTTTGTGATACCATCGTTGATTCGTTCCCATAACACAATGCTATCCCTGTTTATGTATTTAAGCTTTACATAGTCGAACATGACAGCTCAGTCTAGATACGTTCCCACAAAACAGCAGAGACGTGTCAACTATATCTCTCTCGCTCCCTTAGTCGAAGCGAGCCGACTTTACACGAGCTGGCGTTACACAGCCTAACTTTATGGCTCAGTCTAGATACGTACACACAAAACAGTAGTGACGCGTTGACTATATCGGACTACTCAGTCAGGGAGACTGAGGATAGCGAGGGCAAACTGTACCCCATACTCACATCCAATATCCTAACGCGTACCAAAAGTAGATAGATAGGTATATATAATTCTTTCTTTCTTTCTATAAAACCTACATTAAGGCGAGACTAACCCACGCAGCTTCCGCGTGGTACGCGTACATATCTACGACAAGTCGCAATCGGATGCAAGCCCAGCAAAATCTGGCATTGTGAGCTATTGTGGGAGCTGGCAGATACGACCGGAACGCTGTGATTGCCAGAGACCTTAAGATGGAGACGGTCGAAGAATTTGTGGTCCGTTCAGCTAGGGGCCTCCATGATAGAGCCGACAACGGACCACACGTACACATCTCAACGACTGTCTAGTCATACTGACACAATGACTGACACCCTGTCTAGTCATACTGATGACTTACGTGTAACAGTGGCGTACACACTTCTTTTAATGGTCCTTCCAACTCTGAAGTTCGGGTTCGATTCCTGGACGGGTCAAGGTAGAAAAAGTTATTTTCTACACTGTCTCCAGTCTGTGTGTTTGTAGTGCATTCATTGTTTCATATTCCATAACACAAATGCTTTAGCTGTCCCTATCAATGTATTTATTTATATTAATTTATACATTTATATCTATATTTTTTTTTATTTATAAATCACAAGGCGCTATCTTATTTTAATATATTTTTCTTTTTTTTTAATAATTCACTGTCAATATTTGTATCAAAACATATATCTATATGTGACAGTGACGCCATCTATTCTAAGGAATGAAGAGTATTAAAAAATATCTTCACGCCATTCCCAACAGAAGTCTAGTCTAGAGAATTAAGTCCCTTCGACCCTCATTCCACCGAAGATATTTTTGACATGTCGCCGTCTTTACATCCGAGTCAACGATATAAATGTACATAAGTTTTTGAAAAAAATCCATTGCTACGAACCGGAAAGTATTAATTTGAAAAAAGAGTTTAGTTTGTTGTGAAATTCCTGGTGATTTAATATATACTTAATACCTTATCAGCAAGTGCGACCAGTGTACAGTCAGCAACGGAATCCGATGCGCGGACTTAAAACAAATCATGTTAAGTTCATCGAGGGGTATGTTCTCCTCGGGACTGTAGAGTCCCGTGTTCAAACCGCTCTGCTCGTTGTGTAGTATGTTCTGCGCCGTTTTCGCGGTCAAAGGAAAGAGACAGCCATCTGTAAATTTAATAAAGAGTATGGAACATAGTTTTTTTTTTTTTTTTGGAAACAAGTTACCGGCAACGCATCTGCTATGCCTCTGGTATTGCGGGTGTTCATGGGCAGCGGTAATCACTTACCATCACGTGAGCCACCTGCTCGTTTGCCGCCCTTTTCTATAAAAAAAATAGAATTTTTGATACTATAAAAATGTGTTTATTAATAAGTAGGTAGCAGAGCTTAGGTTAACTTTTTTAATGAATTTTTCACTCCCATTCTTTCCGTAGCTGTCGTAAGAGACGACTAAGGGTCGTATATGCCAATGTCAACCGACAGATGGAGTAACAACCATCTAGTAAAGTGCCATATCAAAAAAAGAAAGGTACCTATTCAAGCTATTTTTTATCTGCCACAGGTAGCAGTTTCTGAATCGCGAGGTTTCTGGTTCTGCGCACGCCAATCCGTACATTGCGATCACATCAAATTATCTATACGTGAAAGTTGTATGATATTTGTTTGTACTTTCACAGCCCTCAAATACATACCTGTGCCATAATTATTAGGTATAGAGGCAATCGTGTAAAATTCCTTTCAGAAAGTATTTTAATTAACGGCGTTATTTTTTTAACGCATATTCTCAACACGGGGTAGACAGAGGTTAAGGCAATTAAGTCATTTCGATCGACATTAGTATTCTAGCCAACGATACAATATATTAACATATAAACATCCATGACTTATCGACATATAGGGGGTCATTGTAGAAGCGTGCTCGTCGCGACCCCTGCCAGCCCTTTTCAGGGCTGCAATCCTACACAGCTGCGCACCCATGCCAACGAGGGTTAGGGCGTCCCCCCAAGGCGACGCACACCAGTTCGTCCCCGTTGGTGTGAAATGCAGCGCGCAAAGCGGCGATGGGGACCGCCACCCGTCACGCACAGCCCGACACGGCGGAAGGTGGAGGACGGAGTGCAGAGTTGGCACGTGGAATGTTAGAGGAGGCATGAGAGACAAGACGAATGAGTTGATTGAAATAATGAAAGAAAGAGAATTAGATGTCGGGTGTTTGTCGGAGACCAAGCGGAAGGGCAGCGGTACTGAAGAGCTCCCTGGCGGGGCGTTAGCTCTATGGTCCGGAGTCCCGGAGAGCGAGAGCGCCGCCAGGGAGTGGGGGTGCTGCTGTCGTCTCGGTTGGTCGATGTTATGACTGAATATAAGGTTCTGAACTCGAGACTTCTCTGGGTTCGCTTTAAATTGGAACTGACGAAGTTATTCCTTTTGGCTGTTTATGCGCCGGTGGCTTCGTCGTCCCGAGCTGAGCTGGAGGAGTTTTGGGAGAATGTAAGAGAAGTTCTAGACTTGGTTAGAGGAAACGAAAGAATTGTTGTATGTGGTGATTTGAATGGATGGGTTGGTACCGCTCGGCCAGGGTACGAGTCGGTGCTTGGAATGTTTGGCGATAAAAGAGTTAACTTGGCGATAAATGCTGGCAAGCTTATACTGGCTGTATGCAAGGAAAAGAGTCTTCTTGTGACAAACACTATGTTTAGTCACAAGAAAATCCATATGTATACTAGAACAAGAGAGAATGAGAGAAGTATGATCGATTTATTCCTGGTGGATGACCGACTGCGAAAACAGGTGATGGATACGCGGGTGTTCCGAGGTGCTGACCTGGGAACGGATCACTACCTAGTGATTACTAGATTTAGGGGTCTGTTCGCGGGTTGGCGCCACCGGAAGGCGATACCAGAACCACAGTCGGCCGGTAGCATCCGAAGCTGGAAGCTTCAGGAAGCGGACACTAGGGATAAATATCAAGCAAGGGTAGCCGAAAAGCTGGACAGCATTGGTGACAGAAAAGAATGTGTGGAAGAAATATGGCAGAGCCTTAGAGATGGAATGGTTAGTGCAGCGGAAGACGTGTGTGGAACTGTGAAAAGAGGTAGTAGTAAAAAGGGTGATGCATGGTGGAATGACGAAGTGAAAGAAGCTGTAAATAAGAAGAAGAAAGCATGGTTAGACTACTTGGCCTCTAGTAATGATAAGGATATGAGAGAGAAGAGGAAAGAAAGATATAAGCTATCACTATCACATGCAGCGATGGAGCGAATTTTATAGAGTAATGTATGCGTGTGATGATCTTAGTGAGGGATCCGGGGTGACGCCGAGACTGGTACGCCAGACTCGGACCTCGATGACACTGAGGTCATCAGTATGAAACAGATTGAATGTGCGATTAGAAGTTTGAAATGTGGTAAGGCTGCGGGACTAGACAGAGTTACTGCTGAAATGGTCAAGTATGGTGGGCCACGCGTCTGGAACAGCTTTCATCTGCTGCGCAATTAGTGCTGGCGAACGGGGGCTGTTCCGGATGATTGCCGATCCGCGGTCATAGTGCCTTTATATAAAGGTAAAGGTTCACATTATGACTGCGGGTGCTATCGGACGATCAGCTTGACCAGTTTAGCAAGTAAAGTTTACTCGAAGGTTTTGACACGTAGGATGCAAGATAAATCTGAAAGATTTTTATGGGAGGCACAATGCGGATTTAGACCTGGAAGAGGATGCACGGATCAAATGTCTTCTCTCCGCATGATCACGTAGAAGCTTCTGGCTGCTAACCAGAGCATTTTCTGAGCATTTGTGGATCTTGAGAAAGCATTTGATAAGGTTGTAAGGAAGAAAATGTGGAAACTGTTGCCGGGAAATATATGAAATTGTATACTTGGGGAGTGCGTTTAGCCGGGATGGAAGATGTGATTTAGATGTGGACAGGCGTGTCGCTGCCGGGAACAAAGTCAATGGCGCCCTGACTGCGTTAATCAAAAGGCAAGGCGTTGTGGAAAGTGCACGCCTTGCAATACATAACGCAGTGTTGGTACCGACTTTGTTATATGGCAGCGAAACCTGGGTATGCCAGAAGAAGCATAAAAGCAGGTTGAATGCAGTGGAGATGCGATCTCTTCGTAAAATGTGCGGCCTTACTATGGCCGACCGAAAGCGAAACGAAGAGATTCGCAATAAATTCGCAAAAAATGGCAGGTTTGAAAGATGACCTTGTCTCAAAAATGGATAAGGGCGTGCTTCGATGGTTTGGGCACGTTGAGCGAATGAGTGAAGACCGAATGGTGAAGAAAATATATAGCGCGAAAGTTAATATTAAAAGGGGTCGAGGTAGACCGAGACTAACTTTCGAAGACCATGTGAGCAAATTGCTCGAAGAGAGGAGGGTCAAGAGTACTCGGATACCTAGACGTGCATGTATGAAGAAGATGATGAATCTGAAAGAAGCGAAAGAAGTATGTAGGGATCGTGACACTTGGCGATCTGTTCTCTCTGGCTACCCCGTCAGGGACTGTGCGTGAAGATAAATAATAAAAAAAAAAGTGACTTATCGACCTACGTGGACGAATGGCGTACACTGGTTTTTAAGGTGTCGTCAGCTCAGATGTCCCGGGTTCGATTCCCCAACGGGACTATGTTGAAAAAACACTATTGTTAGGGTCTGAGTGTTTGTGGTACCTTCGTTTGTTTCAGATTCCATAACACCAGTGCTCTAGCTGCTTACTTTGGGATTTGAGCAATCAAATCAAATCAAATCAAATCAATTACGATATAAGTAACATATATTACATCTATCGAACGTCATTCTTAAATTACCACAAACAATCTATACGATATTGTTCCTATATGTACGTATTTATTTATGACACGAGTACAAACATTCAAATCCATCACACAACTTGACCCCAGCGGGAATCAAACCCGCAACCGCTCACCGGTCAAATGCAGCATGCGCTTCGCCTGCAGCACGAGTCCGACGCAGAGCGCGCACAGCAAACTGTCCCCTGTGCCGTGCGCGGTAAGGTCGAGTTCCGCTCGCAGCTCCAGCAGGGCGTAGCTGAGCGATCGCAGCACGAGCCGCGCCAGCAGCACGTCGGCCGGCAGGCACGCGCAGCCGTCGCCCGGCCGCGCGTTCAGCGGGTCCGAGTTCGGTTCCGCGTTGAAGAACACCGACTGCGGCGACACGCACGTCGCCTTCAGGTAGTTGATAGACAGCAGGACTTCCGTTTCCGGTATCAGTACCAGCACTCTGCGCAGCAGGATCGTTAATATGGCGAGGTGGCGCAGTTTCAGTTTGCGCGGCGCGGTTTCCTGTTGGGGAATTGGATGCATAGGTTAATACATAAATAGCCAACATCACATACATTGTTCGGATTTGAAAGTAAAGAAACTAAATTTGTGTTACCCACTCAGAACAATCATTCAGCCGTTGTTATGGAATCAGATACATCCGGAAAAATTAGACACATCCGGGAATCGAACCCGCAACCACAAACCTTTCGACTTCGACTCAAAGCCAATACGGACATCATGAAAACCGGCACACACGCCAGACGTCTACAGGCCTAAAACTAAATCTATTATATAATCTCTCTCGATCTATCTCTCTCTATCTTTCTCTCACACTCAAAAAAACTGAACCTGAGCTGTAGCAAACAATAGCATCTAAGATGCAAAGTGGTGGAACACTTGCTGCACCTCGCTATCAAGTATGACAAATACAGCAGTCCTTGTTGGAATGTCGCAGTTGGGAATGTCGTGAAGATATTTATTCATATGATTATTTTTTGTCCCGAAAATATCTTTGGTGGGAGGTGGGTCGAAGAGGCTAATTGTCTAGACTAGACCTCCGTGTACCCCCGCATTGGGAATTGCGTGAAGATATTTTTTTTATTATTATTTTTAAAACCAAACAAACTGACCTGATCGGGCGGCGCCTTGAACAAGATCCCCAGCATCACTTCCACCCGGCTCTGCTCGAGCAGCACGTCCCTGCACAGTGCGCCCAGCATCCGGTCCAGCGACGCGACGGCGGCCCCGCTGTCCAGCTCTATGGTCCTCTGCGCGAGGAGGTTGAGCAGCGTGTCGCTGGCCAGCTCCGACCAGCGCCGGTGGCTCTCCGGCTGCTCCTGCGAGAGGCAGAGCACGCAGCCCACCAGGTCCAGGACCTGGGCAGGGTGAGACGTTTGAGGAAAGCTTTTTTTTTTTCATTGAAATTTTTTTTTCACACAAGTGGTATTCGAATTTCATTCGTAAGGTGGTGTGTACGCTTCTAAGACGAGTCCCGGTAAATTTGCTAAGCTTGCTAATAGGTTTAAGGCATATATCAAAGAGAAACTGTACAAAGAGGGTTATTAGAATATATTAAGGATATTAAATCATGAGAATAAGCTAATCGCCCTAGCTACTTCAAATTATTTGCTGCTGTATTTGTTTTTTTCTTCTTTTGTAAAATAAAAGCTAAAAAAAAGGATACCTGCGGAATCTCTTTCGCCTGTTTCTTCTCCGTTAAAGGAACTTCGATGGATCATGACGATCGATCGATGCAATGTATATTACATATCTTCACGCAATTCCCAATACAGGGGTAGACAGAGGTCAAGTCTAGACAATTAAGTCCCTTTGACCCACCTTCCACCGAAAATATTTTCGGGACAACGTGACAGGTGGTGAGCCCGTCGCCGCCTTTATGTCCAAGCCAACGATGAAATTCGTACATAAGTTTTTGAAAAACTCATTGGTACTGCCACCTGGGGATCGAACTCGGGTCTTTCGACTCTAAATTCCGACCACCCAACAACTCGGCTATCGTGACTTTTTTCTATATGGATAAATAAATGATTTGAACCCAACCCTTTAACTTCATTAACAAGTTGATAATGACTTCGTCATAAAAGTCATTATCAACTTGGCCATCAAGTCATTAAGGACAAATCGAAAAGTGAAATTATATCATTTTAGCCGTTGGCTGCAACTGTTTTAATCCCAGTTAAAAAGTATCCCTATGACCCTTCTTGGGGTTCCAGATACCTCCATGCCAAATGGCATCAACACCAGTTAAGCTATGAACGCGTAACAAAAGTTAACATTCATGTTTATAATATTAAAATAATAATAGTAGCCTTTTTATTTACATCTCAATACATTTTTCCAATACCAGGATGGAGGGGTCTAGCCAATTAAGTTTATTCAACTCACGTTTGCCGAAGCCCTTGTACGAAGCCTATTTGGGACCACGTGACAGGTGGTGAACTTATCGCCGTCTTAGTTTCGAAACCAAAAGTACAATAAACATACATAGATAAAATTTTGAAATAAATATTCATCTAAACATCCATGACGCGAGCACATATTCCTACAAATGTTTGCCCCTAGCGGGACTCGAACCTCACACCCTTAGCTTCGAAGGCAGTATAGATGAAAAGTAAAAATGTATTTACTTTAGGCTGATGCATCGTCTTCTGCAGCATATAGAAAAGAACTTCTCTAGTTGCTTGCACTTCCTGTTGCTGCGCCCGGCCAAGAACGCTACCGCCTACAAACAAACATACAATATTAGATTGTGTTTTTATATTATAAATACATACATACATACATACGTACATAGGGACAACATCACATACATTGCTCTAATCCCAAAGTAAGCAGCTAAAACACGCGTGTTATGGAATCAGAAATAACGAATAAATATATAAAATAAAATACATTGACCCGCCCGGGAATCGAACCCGGGAAACACCACGAAAACCGGTGTTTACGCCACTCGTCCACAGAGGTCGCTTTTAGATTCAAAAAGTTATTTAGACATTTCTCACCGCCCATATTGCTGAATACTCTTACTGCCACCGGTTCCAAACCCGCTATACATTCGGAGTGAGCTCCAGACGCCATTAAACCGTCGCATAGTTGTATTAACTGCAACAAATTAAGACTATTTCTATAAACTACAGATCCCAATAGTGGAGTAGACAGAGGTCTAGAGAATTAGGCTCCGTCAACCCACCGCTGACATTTTCTGGGACAGCGTGACTGGTGGCGGTTAGTTTATCTTTATGTTCAAGCCATCGATATAAATTGTACATCAGTTTTTTGAAAACACTCATTGGCACGAGCCGTGCACCCCTTGACCATTTGGCTATCGTAATAGAAAATTTAAATGAATATTAAAGTATAATATGAAATTTGTTAAAAGAACCCCTTCGCGGGAAAAGAGTAATTACATTACGTATACGTACATTAATTATATCCAGTAAAAGACCACTGCATGATTATAAGTCTCTCCTGGTGGAAGGATTTGATACATTACAATAATAATATTTTTAATTGCTCTAAATGTAGGTGATACAAATGTTTACCATAGACGTTATTAGGAGACACTGAAGTGCCCTCGCACATTACACTTATGTTAAAAAAAGCAAAGTAGAATTCATATAATACGAGATTGCAATCCCGCCCAGTATTACTCGCTACGGCAAAAGTGTGCGGGCGAGGTCAATAACCGCTCGGTTGAGGTCAACAAATGCGAGGTCATTACCCGCCGGAGACTCGCGTTCATACAGTTGCGCAGTAAACATAAGTAACATATATATACATATTTTTTTAAATAAATAAATACATATATAGATGGGGACAACATCACATACGTTGCTCCGATCCCAATGTAAGATGCTAAAGCACTTGAGGTATGGGAATCGGACACAACGAAGGCACCACAAACACCCAGACCCGAGAAAATGTAGAAAAAACCTCGGGACCTCGAGATGGCTCACCTTGAAAACCAGTCTTTACGTCACTCGTCCACGGAGGTCGTCATAATTACTTTTCTTGACTTTAGAATGCTTCTGGATGCTGTGAAAATATCCCCGGCGGAGCTTCCCGGCCTAGCATGGACATATGGACTCCATCCACAAACTGAGCGAGCTTTGCTATCATATTTTAGCATTTGCTGTCATATTTTATAATATTTTAGACAACCCGAGGAAATCTGCCACAGATCTAGACTTATGAACTAGGATTATGATCTTCTCACCTTAGGTATCTCAATGATCTGCTTCGTATGATGTTTGGAAGAAGACAACTGCACCAAGAACAGCAGAATGCTGTTAACCAATTCGCAGCAGTTGCTGTAGAGAAGGAATACAAACTAAATAGGCTATTTCGAGAGGTCTAGGATGTGAATCAGGGACAGTTACAAGTATAGGGAGACACTCCATAGTCGTGACTGTCTTTGATATGGATTTGCTAATACGAAAGGCGGTGATGCAATAGCAGTGTCAATATATAGAAAAATAAAATAAAAATAAATATCTTCACGCAATTCCCAATACAGGGGTAGACAGAGGTCAAGTCTAGACAATTAAGTCCCTTTGACCCACCTTCCACGGAAGATATTTTCGGGACAACGTGACAGGTGGTGAGCCCGTCGTCGCCTTTATGTCCAATCCAACGATGAAATTCGTACATAAGTTTTTGAAAAACTCATTGGTACTGCCACCTGGGGATCGAACTCGGGTCTCTCGACTCGAAATTCCGACCACCCAACAACTCGGCTATCGTGACTTATACTCGTCGTATATAGAACATACACTAAAATCGAATTGCTATCGCTTAAGGCGGTTTAAAGATACTTTCGTATTCTCTAAATACCTCTAAAGTTGACAATGTTTTAACGAAGAAGCTCTTTTCATTATTGCTCTGTGCGGTTATTTCACTGTTAAAATTTAAAAGATAAAAGTTTTTCTTGGTAACATGCCACGAGTTGCTCTACGATTATTGTAGTTTTTAGTTGATAAAATCTGTATTTTAATATAATTTTGTTGTTTTTTAAATAAAGTATGGGAAAAAAGTACAAAATTAATTTTAGAAGTCACGATAGCCGAGGGGTTGGGTGATCGGAATATCGAGTTAAGAGTCTCGTACCAAAGGGTTTTTCAAAACTTATGTACGAATTTTATAGTTGTCTTAGACATAAAGACGACGACGGGCTCACCACCTATCTTGTCTCGTCAGTTGTCTAGATTAGACCTCTGTCTGCCCCTGTATTGGGAGTTGCGTGAAAACATCTATTTGTTTATTTTATTTAATTTTAAAAATAATACTGACTAGAGATAATAATTTAAAAACTGTTGCAGAGCGCCTGTCCGTATTTAAGCAGCAAGGTCAATCATTGCATCTCAAAGCATGAAGACGCGACATTCTACCCGGATATATAATTTTTGTTTACCTACATATTGTATACTTTCGAATAAAATTTTGTGAAACATTTATGTTCACTACCATTCCGTGACGTTAAAACATATAACCAAAACACATAAACCATAGTTCAAAACTAACCGCATCTTATTTTAGGTATATTTTCCCTAAAATAACCCTTTGACCCCACCTTCCACCGAAGATGTTTTCGGGACAACGTGACAGGTGGTGAGCCCGTCGCCGTCTTTATGTCCAAGCCAACGATGAAATTCGTACATAAGTTTTTGAAAAACTCCTTGGTACTGCCACCTGGGGATCGAACTCGGGTCTCTCGACTCGAAATTCCGACCACCCAACCACTCGGCTATCGTGACTTAAAACATTGGAAAAAAGCAAAATTAATTTTACTGGCAAGAGATAATAATTTAAAACTAACTATTGCGGAGCGCCTGTCCGTCCCTATGTGAGCAGCAATTCCAAATATAGCAACGCTATGCATGAAAGAGCGACATTCTACCTGGATATATAATTTTTGTTTACCTAAATAATATATTTGCTTACGAATAAAATTCTGTGAAACATATGTTCACTACCCTTCCGCGACTTTAACACATATAACTAGAACACATAAACCAAAGTTCAAAACTAACCGCATCTTATTTTAGATATATTTTCCCTAAAATAACATAACAACATGAATAGCAAAACATAATAAAGTAAGACAGTTTTAATTTAATATCAGCTTACGATAGTTCACGACAGTCCAGTGATTCGGTGATCGGAGTTCGAGTGAAGAGAATCGAATTATTTTAAAGTTGTTATTGAAAAAATTACTTCGCAACATTCCGCATGCAAATATAAAAAGATACATGTTACCTGGTGAGAAGAGAAGAAGAGCACCACCCTCCCTCCCACAGATGCGTGCACTAATTCCACTGTTAAACTGTTTTTTCAATAACAACTTTACAATGAATTTCCGCATTTCTTTAAAAAGAATTTCAATTGCAAATCAACAACAATCCAAAAGAATCTACTACCAAATATGGAACAACTATAGATGCTGTAATTGTGAGTTATCTTGATAATGTTTCATCCAATACTTTTGTAACGTAATAAATAAATATATAAATATCTTCACGCAATTCCCAATACAGGGGTAGACAGAGGTCAAGTCTAGACAATTAAGTCCCTATGACCCACCTTCCGCCGAAGATATTTTCGGGACAACGGGACTTTACTACTACGGGACTTTTGTAACGTAGTTTAGTTATCATTGACGAATCGTAACAGTAATATCGGCAGAGGAAACATCGAATATAACTATAACTGAAGTCACAGAGAGAGAGAGAGAGAGAAAATATTTAAATTGTGGCCACTTGATATTAATATCGAATTTTTATATCAAATGTAAATAAATGCTTATTAAATAAAGTTACCATTTTCTGTAAGAAATTCGTAATACTTCATTTTTTCATTAGTATTTTCTTAGTACTTCATTTTTTCATTCCTGTAATAATATTATCTTTTATGCATATTACTTGTACACACACGATATTTCACATCTGCCAGGCGTCCCATGACGGCTCACATTTTTTTTAAATTCCTCTCTACTTTGGGATCAGAGCAATGATCGTCCCCGGCTACGTACGCATCGAGAGAAGCTTTCTCTATGTCATCTGTGACGGCGTCATTTCGGAGAGTAAACCTTCCTTTCTTTGTTGCTTACGGTATCTCGTGCTGCTCCACCAGGTCGAGCTGCTTGAGCAGGAACCCGATGAAGAGCTGGTCGCTGTCCAGCATGCAGTAGTTGACGCGCAGCGCGAGCAGCTGCCCCAGCAGCGACAGCGTGGCGCGCTGCAGCCGCACGGCGCTCTGCATCGTGTAGCTCTGTTGGCACACGCCACCAATTCAGATCCATTACCAACCCACGCCATTGAGACACAATATTGCAAAGATGTTGACCAGAAATTACATTTTTTTTTAATACAATCGCTCAAAAAGTTTCGTATTGCTGGGACGTATTGGGTTCGGAATGTGGGCTATTGCATACTCGAGCTTTTTCTTTACCTTTTCCGAACTCGTGCGTTCTCTTTCCCAGCTGTCAAAATTATGTCTATTAAAAAGAAATCAACCACGAAGTTTTTACTAAAAAAATTATAGACGTTTTTATGATTAATGTAAAAATTTCTAAAAAGAAACTACTAATTTTTTTAATATCAGATTTAACGATTTGATTCTATGAGTTAGGTTAGGTTTCATTTCATCTCATTAAATTTAATTTTCATTTTATATCAATAAAAAAATTCTAACGAAGACTTGGCTGTATGAGCGTAGTTCCCTTTGCCTACCCAGAATGGGTGAAGAAAACGACGAGAAAAGAAGGAAGTGTGTGACGAACGCTGTACTGAGTAGGCGTGTACAACGTTTACACGCTTAAAAAGTACAATTTTCTTTTAATAAAATTATTCTTTGTAAAACTTGAAATTAGTGACGGTGTAAAACAGTAACTTTCGGACTGTATAGTGTTTATGAGATACCGTTATCTTATAATTATTACCGTTATCTTATTAAATTCTGCCGACGCGTTTTGTGTTGTGAGGGTAAAAGCGGATTACTCAGTTTATTATACTAACTCGCTTCGCCGTACTAGCCTATCAACAATATCTAGGCATGAGTTTACAACCGTTAGCGCACGGCGGTAATGCATTCAGCAGTAGCGATTCTGCTCTGGAGGTGCGTGGTAACTCCCGGGAGCAAGAATATGTAACCCAAAGAAAAAGAAAAGCACGTGAAAATGATTCTTCTGAATTTTTTATAGAAGAGTTGAATAAATTGCGGAAACGAAATACAGTCTTTTTTTACAAAATTTTAGTGCAACCCAAAATCAAAACAGTGACAAAATTTGTCAAGAAATGTCGGGAATCAAACAACAATTATTAGAAATGAAAAATGCTACAGAAAATTTAGTTACTGAACATCATACCATTAGAAATGAATTAGAAAATGTGAGGCAGCATAATTCAACTATCCAGGAAAAAGTCACCAAATTCGACAGTGACTTAAATTTATATAAAAATTTAAGTAGTCAAACTGCGTCCACAAATCCGCTGCCGCTTAGCTACGAGAACATAGCCTTAGAAATACAAGATCGACACAACCGGCAGAAAAATATCATACTTGAGGGTATACCCGAACTAAATGACAAAAATTTTCAGAAAAGACGCGAACACGATATGAAGGAAGTTAAAAAAATTATTGAAAGTATTTATGAAAATTGCCCTAAGCCTAAAATTATTTTCCGTTTAGGTAAACATATTTCAGGTAAAAACCGGAGAGTCAAGGTATGTTTTGATTCACAAGACTGTGCTTTCTATATACTTCGTAACCGAACATTAATTACCTCCAAAAACATCCGTATTTTTTGGGACCTAACGCCTACTCAACAAAAATATCTACAAAACTTAAAAATTGAACTTGCCAAACGCCAACAAAGTGGTGAAATAAACCTAATATTTCAATGGAATTCCAAAAAATACAAGAATTATGCCAAAAGACGACAATTAATGTCTAATCCATCTTCTAGCGAACAAAGTACGTATCAAATTACTCACGATTATACCGATGTAAAAATGAATTCCACCTCACTAAAATGTTTTTATGCAAACATTAGAAGTTCGGTAAAATTAGGCAAAGTTGATGAATTGAAATGTATTATAAAATCTTTTAAATACACTATTCATTTAATATTGTTAAAGGAGACGTGGATTAAATTAGAAAATGATACATCATTGTTAAACATTCCTAATTATTTACATTTATAACTATAGGACTGACTGCATTGGTGGTGGAGTGTCAATATATGAATGAGCATAATGATTTATCTTTAATAAAACAAAAAATACTAGTGCTCCTCCTAAACTTGTATTAAAAAATATCTTCACGCAATTCCCAATACAGGGGTAGACAGAGGTCAAGTCTAGACAATTAAGTCCCTTTGACCCACCTTCCAACTAAGATATTTTCGGGACAACGTGACAGGTGGTGAGCCCGTCGCCGCCTTTATGTCCAAGCCAACGATGAAATTCGTACATAAGTTTTTTTTGAAAAACTCATTGGTACTGCCACCTGGGGATCAAACTCGGGTATCTCGACTCGAAATTCCGACCACCCAACAACTCGGCTATAGTGACTTTTATTACTTGTTTGAAAGATCTCCAAAGTGCGCAAAATAAATTAATAAAAGCTTTGTTCCAGCTTGACTACCATTTCCCTACTAAAGAACTATATAAGAAAACCGATACATTATCTCTTAGTCAATTATACAAATACAAAACATGCATTCTAGTTAGAAAAATACTATCAGAAACCATACACTCACAAATTACATTCAAAACTAAATCACACACTACACACGAAACAAACATAAATTACAATTACCAAAAGTCAGAACCAATAAGTATGGCTTAAAAACTATACAGTTTGAAGGAGCACTGCTGTATAACAGCCTCCCAAATGAAATACTTCATGAAAAATCCTTTTTGATTTTTAAGGCTAAGCTTAGAAAGCACTGTCAAAATTTGTAATACATATTAACATTAAGTTTTGCATTGTATAGAGTCACCACGTACAGTACGCATTATTACATACTATGTCAATATTTAAGTTTTCCTGTAGAAGTGAACAATGTTCTGAATAGGAAATAAAAAATTCTCTCTAAACCTAAAACAAAAAAATCTTTTTTTTTTTTAATAGAAAAGGGAGGCAAATGAGCAGGTGGCTCACATGATGTGAATACCAGAGGCATAGCAGATGTGTTGCTGCCCTTAGAGAGCCACCCCCCCAGAATTGGGGGAGAGGGGTGTGTGGGCCTCCGTTTACCTGCACTCGCCAGACGAAACGCAGAAGTTTGTTAGACTTCTACTTCACGCCGGTATTCTGTGAGGTCGTGGTACTTCCCCGGTCGAGCCGGCCCATTCATGCAACAACTAAAGCTGATGCGTGGCTCTACCACTGTTAGTGGCGATCTAGAATCTAGAACTAGACACTGGAAAAAATCACACAATCCATTAATTTAAAGTCCAGTCCATCTCCTTCAGATGAAAATACTGAAGAGAACATTCGTCGGTCTACCTTCGTTGATAATGATAATTCCATCAAATAACAAACGCCTATACATATAACACCTTTGACAAATATACAATCTAAAACTTTCCCAGTTAGTATAAAAAACTGTACTAATTTCAATGTATATGTAAATTATAACTTTTATAAGAAATAAATGCAATTAAAAAAAAATTAAGCAATTTAATAAATTGAAAATTAACTCAACTAACTAATAGTTGAGTTAATTTTCAATTTATTAAATTGCTTAATTTTTTCGCAACTGTATTAAAAAATAGTTGCTCAGTACGCGTGCAGAACAGTCATTTCAACCTCCCACAGTTGCGTGCACTAAACCGTACATTACGAAACCGTAATAGATTTAAAATAGTAACTTTTGACAAGATTAATTAATTTCATAAACTCTAATTTGATTTGTTTCGACTCACCTTCAAAGCCTGTATGACGACAGGCTCGAACAACCTTATATACCTCTCGAGCTCCCTCTTATTGGTACTCCACTTCCTATCAGTTTTATTCTTGAAGAAATTCTCCATCGCGATCAGGAGCTTCCTCTCTTCCGCCATCCGAGGATTTCCGCTGTCCAGCGACAGCTTTCGACCGGCGTTCGAACAGTCACCGCTCCTTCTGGAGTCATTGGTCACCTCCCGACCAGTATTGACCAGCATCACATGTTCATAGAAGCTGGTCCTGTCAGCTGCACCTTCCGTGTCAGCGATGCTCATGTAATCGTTGTACTGGTTGATCATGTTGGTCCCGAAGAGGCATTTGAGGAGTTGAGTGACGCAGTAGACGGTGAGGTCGGGACAGAGCGGCATCATGGCCCTCAGGTAGTAGAGGATCTCCTCGGTGACGTGACCGAACTCCCTCTCTGTCGCGAGCTCCAACTGAACGGCGAGACAGTTGAGCACGGTGGACAGGAATTCGTAGAATATGCTGCTCTTCGGGTCCAAGTTAATCTGTAAGAGGAAGATAGTTAATGGATAGAAAAGAGAGAAAGAAAACTTCATTTGTTAAAAAAAATATCTTCACGCAATTCCCAATACAGGGGTAGACAGAGGTCGAGTCTAGACAATTAAGTCCCTTCGACCCACCTTCCACCGAAGATATTTTCGGGACAACGTGACAGGTGGTGAGCCCATCGCCGTCTTTATGTCCAAGCCGACGATATTCGTACATCAGTTTTTGAAAACCCATTGATACGAGCCTACCAATTGGGGATCGAACTCGGGTATACTCGAAAATCCGACCACCCAACCACTCGGCTATCGTGACTTTTAACTGAACTTCATTTGTTGCATTAAATAATAACTTTTCAAAGACAGAAAACGACGACCTCCGTGGACGAGTGGCGTAAACACTGGTTTTCATGGTGTCGCCATCTCGAGGTCCCGGGTTCGATTCCCGGTCGGGTCGATGTAGAAAAAACACATTTGCTACATTTTCTCGAGTCTGGAACTCGAGGCAAGAGACCCGAATTCGATCCCCGAGACTCGTACCCACCCATCTTTCACTGAAGACAATCTTTGTGGCAATGTGACAGGTGGTACACCTGTCGATATGTTTATGCCAAAGTCAACGACATAAATGTGATTAAAATTCATTGCTGAACACTTGTACACACTTCACTTTATTTAATTATTTATTAATTAACCGACCGGTTTCGCCTTACGGCATCATCATACCCTGATGATGCCGTATGTACAATCAGGGTATGATGATGCCGTAAGGCGAAACCTTTAATTAATAAATAATTAAATAAAGTGAAGTGTGTACAAGTGTACAACAATGAATTTTAATGCAATGCAATTTCACCAAGTGACAACAATCGCAAGTATAAATTGTATAAATTATATAAATGTGACATAAGTTTCGAAAAAAACTCATTGGTACGAACCACCAGGGGTTCGAACTCGGGTTTCTCGACACGAATTCCAATCACGTGAAGCTTATTTGGGACAATGAAATTTGGGAGCTTATCGTTGACTTTACTCTTATGATGTAGATTAATAGACAATAGACGGAGTTGACTTCAAAGGAAAACCTACCTTATGATTGGAGTACATAGCCCTCAAATTCTCGTACAGCTTCATGTAGAACGGTTCGTTATAGAAGTGCCCCTCGAAGTTTGCTTTCAAGCTGGTAGCAGGGACGGCAACTTTTTTTCTCAATGATCCGTCAGCTTCCTGTGTACTGCTCACACCTTTTTTAGGTGCAGGATCTGTGAAAACATAACCATATAGATAATTCATTACATGATTTGATTAATATAGATAATATAGATAATTCATATAGATAATTCATTACATTTAAAAAGTCACGATAGCCGAGTTATTGGGTGGTCGGAATTTCGAGTCGAGAGACCCGAGTTCGATCCCCAGGTGGCAGTCTCGTACCAATGGGTTTTCAAAACTTATGTACGAATTATATCGTTGGCTTGGACTATGCCGATGTATGTTATCCAGATCTATCCCAAACACGTCTCGACAAACTAGAGCGCCTTCTCAACAACTGTATTAGATTTATTTTCGGTTTACGTAAATATGACCATATCTCCTCTTACCGTTCCAAGCTTAAATGGCTTCCCATTCGTCAAAGGCGTAGCTCCCGAATTCTGTTTCTGTTGTATTCTGTATTGACTAACTCTAATTCTCCTGCTTACCTAAGAAATAACTTTCAACATCTCCAATCTACTCATGACAGAGCACCTCGCTCCATAAACCAACATAGGATTCACATTCCTCAACATAATACAGGATACTTTAACTCCTCTTTTACGGTACAAGCTGCACTACTCTGGAACGCCCTACCTTTGAAGATAAAATCTGCTCCGAATGCCTATTCGTTCAAGAGATTAGTTAGTGAGTATTATCTTAAGAATCATTAATATATATTTTTGTATATATTTATATGTTTATATTTATATATATTATTTATGTATTTATGTATAATTATGTACGTTTAGTTTATATAATACATGTATGTATTTTTCCATAAAATATTTATTATTTATATGTATATATATTTTTTTATTAGGAGCATTAATCTATATTTTTCTTGTTAGCACCTGCCATCTACTTCTCACCATAACAAAGGTTGACTGGTAGAGAATGCCACCAGGCATTAAGTCCGCCCATTGTAGCCCTTAGTATAAGGTGTAACAATAAAGAATAAATAAATAAATAAATAAAGACGGTGACGGGCTCACCACCTGTCACGTTGTCCCGAAAATATCTTCGGTGGAAGGTGGGTCGAAGGGACTTAATTGTCTAGACTAGACCTCTGTCTACCCCTGTATTGGGAATTGCGTGAAAATATTTATATTTATATTTTATTTTTTATGATTAGTTTTTTTTTACCGCAATAAGTGACAAGAAAACATCTTTACATTATTCCTAATAAAAGTAGCCTATGTCACACCTAATAACATCAGCTATCTGCCAGTGAAAGTTCCGTTAAATTCGGTACAGCCGTTTCGGAGATCAGGAAAATACAGACAGGCACACTGACAAACATTTTAGAAATTGTTTTTTTACAACTCTTATATATGCATTTAGATAAAAGAAAAAAAAAATGGGAATTACAAAAAGACACTTTTTCAGTTTTATTTATATGTATAGATTACTAGTATTCCTTTAAACACTGTTGAAATATATATCTTCACGCACATCTACACATCACAAGATGAACATAGTGATCGTGAATTTGATGGCTTTCACGGTGTCGCCAGCTCTGAGGTGCCGGGTTCGATTCCCGGGCGGCTCAATGTAGAAAATCATTTTTTCTACATTGTTTCGAGCTTCGAGGTCTGTGGAAACGTTGTTTTCAATTTCATAGCACAAGCGCTTAAAGTGCTACTTCGGGGTCAGAGCAAAGTATGTGATGTTGTCTCTAATATGTATTTGTTTGTATGTATATGTATTATGTAAGTATGTAATCAGAAGTATAAGGTGTAGCCAATAGGTTAGCCAGTCCCAATTTTAGGGTTCCGAGCCAACGAAACAAATCACATGTTTTTATTTCATAACAAAACTAAGTATGGTATACATGCTAAAAAATTTACATATTATGTATAGATTCATACATACATATTATATATCGGATGGTACTCGGATACCTAGAGGTGTATGTATGAAGAAAATGATGAATCTGAATAAAGCGAAAGAGATATGTAAGGATCGTCACACTTCGCGATATGTTCTCTCTGGCTACCTCGTTAGGGACTGTGCGTGAAGGAAATGAAAAATATGTATAGTGAATATCGAATCGCAAGAAATCTAAAATGGTGGTACACGGTGACTCGGAGGTAAGAGCCACGCCATAGTATGACGTAGACGCGGGTACTAATGTCACCCATGTGCTTTTTTTAATTAATCTTTTTCTTTAATAATAAGTCACTATGTTCTATGTACATCGTTGGCTTGGACACAAAGACGGCGACAGCCTCACCAGCTGTCACGTTCGGTGAAAAGAGCGTCGAAAGGACATAGCTGTCTTTTTTCTTTAATAATCAGAAAAAGGTTTCTTTTTCTTTAATAATCTTAAAATCAAATAATCTTAAAAAATAATCTTAATATTCTTAAATGATCTTAAATTGTCTGTAAATAGGTTTCGAAAATCCTCATTAGTGCAAACCTCCCGGGATCGAACCTGGATCTCAAAATTCAAATATCGATGAACAAACCTCGGTTATCGTAACTTATATATTCAAATTACTAAAATTTAATAAAAATAACAAAGAATCATCTCTAAAGAGAGTCCGTGGTTGTCTTACCTTGAGGCTTTCTTCGAACCGGACTCCCCGGCAAAGCAATACCGCTCTTATTCAAATGCACATTAGGATTGACCTCCTCGATCAGGTGCACCAACACGTTCAACATCTTCAGCGTCACCTGCAGGAACTTCTCCGCCAGCCCGGCAACGCTCTCGTTTTCCAGGTGTTGCCATTTCTCCGCGCTCTGATGGTCCCTCTCGAATATGTCACGGTTCGAAGTCTTGTGGCGCATTATGTTGTGGATTTCCACTGTGAAATGAAAGAAATATATGTATAACAAAGCTGTACTACAATCAAAAATCAGTTTGTCAACTATTTTAATCATCGCGAAGTATTTAAAATCATAAACGAATTAAGAGTAATATTTAAGGCGATAACAAGTAGAGACGTGGGGAGGGGGAAGTTAGAAAGAGATAAAAAGAAACCACTTTGCTTTTTATTACATTATTACATTATATTAGAGGCAAATACACCGCGAAAGAAGCTTTCCCCTTCCACGTAGATTTGGAACATGTTTCTTTTTCAAGACTCCTTCGGAAGTGACTAGGTGCTATCGGTGTAAAAATTTACCTCCTCCTTTCTCCCAGTGGATGTCGTAAGAGGTGAATAAAGAAAAAAGCCTTGAACATCGCCATAGAGGTCAGACACTGCCACTCTATATATATATATATATATATATATATATATATATATATATATATATATATATATATACATATATATATATATATATATACATATATATATATATATACATATATATATACATATATATATATAAATAGATAGATAATGAAGTGTTCCGTACAATTTTATCACAGTATTGAGTGATGTGATTTTAAGATCATGTACTTCTTAACGGTTTTCCCGTAATCTATAAGTAGAAAACTAGTCAACTTCTGTCTATTTTTTGGGAAGCCATTTCTTTATATTATAAAAAAAAATTACATACATACGTTGTACATTGATTTTAACTTAATCGTACTAGTAAATTCGGAGAAAATTGACTATCAGACGCAAGAGCGAACTTATAAGCCCTTCCTTTTTTACACGCTTTATATTAGCTTCACTTGTATGTTCACTTGTATGTATGTTTGTAACCGACGGCGCGATTTTGATTAAACGGCCAGATTTTGTTCAAACTTTTTAGATTTATCGAGGACCGATGACAATACACTAATTTGATTAAAAAAGTAAAAAAATACATAATAGTTTAAACAAAACTAAAAAACACATAGTTTAAACAAAGCGTTTTTCATTTTTTTTTAAACTAATACTTATTTTATTTGGACGTATTTACCTGGGTAAAGTCACGATAGCAGGTTGGGTGGTCAGAATTTCGACTCAAGAGAGGTGGCGAGCCCGTCGCCGTCTTCATGTCCAAGCCAACGATATTCATACACAAGTTTTTGAAAAACCCATTGGCACGAGCCCACCAACTGGGGATCGAGCTCGGGTCTTTCGATTCGATATTCCGACCGCCCAACCACTCGGCTATCGTGACTACAGATAAGTAAGATAGGTGAGTAAGATGTTAATTAGTTCACCTGGGTACAGCATGCAGCATAGGGTAAGTAAGATATTAATTAGTTCACCTGGGTACAGAAGTCACGATAGCCGAGTTGTTGGGTGGTCGGAATTTCGAGTCGAGAGACCCGAGTTCGATCCCCAGATGGCAGTAGCAATGAGTTTTTCAAAAACTTATGTACGAATTTCATCGTTGACTTGGACATAAAGACGGCGACGGGCTCACCACCTGTCACGTTGTCCCGAAAATATCTTCGGTGGAAGGTGGGTCCTAGGGACTTAATTGTCTATACTAGACCTCTGTCTACCCCTGCATTGGGAATTGCGTGAAGATATTTATTTAATTTGTTCACCTGGGTACAGCACGCAGCACAGGTCGAGCAGCGCGGCGCGCGCGGCGGCCGGCGCGCCGCGGCACTGCAGGCGGTGCAGGCAGAGCCCCAGCGCGCCCTGCCCCGCGAAGGCGCGCTTGTGGCGCCACGGCGACCAGCGCGCGCATATCGCTCGGAGCGCCTCCAGGAGACCTTCCTGTGTGATAATTTAAAAAAAAAAATTAAAGTGCCATACTACAGCTAGGCATAATGTAAAAAAAAAAGGAGAAGAATTTATTTCTGCTGTTCGTCGATCGGAATTCGAGTCATGAGACCCGGACTTCAATCCTCAGGTGTTACGCTCGTACTAAATGGAATTTCCGTAAACGTATGTACGATTTATATCGCACATGAGTTAAATCTAAAAGGAGTCACGATAGCCGAGTGGCTGGGTGGTCGGAACATCGAGTCGAGAGACCCGAGTTCGATCCCCAGGTGGCTGGCTCGTACCAATGTGTTTTTCAAAAAACTTACATACGAATAACATAGTTGGCTTGGACATATAGACAGCGACAGGCCTGTCACGTTGTCCCGAAAATATCTTCGGTGGAAGGTGGGTGGGCGAAGGGACTTCATTGTCTAGACAAAACCTCTGTCTACCCCTGTATTGGCAATTGCGTGAAGATATTTATTTTATTTTGCGTGAAATTAATTAATGCTTAACTATTACTATTACTGTTTTCCGTTTCTGTATATGATAAATAATATTTAAGTTAAATCTTAAATCGCCAACACTCACGGAATAAAACTTGCAGCTGGACGACATCAACCTCTGCATCAGGTCGCCGACGACCATCGCCAGTGCATCCACGCTCTTCATCGCCTCTCCCTCTCTCACTTGCGGCGGCAGGTCCTTGTAGAAGTAGATTTCCCTCACCAGATCCAACGAAGAGCCCCGGCTCGCGAAACTGAATATTTCACTTTGCTCCCTAGCGGTCTCCGCCATTAAAGTGGTCGGTGTTTCTCTCCGCGGCGGGTATATTTTTGGTATAATGCTAAAAAAAAAAGTAATAAGAGAACTTAATCTTTGAGGTCAAAGAGTAGTGGATATACGACACTATATGTTACTGTCAAGTAACACTGCATGCAGTGGTGATATAGTCTTAAGAATTTGTCTGGTACTGCGATCGTCTATCCGCTTGCCGAGGGTGGCAATTATGGCAAACCCTTTCACGGGAGAGACCTTTGTATAGCTGTGGAATTTTACTGGCCGTTATGTGTGTATGTATGTTACAAGAAATGTCATCCTTTTTTACGAAATTCTCTGTACGACATGCGTTATGCGGGAGTTAAAATATTTTGAAGTGAAACTTCTTTAGAATCGTTGTGATTTGAAACCGGATGCAACGGAAAAAGCGACAGGTAAGAGACACAAATACAAAAATGTGTACAATGACGCAGTAAAAGAATGAGACAGAAATATACATACTATTTTATAAATAAACTTTGTAATTATTCCACTCTTGTTACAATTTAAGTTAAATTAAGTTTAAATTATATGTATTTTAAATTATATCTCATTCTTTTGTTGATTAAGTTTCACTTCTATCGTGTGTGAATCGCACGCATCAATTTTTTTTAAATAAAGGATTATTAGCTGAAAGATTTAACACTTTACACTTTGTATATAACCCGCACTACTTTTATAATATGTAGTATAGATTTATTAGGATCCTTGAACAGCCGTCCGACTCAGTACTGAAGGGGCTTCTCTTCAGACAGAGTTAATATGCTGAGTCTACTGAAGTAGTAGGGTGACTATATGAGGTCAGCCTTATACATAAGGGATGTATCTGAGATATAACAGAACGCATTAACACAAACACACACATATATAATATTAGAAATGTGTATTAGAAATCTATACACATAAATAAAATTGAAGTGTATGTTTGTTATTATTATTATTTTTATTTATCTTCACGCACAATCCCTGGCGGTGTAGCCAAAGGGAACAGATCGCCAAGTGTCACGATCCTTACATTCCTCTTTCGCTTCTTTCAGATTCATCATCTTCTTCATACATGCACGTCTAGGTATCCGAGTACTCTTGACCCTCCCCTCTTCGAGCAATTTGCCCACATGGTCTTCGAAAGTTAGTCTCGGTCTACCTCGACCCCTTTTAATATTGTATGTAAAGTGTATGTTTGTAATATTGAAATAACCGTTTATTTTACTAAATGTATATGAAAATATACAGTACATACACCAAAAGAATATTTTTATACAAACATAGGCTACTTTTGATTTTAGAAACATAATGAAAGTGCCTCGTCAAGTGTTAAATTGCGAGCAAAGCCGCGGGGGGCAGGTATTACATATGTGACAAAACAAAATCGTGAGAGCACCGATTGTGTGTGCTTGAACAATTGGAGATAATATAAAGTAATGGTGGTGGACGTTTTGCACTGCTGAATGAACAAACAAACGTCTCTAATTCGACTCTTTTGAATAGGTAGTATTTATTTTCGGGCAGGTAGTGACGCTATCTGCGGTTGTCGGTGGGGATGGGGACCGGTTGCGTCCCTCCAGGTTATAAAAGACTGCCCGAGTGACTCATGTCACACAGTGTATAGGAGGGAGCTCCGAAACAGGAAGACGGGCACGGCGAGTCAAACCAGACCACCGGCGGCACAGCGAAGAGCAGTGGAGGCAGCGCCGAGCCAGCCGAACCTAATGGCACCGGCAAACGACTTCAAGCCAAAGAAGGCGCCATCCGATGTCACTACGGGGACAACTGTCCCCAAAAAGAAGAATAAAAAGAAGAAGCCAAAGAAAAAAGAGGCCACAGTGACCCCTGGCCAATCTTCTAAACCGGCAGGCAATGAAGCCAAGCAAGCACAGAAAAGCGAGAGAACCGTCACCGCGATGGCAGCCCTCTCCGTGCTTCAGGACGTGCTGCAAGCCCTGAGCTCCGGCGCCGACCCAGTACCGGTGATCACAAGAGGCATAGCCAAACTTCTGCAGACCGATGGCTGAACTTGCGGAAACAAGGATCATCCACTGGAATGCCAATGGGGTGACACCCAGAGTCACACTCCTAAAGCAGCTGCTGAAGGACCAGAAACCCGACTTTGTGCTGGTGTCGGAAACACACCTTCGGCCCCAAGATAGCTTGAAGATCCCTCATTACTGGACTTACCGCCAAGACGAAGCCACGCCAACGCGCGCGTATCGGGGACTGGCAATACTGGTGAAGCGCAACGTCGTACACCAGCCGATTCCACCAGTGAGGCTGCAAGGCATGTACGCCTTAGGAATCGACGCACATATAGGCACAAGCGTCTATAGAATTTTCGCAGCATACAAGCCCCCGAATGAAAGGCTCGAGGTGGGGGAAATTAGGAAACTCCTGGACAACCCCTACCCAACAATCATCGCAGGAGATCTAAATTGCAGCCACACAGGGTGGAACTCCACCAAGATCTGCCCGAACGGGCGGAAACTCTTCGACGACGCCGAAAGCGGAGGCTATCGCGTCTACGGCCCGGAGACCCCGACCAGGTACCCGACCTGCGAGCACCACACGGCGGAGGTCTTAGACGTGATGGTCACCCACCGCATTGCTGTCTCCCCAACACAGGAAGTCCTATTGGACGACCTTGGGTCAGATCACCTTCCGGTCTTGGCTGTCCTGGCGGTAACACCCAAGGACACTTTGGCACCAGCACCGACCAGGAGGAGGATCCAATGGGGAAAATTCCAGCAGCTGCTCGAGGAAAACACGAAGACCATGTCCATTGGCACGGAGAAAGAAGTGGAGATCCTTTGTAATCTTTTGCAGGAAGCCGCTCAAGACGCCCTCGAAAAGGCCACCACCAATTCAGCAGCAAGGACAGCTCAGGACACGCTGCTCACAAAGTATCTTCTCTACTAGAGAAGAAGAGGCGCATGAGGAGAGAATGGCAGCGCACGCGATGCCCTACCCTGAAGACCTCCCTGAACGAGCTAACGGCGAGGGTTAGGGAGGCCATCCAACAACACTCCGCCGAGAGCTGGTCTAACCACGTCGACAGAATGGAAGGGGACTGGCCGGCGATCCATAAACTCTGCCGACAGCTCTCCGGCGCGAAAGAACCTATCAGACCCCTGAAGCACAAGGATGGCACCCTACGCTTCAAAGCAGAAGACCGGGCGGAAATCTTCGCGGATCACCTCGAAGAACAGTTTCGGGCCTTTCCGTCCTCAGATCAGAGCCACACGATGTCGGTGGAGGAACACCTTCGAGCCTAGCTGGACGGGCCGGTGGACGAAGCAGAAGACTCAAACTGGGAAGCCATCTCTCCAGGGCAGGTGGGGCGCATGATACGCCAGACCAGCATCAAGAAGGCCCCAGGCGCGGACGGCGTGACGAACGCCGCGCTGAGACACTTTCCACCGAAGACCATCGCAGCCTACGCGCGACTGTTCAACGGCATCCTGCGCACAGGGCACTTCCCAAAAGCGTGGAAGCTGGGGCGCATAATCATGCTCCCCAAACCGAAAAAGAACTGCCTGGAGGCGTCGAGCTACCGGCCCATCTCGCTTCTGCCCAGCATCTCGAAGGTGTTCGAAAAGATAATACTACAAAGAATCCAGCCGTACCTGAAACTGAGGACTGAACAGTTTGGCTTTAGGGCCGAACATTCGACCACTCTCCAGCTCGCCCGAGTCTTGCACTATGCCACGGTCGGTCGAAACAAACACGAGTCTACAGCCGCCATATTTCTCGATATGGAGAAGGCTTTCGACCGGGTATGGCATAGTGGTCTTCTGCTGAAGCTAGCAAGAAAGGAAATCCCTCGCCGCTACATAAAGGTGGTGGCCTCCTTCCTACAGGACAGAACGTTCCAGGTGGCCATACAAGGAGCACTGTCCCAACCCCGACAAATAGCAGCAGGAGTCCCGCAGGGCAGTTGCCTGTCGCCAGCGTGTTATGCCGTCTTCACCGACGACATACCGAATCCGGACCACTCCCTGCTTGCGCTGTACGCTGACGACGCGGCGTACCTAACAAGATCTATGAGTGCAGCGCACGCAGTGGCAAAGCTACAGAAAACCTTGGATCTACTTCCCAAATGGCTCGCCGACTGGAGACTGTCGGTGAATGTCGGTAAAACACAGGCCATCCTGCTGGGACACAAATTCAGACTGCCACCTGGACTGAAGTTCATGGGACAGGACATACCTTGGTCGAGCACGGTCAAATACCTGGGCGTGACAATCGACCGCAAACTCAGCCTCGTCCACCACGTCAGAGAAACAGTGGCTAAGGCCAGATCCGCCAGAACTCTCCTGGGACCGGTATTCAGGTCCCGCCTACCAACAAAGACCAAACTTGGAATATACAAGCTGTACGTGCGCACCAGACTGACTTACGCCGCGCCGGCATGGTTCGCACTGATCAGCGACTCATCGAGAAAGCAGCTAATACAGCAAGAAGACTCCACCCTGCGAGCCATTGTCGGCGCACCTTGGTGCGTACGAAATGCCACCATCAGACGGGACCTGAAGCTCGAAACATTGGAGGAGTTTGTAAGACGCCTCGCCTCAACTATGTTCGAGCGTGCAGACGCCTCCAAGCTGGCCCACCTGAGGAACATCGCCCCGCTGCACGCTCGACCCCCTGAGGGCAAGGCGCTCCCCAGGGAGCTAGCGGCGTAGGCGAAGGACGAGACGAGTTCTGCGAACACACAGAAAACCCGGACGGTACATGTCACGCCCAGCGTTCATATCAACAGCATGACCACCCAATGGGAAGAAGTCCGGGGGCCCCGTCCAGCCATCGGAGGGCCCCGTACGGAAACCCAGCGGGAGGATCTTGACGGTGCTCGACCGCTCGAGGGCGGTCATGGAAGCCATCGGTCTGCAAGGACCAAACCCAAGGACCCACCCATATTGATGGGTGGCGAACGGAAATCACTGAGGGAGGCTATGCCTCGGACAGTTACCCCGACTTTGTCGGTGAAGAAAACCACGACTCATTTCTCACTCTGCGGTCGCTCATGGTAGAGTTTGCACACTTGATAATACCTTGTTTTGAGGCGAAACACGCGTCGCGCCGTACTGTACTTAAAAAAATGTAACCTGGTTTCTCCCTTGTGCTTGCGCTGCACTCTGACGACACGGCGTACCTTACCAGATCAATGTATGCAGCGCATGCGGAGGCTAAGTTACCACTTGGGTAGTGAATCCAAGGTATGCTACCTTGGATATACTACCCAAGTGGCTCACCTCCCGGCGGCCAACCCCACGGGGGAGGACCTTGACTATCCTCGCCCGCTCGACGGCGGTACAGCGAAGCTATCGGTCCGCAGGATTAAACCCGATGACTCAACCATTGATCGGTGGCGTAAGGACACCACTGTGGGAGGCTGCTACCCTCGGACAGTTGCCCCAACTTGAAAGTTGGAGAGGAAGATTTCATTTCTCATTTCTAAGTCTGCGGTCGCCAATCGCAGAGTCCACACGCTTAATAATAGCTTGTTTGAAGGCGAAACACGTGTCGCGCTTTCGGTGGTGGTATATGTTATCTGGTTTGAGTGTGGTGGTGGTGTATCTAGTAGAATTTGTGCACGCATCTGTGGGAGGGAGGGAGGTGCATTTCTCTTCGGACCGGGTAACATACACCTCTATTATTTCTTGCATGCGGAATCGTGCTATGTAATTATTTAATAACTTTATAATAATAAATTTCCGCTAAATAATAAGTAACGCCTGAGTCTATTAACTATTAGAAATATATATATGTGTGTGTGTTTGTGTACACACATTTATTAAATCATGTTTTTTTTTATTTGTGTATAGAAAACGTATTTAGATATATACATACTTGGCGATCGCTTGCGCGGCTGCTGCCCTGACCTTCTGGTCCTGGTCGGCCAGAAGACGGAACAGGGTGTCCATGATCTGCTTGCTTCTGCGGTAATACTCCGGACAGAGCAAAAATAACCTGCAAATTATTAACTATAATAAATACATACAAAGGCATTACATACATCGCTCTGATCCCAGAATAAATAGCTTAATTTATATAGTGTTATGGAAACACGAAAGTACCACAAACACTTGGAACCCAGGTAATATATAAATGTTTTTTTCTTTTTTTGTCACAGAAATTGACATGTGTACCAAACTTCAACTTACACGATGTAGAAGATTCGAAGAAAATAGACTGTGATAGGGTGTTTGTCCTAAACACACGAGGGATCGTGAAAATTTTCTGTTTTTTTATTCAGACGTAAAGAGCCTATAAAAGTTAAGCTCGTACCGATCCTTTTTTTTTTTTCATAAAATTGGTAACAGGCTCACCGCCTGTCACAATGTCTCATAATAAGCTCCGGTGAAATATAAAAGGACTATATAGTCTAGATGTCTGGCTGCCCTGCATCATAAAATGCGTGAAGATAAAAAAAAACAACTCACTTGTGATACGGAAGCCTCTCGTACATCTTGCACAGGTTGACTCTGCACAGCCAATAGTTATTGTTCTCGACATTGTTGAGGGAATTGAGAGTGTTTGTGACGTGGGTCCAATGCGCGCTGTTGAAAAGAGACGCCGATAGGTTGGTGAGAGAGGAGAGCGTGTGGTTGACCGCAGAGTGGATGTCGTCGGAGAGACCCTGCAATGGTAATTTAATAGATACGTACATATCCAAAGCCACAATAACCGAGTGGTTGGGTGGTCGGAATTTTGAGTCGAGAGACCCGAGTTCGATTCCCAGGTGGTGTCGAATTATATCGTTGACTTGGACATAAAGACGGCGACGAGCTCACCACTTGTGTCGTTGTCCCTAAAAATGTCTCCGATGGCTGGAAAGGACTTAATTGTCCTCTGTCTATCTCTGATAAATATATAGCGCGAATGGAATAGAATCCTGTCGAGATAGTTTCAGCCTAACTTTCGTAGACCATTTGAGCAAATTGCTCGTAGAGGTGAAGGAAGAGTGTACACGCATGCCTAGACTGTACTGTATGAAGAAAATGATGAATTTGAAAGAAGCGAAAGAGTATATAAAAACCGCTCTTTCAAGCTAGAAAACTTGAAAGGCAATCTGCACTTTCAAGCTAACCACAACAAAAAACATTTAATTTTTAAACAATATTTTATAAGGTTAAGGTGAAAACCGACCTTACAGTGTAAAATATCAACCGTATAAAATATAAAAAAAAAACCCTGAGGGAACTACCTTTAAAAGAATCTCCATCAATCTATCCACACTGATATTCTCAGTGACCTCCCTAGGCATCACGGCATAATTCCTCCACCTATTGTAATCCCCGTGGGAGATCTCTAAAGCTGAACTCAAATAACTCCCAATGCAGACCCTCACCAGCCCCCTGATCTGCGGATCACTGTGACCCTCTAACAGGACAAAAACTTCAGACATATGCTGAAACTCGAACTCCTTCTCACTCTCTTTATCGAGTTCCTCATTTTGACATTTGTCTTGACAGCTTTCAAAATCCTTCACTGGAGCCCTGTCGGTTCTCTTCAGGGGCCTCTTCCTCTCCTTCCTATCTTGATCCTTCAAAGCGTCCAGATTGTCCAAGTTGGTGGTGGACTCGCCGAAATGATCGAACTTCATGTCCAAGTCTATGCTAGAGGAGACCACATCTCCACTACTCGACATGGGGTAGCCAGACGAGATTGGATCGTTGCTCCCAGTCATATTCGAGTTGGAAGTGAAATTACTATTGGTCATGTTTGGATTTGTGCTGTCGGCGCTTATTCCGCTCGCAGCAAGGTCCATTTTCGCTAAACCTCTGCTGTCTAACACGTTCGATTGGGTGACCGAGCTCTTACGGTCGGGACTGTCGCCGGACTTCTCTGTGGACTTCTTCGAGGTCTGCTGCTGGGATTGTGTGTTCGTGTGACTGTCTGTGCTCTTGTTGGACAGATCTTGGCTCATCGACTCCGTTATGGAATCCTGGTAGCATACGTTCCTCTCTAATATGAAATCGTTTATATTCTCTTGACAGAAATCAACGCCTTCTGATGAACCTGAAAGTATATACTTAGAATAAATAAATACATAGATAGAGACAACACGACATACATTGCTCTGACCACAAAGTAGATTAAGCATTTGTGCAATGGAATCAGACACAAAGAAGATACAACAAACATCCAAACCCGAATATAGAAAAAGTGGTTTTGTACATTGACCTGAGCGGGAATTGAACCCGAGACCTGACTACACCATGGAAACTGCTGCGTGCACCACTCGTCTAATCTAAGATAAACCAATAAAATTAAAATCGTTGACTGTCGTATTTGGATTGCCCGATAGCCCAGTTGACAGTAATCCTGACTATCTTACGTTCTCATATGGATTTTGAATTCCAATAACTTATACTGTTTTCTATTTTATTTCTATAGTTACATATTTTATCCTATCACCATCCTGTTCCACCCATGGAGTCCTTCTCAAAAGGGTTAATTATTTATTTATTTGTTCTTTATGGCACATTACAAAATATATAAGAAGAAAGACGGACATAATGTTTAAAGCATTCCCCGCCAGTCAACCTTAAGGTAATGGATGTGGATGTGAAAAATATACTTTTTTTTAAATCTTCATAGATTTCCCAATACTGGGACAGTAGTAAAACTTCTTTAAATACGCTTGACTAGGAGTGCAATCTGGTGAATACGTGACGAGGGCGTTACGAAAAGTGTGATGGAGCGAGCCGAACGGAAATTGATAGGAAGATGTAAGTTATTGAATACATAAATAAAGGAGTTACGTTTCATCGAGTACGTATTACCGGCAAGAGCACCTCAACTGCCCGAGCACACATTTTTTCTCTCTCTTTCTCTCAAAACCATTTACGTATCCGGTAATGCCTACATTTTAATTAAAATAATATTATATATCAAACCCCCTCTTACAATCGCCAAGAGCAGACTCACCCGTATAGTTTTGCAGTTTCATATCGGCATCCTTGTCCAAATACATGGTCATAACTTGTGGATAGATGTGAAGTATTTCGGAGAGGCAGGTCAGCGCCGACGCTTTCAGTGATACCCTTACAGACCTACGACATAAAAAAAAATATTCATTTTCAGAAAAATCTAAATAAAATAAATTACTAAAAAAAAACATTTATAAGCCAATCTTTGATACTTTGGCTTAATCCTATTATACTAAAACATAAAGAGACGGTTAAGCACTTGTGTTATGGAATCAGAAGCAAAAAGGTAACACAAACAACCAGACCAGAGAAAATGTAGAAAAAGTGTTTCCTACGTTTACCCGTCCGGGATTCCAACCCCGTACCCCACAGCTGGCGATACCATTAGAACCGGTATGTACGCTACTCGTTCACGGAGGTCGTCAAATTTATCTTTATAGAAGTGTGGCGACATCTATGTCTCCACATAAGAAGCTCGCTAGTGGCGGATTCAGGAAACACATCGACGTCCTACATCGCGCTATCGAAGTTCGCACGATGACATGCGTATATACGATTACCGATAGCGCACACTTGAGGAGACGTCCTCCCCAGGTCACGATCACCCGACCTGGCGGGTAGCTACCCTTTTCCTGCAGCACATCATCCGCTACAGAAGTCACAAGTTGTAACCGTTGGAACAAGTTCTTCTGGGTTGACGATATTATTGGGAGTTCCACAGGGTGCTAATCTCGGCCCCTTCTTTTTTCTTTTTTATATGAATGATTTCCCTTACTTTGTAGATTATTGACATTAAAAAGTAGTGTATACCATAATTTATTTATTTTTTTCAAATCAAGCGCCATCTCATTACATTTAACTATAATTCACCATAATGCTATTTCTGGTATAGTTTATTATTTTAATGCTATAATCATCTGAGTTTAAAGGGCAATAAAACAAAATGCATTGAAGAGATATTAAAATATTAAATAAAATACTATCGGAGAAAATCCCTGAAACACCAAAAGTGAACATACCTATCAGGAATCGTCCCCCCCTTATTGCCAGTGAGAAGGAACTTGGAAGCCAGCAATCGAGCGCAGTACTTCAACACTACGTCATCTTCTGTGGAGGATCCGATGTTAATCTGAAATTATGAACAAACAATGAGATATTTAACTGTTTGGCAGTCACATATTTACACACAATGTTTCTGTGAATTTGGTTATCCTGTCTTCCAGCAATTTCCCATACTGGGCCCTAGACAGAATCTTTCGATCCATTTTCATCTATGCTTATTCAAAGTTATCACAGAAATACAACAAATTTAGATGTTAGGAATTATGCAATTTGTACTTAAAATAGTATAAATTAATCACATCCAAACTATTTAACCAATTTGAATAAAATGCCCAATATTATTATTTTTTTATAATTTAAAAGTAATTTAGATTAAATTTACTTTGAGAATTCTTTCATGAAATATTTTCAGTTCCTGTGGGAGAAATCTGAAGCATAATTATGCTTGACCGTTTTTGAGCTGTTGTAATGGGGAGTCCGTAGAGGAAAATACAAAGAACCCATAGATAATCACACAGCTTACATAAAGAAATACATAATTACATACTACATAACATGGTTTCATATTTAAATAATCTCCTTGTTATTTTTAGTTTCATATAAACTTTTCATACATCGTAAGTTTGATAACATAGAAATAAGCGTTCTTTAAAAAAATAATTATAATAATAGACATTATCATAATTATTTTATTCAGCGACAGCGACGTGCCGTTCGGGTCGCGGGAAAATTCTTTTTTTTATGTGTGGCGCTGGCCTACATCATCTTCATAGGTTGTTGCGTTGTATACCATTCTTCCTGAGATGAAGGCTGGACAAAGAGGTGGAGGAATTAATATAAAAATTTAAAAAAATATCTTCTCGTAATTCCCAATACAGGGGTAAACAGAAGCCTAGTTTAGACAATTAATTCCCTTCGACCCACCTTCCACCGAAGATATTTTCGGGACAACGTGACAGGTAGCGAGCCCGTCGCCGTTTTTAAGTCCAAGCCAACGATATAATTATAACATAAGTTTTTGAAAAACCCATTGGTACTAGCCTGCCGCCTGTTGATCGAACTTGGGTTTCTCGACTCGAAATTCCGACCACCCAACCACTCGGCTATTGTGACGCATATATAGGAATGAATATGGTGAGGGCATTAGGAAATATTGGTATATACTGTGGGTTATGATAATTGTAAGGCATCAACTCCACAATCAGAAACACCAAGCCGTACCTTGAATCCGCTCTCGTGTGTCATATTGTATTCCTCTTCGAAATGATCGGTCTCCTCTATCTCTTGCAGTTTCTCTGTTAAATGCTTCGACAGTTGCCCCGCGTCCGGCATTTGAATCTCTGTTTCGCTGACTGGCGAATCAGGGGTCTATTACAGGGACATGAAAATAAAAAAATATATTAAATAAATATCTTCACGCTATTCCCAATACAAGTGTAAACAGAGGTCTAGACATTTTAATACTTTAGACCTACCTTCCACGGAAGACATTTTTTGGGACAAGGTGACAAGTGGTGAGACCGTCGCTGTCTTTGTGTCCAAGCCAACATATAAATCGTACGTAAATCTAAAAAAAACCCATTGGGGATCGAACTCAGGTCTATTGACTCGAATTCCGTTCACCAAACCACTCGGATATTGTGAATATTAATAATTTTATTAAAATTAATTATTCTACTTATTGTTTTATTGAGCTGACATTAAATACATTATCTTATTCGATAGGTATATACGTATAGTATTAATAATTTTATTAATTTAAATATTAATAATTTTAATATTAATAATTTTATTTCTATTAATTATTCTACTTATTGTTTTATTGAGCTGACATTAAATACATTATCTTATTCGATAGGTATATACTTATAGATATTCCGACTGTGTTTTATGAGTCATAATTTTAATACAAGTAAAGTGACATTCGGTTTTAAGAACGCGCCATCAATTTTCCAAAACAAAAGAAACCAACGCTTTTGGAACAAGATTAAGAATCCATATGAAACAGTAATAAAATTTCTATAAGCAATACAATAAATATATTGATCAATCGCATGGTATTTTACGTATTTTCAAATAAATTTTAGTCCAAATTTAACTGTGAGGTTATAAGTTGTCCACACTGTACAAAAAAACCTGATGGTGAATTTACAAAGTATAATATTATTATGGGAAAAAAATATATCTTCACGCATTTCCCAATACAGGGGTAGACAGAGGTCTATTCCAGACAATTAAGTCCATTTGACCTACCTTCCACAGAAGATATTTTCAGGACAACGTAATAGGTGGTGAGCCCGTCGCCATCTTCATGTCCAAGCCAACTATATAATTCGTACATAAGGGGATCGAACTCGGATCTCCTGACTCGAAATTCCGACCACCCAACCATTCGGCTTCCGACACTTGCTGGTACAATTACATTCTTGCTTCAAATCACACAATCACACCTCACCTGTATGGTCAAATCCTCCACGCTGAGACTGGGCGTGGTCAGTCGCAACAGGCTGCCGAGCTGCAGCGCTCCGCTGAACGTGATTTCCGGCTCGCGGGGCTCCGTCAGCGGGCTGGGGGCGGTGCGAGCCGAGATGGCGCTCACTGAGCCTGCATTTGAAATTAAATATCTTCACGCGTTTTCCCAATAATGGGTAGGCAGAGACACACATTTTACCGATCCGATCACCCAACCACTCTGCCATCGCTAAGCTCTGACTCAATTCCTCTGTTATTATTAAAATGATTTGTATCTGTCCTTAATTGTATTATATTAATCTTATATTATATTTTAAATTCTCGTGTCACGGTGTTTGTAATTAAACTCCACCGAAATGGCTGGACCGATTTTCTTGAAAAATCTGTGTGCATATCGGTTAGGTCTGCAAATCGGACAACATCATTTTTTCATCCCCTTTAACTTAAGGGTTTTTCACGACTAAACTTTTTTAGCCAAATTTTTTGTTTTTAATTGTTTTATGATACAGCATAGAAAAATACGTACAACCTTAAATTTTCATCACCTCTACGATGAACTACTATTTTTTATATGGCAAACAACATTTGAACACTTAGTTTATATAATAGAATACTCACTTATGTTTCTCCTGTGCCCTTTATCAGTCTGTCTATTATCAAGACAAACCAGTCTCGGATGTTTCTCCAGTAACGCTCTCCTCTGCTCGCCATTGGCTTGTGACAGCAGGACGGACAGACATTCCATGACTGCGTTCTGAACATTGTGCTCTGTAGTCGTTTGCTCCAGATAGTGAATGCAGAGTTGGTAGAGCTAAAGCAACAAATTAAAATCAATAAAGAAAGAAACATTTATTGCTCACAAAGCACCACGAACATAAAACAAGAAAAGTTAAACAAATATTAACAAATTTATATCGATGGCTTGGACATGAAGACGGCGACAGGCTCACCACCTGTCACGTTATCATAAAAACGTCTTCGGTAAAAGGTGGGTCGAAAACAACTTAATTTTAACACATAATTTATTCTGAACACTCTTTTTCTCTTTAATTTAATAACAAAAAGTTCAGCATCACTTATATGCTGAAAAAATTCAATGAAAATTGCGAAATAAGGGCGTAGATGGCGTTATCGCATTTTTGTATCGTCGCTGTAAAATTACGGTAATTGAGCTGGAATTTGAAGTACCTTCCGGTAGATATCAAATTAAAAGAGAGATTTAAATTTCAACTAATGTCTGAAGGAATAAGGATATAAGAGCGTTGCCACGGCACGGCTGAGGTCGCGGGTTCGAAAGCCGCCCGTGTCAGTTATTTTAAATTTCTCTGTAGTGTAATAAAAAGAAAGAATTACTTAAATACCATGAATAAATACACATGATAATAATTAATTTGCTTAAAACATGCAAATATTCATTCTATATTTTGTCACTTAAAAATCATTGATATAATAATAATTTTAATATACATACATATAATATATACATAGCGACAACATCACATGCATAACTCTAATCCTAAAGTAAGTAGCTAAAGCATTATGGAATCGGATACAACGAAGGTTCCACAAACACCCAGAACCGAAAAAAGTAGAAAGTACATTGACCCGAACGGGAATCTAACCCAAGACTTCAGAACTTGTCAAAACTACAACATAATTGACCACTACAATACACTACATACCTCTAAATAATCCTGCACGCTGAACAAATCGTTGTCGGTGAATTTCTCCATAGTGTTTATCTGAAACATGGCTTTGATGATACAAAACCATCCGATAACTGTGGTATCGCTAGAGGCAGTCGGCCATAACTGTTCTGTAACAGATTAAAGGATTCCCGTTGTAATAATGGTTATTGGGTTATCTGAATGACAGCTTCATAGCTTCACTTGGCGTCAATAGATGGCGCTTATAATATAAAGGATTTGGCGTTTGAAATCGAGTCGAGAGACTAGATTTCAAACCCCTGATGGCAGGCTCGTACCAATGGGTTTTTCAAAAACTTATGTACGAATTATGTCATTAGCTAGGACAAAAATACGGCGGCGGGCTCACCACCTGTCACGTTGTTTCAAAATAAGCTCCGGGGAAATGTGGGTCGAAATAAATGAATTGTCTGAACCTCTGGCCACCTCTCTATTGGAAAATGGGTCATGATAAAAAATGTTTCTTGTAAATACTAATCATTGGTTTGTTTCAAAATAAATGTCTTTTACACAATATAGGATACATCTTGCCTTATATATTATTATTTCACACAGTATCGCTTTCGCCACCAACTCTCCAAGCCAACGATATAAATCGAACATAAGGTTTTGGAAAAACTCATTGGTGCACCAATGGTCTTCCTCCTGGGGCTGGAACTCGGCTCATTTGACTCCAGTTCCGATCACTGGAGTATAATTTTCCATGGCTATCCTGACTTTGATTTTCACTAGATGAATTTTTGATAAATAATATACACAGTCAGGTCATAAGTATTGTCACACAGTAAAAACTTTTCTTTTAGAATGCTGGCCACAAAAAAGTTTATTGAATTCGAATTTCGAATTGTTCATGAAAATAAAACTACATACTTTTTAAAATTTTATTCATTTGTTGTTGTGTTGCAGTTATTGCGTTGCATAGTTGCGGTTACGCGCCAATTCAAGTTTTTGATATACTGAAAAATTTCAATATAACCAAAAGATTCGTTTATCGTACCATCAAACGATACAATGAAGACTCTAATGTAGATGACAGGTCAAGAAGTGGTCGCCCTCGGTCTGTTAGGACTCCAGCAGTGGTAAAAGCTGTGAAGGCTCGAATTCAAAGAAATCCCAAACGTAAGCAGAAACTGTTGGCCCTTCAGATGGGGTTAAGCAGAACCACGGTGAAAAGGGTGTTAAATGAAGACTTAGGGCTTCCGGCATATCAAAAAAAACAGGACATTGCTTGAATGCTCGTCTAATGCACCTTGGACTGAAGAGATGCCGCGCTTTGTTTAAGCGGTACGCGGGAAAAAAATATCGGGAAATTCTTTTTTCGGATGAAAAATTTTTTACCGAAGAAGAGAGCTACAACAAACAAAATGATAAGGCGAGCAACCGTATTCCGCGTGTCCCACGAGGTCATTTTGCATCCTCGCTCATGGTATGGTTGGGAGTTTCTTATTGGGGCTTAACAGAGGTACATTTTTGCGAGAAAAGTGTAAAAACGAATGCAGTTGTGTATCAAAATACAGTCCTGACGAACCTTGTGGAACCTGTTTCTCAAACCATGTTCAATAACAGACACTGGGTATTCCAACAAGATTTGGCGCCAGCTCATAGAGCGAAGAGCACACAAGTATGGCTGGTGGCGCGTGAAATCGACTTCATCGGGCACGAAGACTGGTCCTCCTCCAGTCCAGATTTGAATTTGTTAGATTACAAGATATGGCAACACTTGGAGGAAAAGGCGTGCTCAAAGCCTCATCCCAGTTTGGCGTCACTCAAGACATCCTTGATTAAGGCATCCGCCGATATTGACATGGACCTCGTTCGTGCTGCGATAGATTGCGTGCTGTATTCAAAATCACGGAGGTGATTTTGAATAAACTTTAGTGTCATAAGAATCTAGGTTTTTTTAAGTTCATTTTGGTATATAAATAGTTACATATTTAATAAACTTGTTTTAATTATTTTAGGTTAAACATGTGACAGAATTTATGACCTGACTAGGTATGTATAGATAGGGACAACATCACATACATTGCTCCAATCCCAATGATGCTAAAGCACTTGTGATATGGAAATCGGAAACAACGAAGGCACTGCAAACACCCAGACCCGAGGAAATGTAGAAAAAGTGGTTTTTCTATATTGACCCACGGGCTGGCGACACCTTGAGAAATGGTACAGTGGTAGAGCCACGCATCAGCTTTTTTTGTTGCATGAATGGGCCGGCTCCACCGGGGAAGTACCACGACCTCACAGAATACCGGCGTGAAGTAGAAGTCTAACAAAAACTTCTGCATTTCGTCTGTTGAGTAGAGGTAACCGGAGGCCCACACTCTAAGGCCGGCAACGCATCCGCCCGCTATGCCTCTGAGCGTGAGCGGATATCTTCTGCTTTGAGCAGGTATCGGGCCTCGAGGCAAACCCAATGAGGTTGATGATGTTGACCGGGTAATGACCCGGACATCTTCTCAGGGGGCTGCTGCTCCCCCAGTCCTGGGTACCGCTTTCTGCGGTATATGTGGAGATGTTGCGTATTTTACGCCTTACGTCGGGTCTTTCACTCTTCCCCGTCCTCCCCCTCAACGAGGTCGGGTGGTGGCTGCAACAATTCCCTTGGGAGAGGTCGCCGTTTTGGTGGTCGAGCGTGCTGCGGCAGGAGGTCCGATAAGGACGCCAGGTCGCGCAGGTGTTCATGTGGTCCATTATCAGCGCGGTCATACATTTTCCGCGCCAAATGGACCACAAAATCTTGGATGAACTTGATTCGGAGATCTCTGGCGATGACGTCATTCCGGACGTAACGACCAGCTCCCACAATCACTCTTAGGGAAATGTTTTGCTGAACCTGCAATCTTTTCCGCTATGTGGGAGATGTGAACGCGTACCACGCTGGTGCAGCATATGTGATTCGCGACCGGATGTAGGTCTTGTTGATCCCTACCTAACTCTTCGTTGGCAGGTTGGATGCCAGAACCGGACGGAGGACCGCCCTCGCAGCTCTTCGCGCTGTATTACGTATGAGACCTGAGGGGTCATACGTAGAGAGCGGTCAATCTGGCATCCAAGGTAGTTGATAGTCTTCTTCCACTCTACATCCTGGCCTCTGAGCTTGAGTGGTGGTGGTACACGTCCCTGACAGTCTGTTGACAATAATGGCGCATGTCTTGCCAACGTTCACGGCCATGCGCCATTTGTCCAGCCATTCAGGCAACAGGTTCAGCAGACACTGCATCCTCCTGGCTGCAATATCTGCCCGACGGGACGACGTAAAATACGCGCTGTCGCCTGCGTAGAGGGCGAGCATGACATCTTGTTCCCATTCTTGGACGCGACCTTCAAGTGTGGGGATGTCGTTGGTGTAAACTGCGTACAGGTGCGGAGAAAGACAGCTGCCTTGTGGCACTCCTGCCTCTATTCTTCGTGCTTAGCTTCGTCCTCAGGAACTCCTGAACGCAGTGCTCAACCCCCCTGTCTGCGAAAGTCTGCGACGACAGCTGCAGCAGTGTTGGGTTTAAACTGCCCTTCTAAGTGTTCTGCCAGGATCTCGGCCCGGTCTCGTGCTCCGTAGTGCCGTTTTCCCGTGCTGCCCACTAGTGGGCAAATGGGCTGTATTGTGCGCGAAAGCTGTCGGGTGAGCTGGTAGAGTAAGGCTGGATGCTCCGAGGCCTCTTCGATGCGAGCGTTCCACGACTCGCCTCGGAAGGCCTTTATCCTTTCCGACAGCTTTTCGGTGAAAGCCTTGAGCTTGGTCTTTAACTTGGGACATCTGGTGCCCAAAGCTTCCTAGTGGATCGTTTCTCCTTCAGGAGAGTTTTGAGCCTCCGTGGGAGTACCTCCCCACGGTGCGTGTCGCGTATTATCCTGGTGGCCGCTAGATACTCTTCATGTATCTTTTTGCAGATATATTTAGCGGCCACTTCTACCTCTTCAGCATGTTATGTTCGCACCGTAGGTAAGGTTTGCCAGCGCTTTTCTGTATTGCTCCCAGTTGGTCTTCGTACGAAGGCCTCGGGGCACTACGGAGTCGGCGCTGGTCGACATGGTGATGAGGGTTGGTAGGTGCTGCGTGTCCAGGTCATACAGCACCTCCACTTGGACCGGGTATGTGATTCCTTGGCAGAGAACAATATCCAGGATAACAACACATCCCCACGATAACAACACATCCGGCCGATGTGTTGTTATTGTGGGGATATGTGTGGGAGCTCCTGGTCCCAACACTTCATATCTCCCTTCTTCGGCGTCTTGAAACAGTCTCTTGTCGGCGGGGTTATGATGCGCGAACCCCATGCCAGGTGTTTGGCGTTGAAATCTCCTGCCATAATGACAGGAGAACTATTGTCCATGACGGCTCGGATATCCGAGGGGCAGAGGGGGGACCGGGTGGGCGGTACGCTGCGTAGATCCTTAGCTCCACACCGGCTGTCTTCAGGAGTATCCTAATGCTCCTGGTTGGAATAAACGGCAGCAGCTCGAATTCCTCATGCACTAGGTCTCTCCTAACCAGAATGACCGTGCCGCTGTAGGCTTTTCCTTCCGGAGAGACCTCATCGCGACGATACACGAAGAAGTTAGGGATCTTGAAATGGCGTCCGGGTCTGAGTTTAGTCTCCCCTAGCAGCACGACCTGGATTCCGTGCTGCTGTACCAAGGTTCGGAGACTGGCGGCTTGTAGTTGGATGCCACATGGGTTGGCCGTTGTCAGGTGGGTCAGCTACCGTCGTCATCGCCGTTAGGACGTCGCCTAGAATCTTCATGACGAGGGTGACCAATTGTGCTAGTGCAGCCTCAATGGTGGTCGGCACGGATGTAGTTTGAGGGGGGAGGCCTCGGTTCTCCCCCTTGAGGCATGTGCTCTCGGAGCTGGGTGCTGCACTCGCACATGCTGAGATACAGGTCCTGGAATGTTGGCAACTGCTGGCCCTGGCTGGATAGTGGCGATGGGAGGGGGTATGGGTGTAGAGGTCACCCTGGCCTCGGACTTGGCCATCTTCTTCTTCCCCCTCCTCTTTCTCTTAGTGGAGAGGGGGCCTCCCCTCTCCGTGGCCTCGTTAGCCGGCGGTTGCAGAGTTGTGGCCGCCGCTATTTTTCCGGGTTTAGTGGCTGGTGCCACTTCGGTTGCCACCTCCAGGCGCCGCGGCTGTCGCGGGTGTGGCTGGGGTCTCGCTTTGGGTGCGCCCTCTGCGACTGGTGGTGCACCTCTGTGCGTGTTTTGCCGCGGCGCATGTGCCGGCGGGGGAGGGATGGGAGGGGGCATTCTGGGCGATGCGTTTGCCGAGTGCGCCTTACCACAGTTGACGCAATTCGGTGGCCCATCCCTGGGTTTGGGGCAGTCTGCTGCGACATGGTCCCCGGCACATCTGACGCATTTCACAGGGCGAAAGCAGTTTGCCGAGGAGTGTCCGAACCCCTGGCAACGGTGGCATTGAGCCGGGCTACCCTGCCTTGCCATGCCTCTATGGTCACTCCTGGCATGTAGAGGAGCTCGTGTACTTCATACAGCCTCTTGAGCTCCTCTTGGCTAAGGTGGTTGAGTTTTATGTGGTTGAGTTTTATGTAGAAGAGGCAACCCGGTCTCCCTTTCTTCGGGGGGATTGCCCTCACAAAGGAAACGGGAAAGCCCAGTGCCTTAAGGGCCTCCTCGATGTCTTCGGGGTGTGTTTCCGCTGGTAGCCCACGCAGTCCCACCTTAGTGGGTAATTCAGCGGTAGGTGCATAGCTATACACCAACCGCTATGTACAGCTGTACCATGCGGAGTCTCTATGTCGACCGGCGCCTCTACCGGAGACATTAATTTTTGCTCTACCTTTTTCTCTACCTCCATTTCGGAGGGAGACAGGGTAGAGCGGGTTTGAGCCACGCCCCTCTTTGGCTCTGTTAGTATGGTCGAGGCGACCCCCCTCTGCACGCTAACCCCGCTTCGGAGGTTTGCAGGAGGGGGTGGGGGGGCATCATGAGTCGTCTCGATGGTTGCGAGGTCCGTATCACCGGTATTTATACTGGTTGCCAGGCCCGTGCTGAGTTGTGTTACACAACTAGCGCCGGGTACAGCAGCCGTATTTCCGGCCTCGCTTTCCAAAGGCGTAAGCCCGGCGCACTCGGTGGAGTCCCATCCTCCCGGGTAGAGTGCTGGTTCCCCCTCCTCTTCGACTTGCGCTTCAGTGGCTGGGGAATACTCCGACGAGGAGGATGAGGATAGCGATTGAGGCGGGTCTCCGTGCCGTACAGGAGTTTTCGTACGTTTCTCCTTTTGTGGGGCGTCGATCCGCGATCGGTTTCGTCCCGCCGCTCAGCGCGGGCCACTTAGCCTGGTGAAACCTTTCGGAGGCCCAGCACAGCGCCCAGCGAGCGGTTTGGGGGTTCGATAACTTAAGGAGAGATGTCCCTGCGAAACGAGACTTAATACCCCGAAGTGTACAAGTACACCGCAGGGCCGAACACCGGGGCCCTTTTCTAAGAAAAGGGATAGGGTGTCCGACGCGCTTGGAACGCTGTTGGCCAGTTACAATTGCAACGACGGGCGTGTCAATTGGCAAACAGACGTTATCCCGGGTTGTGGTCGCCCAAAGTCTCAAAGTCTAGGAACTTCAGGGAGTAAACTCCACCTTCAGAACTTCGAACGAGTTCTTCGGAGCGACGGGTGCCGTGGTAATAGTACTAGTTAAAAACTTTCCTTATTCACCGATTGCACCGCTACACGGGCCCGAGATGTATGCCTCTGGTATTGCGGGTGTTCATGGGCGGCGGTAATCACTTACCATCACGTGAGCCACCTGCTCGTTTGCCTTCCTTTTCTTAAAAAAAAAAAAAAGTGGTGTTTACGCCACTCGTCTACGAAGGTCGTCAAATAAAAAATAATAAATATTTTTGTTACTTAAACTATCTAACTATATACTATTATATTATCTATTTTTTGAGTAGATTCCGATATGTGTAATCGTAGATAATTGTGGCGACATCTATGTCTCCACATAAGAAGCTCGCTAGAGGCGGATTCAGGAAACACATCGACGTCCTACAGACAGTCATATTATCTTATACTTCAAAACTAAACTATACTTCAAAACACCCTAACATTGGGGAAATGGGTGAAGATATAAAATAATAAGTATGCAGCATGCACACAGTTAATTACAAACTATTCAATAATTGAACTAACCGAACACTCGTCCCAGTACGTTGGTGAGTAGAGGCTCCCTGTGGGAACATAGATGTGCAACGCAATTCGCTATCCCGCGTCTCACCGACGCTTCCGAGCAGTCCACGTGCGACAGCAGAGCCTTCGATAGATCTGGAAACATCGAGAATCGATTAAACGAATTTTCCGACCTTCAAGAAAAGAGCCTATACCTTTCTCAAAGGCCAGCAACGCATCTGCTAAGCCTCTGGTATTGCGGGTGTTCATGAGCGGCGGTAATCACTTACCATCACGTGAGCCACCTGCTAATTAGCCCAATATTCTATGAAATAAAAACCGCTTCTCATTTATTTTAGTAATGCTGGCCGACATTCTTGCTCGTACACATATGTATACAATGTTGACCTTTTTACAAAACGGTTTTCATGGTAGCCAGCTCTGATCCCGGGTTCGATTCCCTGTTGGCTCCATGTAAAAACTACTTTTTCTCCATTTCCTTGGGGATTGGTGTTTGTGGTACAAGTTAACAAGTTTTTAAGCTGCTGTCTAGTATCTTAGAAATGTATGTGATGTTGTCCTTATCTATCTATATATGTATTTATTTATTATTATTTTATTTAAACCATTGATGATAGCCGAAGTGGTTGTGTGATCAGAATTCGGGTCAGGAGACCCGAGTTCAATCACAAAACATGTGACTTGCTCACCACCAGACTCGTTGCCGCAAAAAATTTTTACAGTGAAAGGTGCAAACAAATGCATGAAGCGTTTCACAATGCATCAGCCATAACTACGCACAGCAATAGGTTACATATAAACACCTTTTAGAAAGCGACACATATTTCGCCCTAAAATGAGGCATTGAAATCGGACCTCAGAATGATTCATTTCTCATTCTGCTGGAATTATGCAATACAATTTTATACAAACATCTCTCTAAAATAAATAACTTCTGCAAAATAACGCCCGTGTCTACATACATACACACTTAACAGCCTGTTAAAGTCATTTTCATAATCATAAGCATTTGTCATAATCGCCACGCTTGGCAGACTGATTGGCGATCGCAGTACCAGACCACTCACACCTCAGACGCTGTTATCCATCTTTGGTCTCATTATTTTGGTCTGATATTTTTATGGGGTGGTTGTCCCGTCTATTGGTTGCCATAACAAAGGCTGTTTCCCTTAGTCACCTCTTAGGACACCCATGGTAAGAAAGGTAATGGCAATATCCTTACTCCATTACACACAGTCCATGTCTATTACCTATTAAAACATTTCACCCACCAGAAATCTCTTCATCTGTTGTATAATCAGCTAACGCGTTCAAAATTCGTGGCAAATTCGACTCTAAGGCCTCTGTTATAAGTTGTATCTCGTTTGTGTGTTGTACAATTTGACTCAGCTTCGGAAACAGTGTTTGCGCTTGGGTTCGGATCTTGCCCACTCCAGGACGCAGCCAACAGTCGCCGAGGCATATTCGAGATAGTGCTGCTCTTATCCATCTGTGAATTAATACAGGGTATGCTAGCTGTAACTGATATGTTCTAGGAGCAAGATTTGAATATATGACACCCTTACTCGATACAGTTGCCATAAGCAATATCAAAAGAAAAGCCTTGCAAGCTACTTTTATTTCAGAAAAATAAGTAGGGTTCTGCATTAAGTGTTAAACAGCAGGCAAAACTGCAGAGGGCAGCTCATTCATAATAAGAACAATTTCAAAATAAAAAAAATTCTGAAATACTAAAGCTAAGGCTTCTTGTGGAAGAAGCCTATGTCCTGCAGTGCTCAAAGTATGTTTATACAAATGAGGGTCAAAGAGCTGATAGAAAAGCGAATGCCTTAGTGAAATTGATTTACAAAACCAAATAGATATTGTCTCGAAAATATCTTCGATGGAAGGTAGGTCAGAAGGGACTTAATTGCCTAGACTAGACCTTAGTCTACCCCTGTATTGGGAATTACGTGAAGATATTTATTATTATTATTATAAATAGATATTACCTAATTCATAAAATTAACATGCAAACATGTAGCAAGAATTACTTCCATTATCTAATTGTATGTACATTTTCTTACAATACTAAGTATTTACTACATAGTTGTCAACTGCATGGGTTATATGAAAATTTTCAGAAGGGAATTGTCTGAATATGCTTTTCCTACATCCAGGTCAATAATTAAATGATAATCTTACTTAAAGTTCTTGATTGTTCCTTTTACTTAAGGTTCCGATTCTCTCTATTTCTTTTCCTATCCTACAACCAATCCCATAAAAACCCTCACCTTTGGCAATATGATTGGTGATTTCAGAAACAGACACCTCACATCTTAGATGCTGCTATCTGTTTCAATACATGGTATTTTTCAAGATGTTTACCCAATCATCACTAGTTTATCTTCACACATTCTCCCACAGTTACATCTTTACACTGTCACATTCAATATTTTGTTGTAATTTAAATGGTAGGATCTCTTTTACTATGTTTTGTAATAAAGTAAACTAATGTATTTTTATATGTGTAAATAACACTGCTGTCTGTAGCATAATGACAACATATAATTCAACAGAACAGTCTCAATTCTAAACATATTAGACACCCACAAGAAAAATGTAGAGGTAAATTCTTTCACCAAATTGATAAAATTTACCATAACAAATAAATAAGTAATTACAAAATTAAGACAGCCAAGTGGTAGGTGATCAGAATTTGAGACAAGAGAACCAAGTTCAATTGATTGGTGGTAGGCATGTACCAAAAGTTTTTTATTTCAAAGACTTAAGTACAATTTATATTGAATTGGCAATACCAACGGCGACAGGCTCACCACTAATCACATTGTCCCAAAAATGTCTTTGGTAAAAGATGGGTCGAAAGGACTAATATTCTAGACTTCTGTTAAACATTAGGGTACAATGTTGGGAATAGTGTGAAGATCATTTTTTTTTTAAATAAATAACAATGTGTACCTTACCTTGCATTTCTTTTATGATCTATTTGATTCTGTATTATGATGTTTGTTTTGTATGCATGAAATGCAAAACCACCAACAACAGCACGATTTAACGCTTCATCTCCCACAAGGCGAACTTCAGCCTAAGGGGAAACAGATAAGAATATGAAAGAACTGTTCATGTGTTTAGTATTAGATGTAGAGTGATACAATCATAACCAACAGGAAGTTAGGTTTTAGTCCTGAAAAATCAAGTTCAGTCCTTAGTTTTGGTTTCCAAAAATTTGCCGAAACTTTTGATCATACCGAAACTCATTGTTTGTGAATTGACATGCTTTTTTTTACATGTTTTATATGTATACACAAATAAAACAAACTTGATTTCAGAATAATATATCACTTTGTTTATGTAAATTTCGGTTTTGATTTCGGCTGATACCCTGATTCAGTAGACACTAATGTCCATTCTTTAAGATGTAGAGTTATCCAGATAAAAAATTTTTATTCTATTGCAATGTTTTTGATCCTATACATGATATGATGATACCTGCACTGATTTTAATGTCACATCCCTAGAATACAGAATAAATGAACACCTAGGCCTATGATTGAAATTGCTAACTAAAGGTTCTGTACCACAAGTAAAAGAGAGAAAATAAAAAAATAATTATGATATGATTACTTTAAAAAAACACTGTGATTTAGGCTTGAATAACTCAATTATGTCCATTTACTTACACTATGATTGCTAGCCAAAGAAAGCAAAGTAGGCACGGCCGAATGTAAGAGATTTGCATAATGTCTAGCGCAGTTCGGTCGACTTCCCAATGCACCAAGGCAACGGCCTAGTGTCCCTGCCGCTGCCTGAAGTTCATGTCCTCTAAAAAAACAGTACAGTTTATAACTTTTTTACACATACTATAAGTTACAATTATTATTACAAAGTTATAACACATTCGTACTTCGCAGTTCCTTCGCCGGTTTTTAGATATTCCAAAGATTTTTCGGCTTTCTCCAAAATATTCATGACTACCCACTTAATCAATCCTCTATCAAATTGTAAATATTAACATGTCTAGCTGTTGTAAACGAAGGCAGGAATTCTATTATATAGGAAACTAACAAACAAACAACAGGATGAGGAAAAGAAAATCGATCAATTTGACATTACGTTTATGATTTGACATTGACAATGAATAATGTAGAAGTAAAGCGCAGTGCCATTATACTCGATCCACTTTAGAGACCGAGCTTTAGATGGCATAGATGGCAGCACAAATACTACAAGTATCGATACCAAGTGAAAGAAATGATAATTACTTGGGCAATAAAGGTATAGGTATATTGCTTCGATAGAGCCAATGTGTAAAAGGAAGATGAGACCATTTTGTGCAATTTCGCAAATAATATCAATATTATTCTCTGCGATTATGCAAATGACGCCAATTTTCGAAAAATTTATTAAAAATTCACACTTGTACACAATTCACTTTATTTAATTATTCATTAATTAACCGACCAGTTTCGCCTTGCAGCATCATCCGGGTATTGACAATACCGATCAGTTTCGCCTTAGGGTATTATCAGGGCATTGACAATAGCCTGATAAAGCAATCGCAAGTATAAATTATATACCATGTCATTTAAATGATTTCTTTGAAGAAAATGTGTTGTACAGTTCGCCCAAAAGAAGGGTTTGATGGGGTTTAGTTTTCTCGTCCAGATAAGCACTAGTTAAGCAACTTATTAAGAGTTTATGTGAAATTTTAACAGGCAGGCAACTGTCTTTCGGGATACAGAAGGAATTTTACTTACCGTTTATAAAGAGTGGTAGAGTCACGCATCAGCGTTTGTTGTTGCATGAATGGGCCGGCTCGACCGGGGAAGTACCACGACCTCACAGAATAACGGCGTGAAGTAGAAGTCTAACAAACTTCTGCGTTTCGTCTGGTGAGTGCAGGTAACCGGTGGCCCACACACCCCTCTCCTCCAATTCTGGGGGAGGGGGGCACTCTTATGGAGGCAACGCATCTGCTAAGTCTCTGGTATTGCGGGTGTTCATGGGCGGCGGTAATCACTTACCATCACGTGAGCCACCTGCTCGTTTGCCTCCCTTTTCTATATAAAAAAAGAGAACGTGAAGTTACTATAACGGGACAGTACTACGTTTCTTTACTGGAAAGGCTGAAAGAAGCCATAAGGGAAAGAAATAAGAGGAACTGTCAAAGGGTGTACTCCTATAGCACGACTACGCACCTGTTCCCACGAGCCATGTTGCAACGGCTGCCATTCACCGTTGCGGATTCAAATTACTGAATCACCCACCCTAAAATTAAGACTTGGCTCCTAGTGACAATTATTTATTTCCAATAATGAAAGAAGAACTGCGTGGAAAAAAAAATTGACGACAATGAAGAAATCAAGTAGTCAATCAAGTAGATTTCGGCAATTTAACACCTCTTTGGTGAATGATTTTTTTAAACAAATTTGCAATTAAAAATTGCGAGATCCTCAATGTCAGAGATACAGCTCAGAGTTTTTTATTACAATTTTTTGTTAATTAAATGTACTCGCACTTCAACACTACTTCTATAACTTATAGATTTAAAATGAAGGAAATGCCTTGCTTGCAATTACTTAAACGTTAGGGACCCTTACTATTTTATGTTTTCATTATCATATTATTTTCTTCAATGTATAACCCACTAAATGTAGGCATAATTAGGTTGTTGTTTTTAATATCAGTATTGTATGTATTTGCAATACTATATATAATATAGTATTGCAAATACATACAACGATTCTTCAAGATTCTTCTTGAATGCTCGGAATACTGCAAATAATGTTGCTGTTTGGGTTCTAAATTGTAAATATGTTTCCTAGAATAAAAATAAAATATTAGAGGTTAAGTTACAGAGAAATAAAAATGGAGGAAACGTAACTTATTAAGAGAACTTCATTAAGATTCGTCTGCATCTCCATCTAATAGTATTTTGTTGATCTAGTTTGCAAGTAACTTTTTTACTTTTAAAATTCACAAAATTTTACACTTCAAAAAAGTACGGAAGAACGCAGCATTTGATGCAGCAATGTCTGATTTTCATTTTTTATTATACTATTAAAAAATTACAATATTTTGTATGCAATTTATCATATGAGTTGTTTTTTTTTTTTTTTTGTATAGAAAAGGGGAGAAAACGAGCAGGTGGCTCACGTGATGGTAAGCGATTACCACCGCCCATAAACACCCGCAATACCAAACCCCAGATAATGATATTTATTTCCTTAAGTAAATTATAAAATTACTGTGTAAAGATAATACATATAAATGTGAAATACTGTGTCATTAATATAAGATATTTAAAAAATCGACAGAATCGGGCGGGCGGGATATTTATTTCACTGAATAATTTAGCAAATTGCACACTAGATAGCGGGGATGTTGTAACGCACGGTGTCTATAGCCCATAACTGTTTCAAGAAATGTTAATTTATTATGGAACGAAAGAACTGAAAAATAAATATGAAAAATATCTTCACGCAATTCCCAACACAGGGGTAGACAGAGGTCGAGTCTAGACAATTAAGCCCCTTCCACCAACCTTTCACCGAAGATATTTTCGGGACAACGTGACAGGTGGTGAGCCCGTCGCCGTCTTTATGTCCAAGCCAACGATATTCGTTCATAAGTTTTTGAAAAACCCATTGGTACGAGCCTACCAACTGGGGATCGAACGCGGGTCTATTGTCTCGAAATTCCGACCACCCAACCACTCGGCTATCGTGACTTCTTCCTTTTCAACGAAAGAACTGTTTCTTGTTTATGACAAAATGTATTTTCCACAGAACTAGTCCGGCACTGTTTCGCTGATCACACTATTTTGCTCACTCCTTCCACAAACGATAGCAAATGAGGGAGATAGCGGGCTTCTGTTCGCTTTTTTGAAAAAGGAACCTCTGCCTTTGAGAAAGTATTAAAAAATATTTTATGTTACGTGAATGTATGTATGTAGCCTTTATTTTATAAGAGTAGTTTTAAAAACAGCATCCAGAAGGTTAACAGATTTCTTACAAAACCTATCTTATTCCTATGATAATTACGCTGTATATTTCTTCAACTATATATAAATATCGAGGGAAACTACTTTTTTTTTTAAATATGTAGTGTTTGTAAATCTGTATTTAATAATTAATATCCTGTGTTAACTAAGCTTGAAAAAATATGAGGAATAATTTGTTTTATACGCCTGTATATATTTTTATAATTTTATAAGCGATTTATTAAAATTTGTTTCTTGACACCGTTTTTTTTTTCTTCAGAAAAACTGTTTAGTTTCTTTTTTCATACTTTATCGTACTCGCATAGAGCCTCATACCTACTTACTCAAAATAAAACCACTGAACACGGTATTACATTCTTGTGCAGAATCAATTTTGAGTATTATGTACACAATGCAGTTTGGAATAAGGCGTATGTTTGACTTCTGTAAGGTCCAACACCATACATTTTATTTTATGTTGACAGGGATCGAACCACTGTGGATAACTTATAATGTATTTTTACGTTTCAATGAATTACATTTTAATGAATCGTTAGTTCGATCTATTAATTGCTCAATATCGATTAAGAATATTTTAAAAATTGAGATGATATTTATCTCCGTTCTTCATCACTATTAGTCTAATTTGCATGTCACTGATAAGTCTTATCAGTATTTTGACAGTCTGCCTATGAAAGTTGGTAAAAATTTGATTTTTGTAAATTTCAAATTTTTTTGAAATGTTTTGTTATTTTTTTCAACTTTGAACTCACTACAAAACACCGCACCAAGAGTATAGCCTTTTTTTCTGCTAGGATATAAAACATAATCTTATATATCTACTGGGATCAAATACTACGTGGTGGATTTTTATAAAGACTAAGTTGAAATTTTAGCATTTATTTAATACAGTATGACAGAGAGTCATCTAGAAATCGACGTAATGAATGGATTAAAGAATGTTTTGGCGCAAATACAGTCTGCGGTATCCAGAAGAAGTAAAGTAAGTAAAATTTATGGGATTCAAAAGCCTACATGGTGTATGCATGAGATTAGAAATAACCAAAGAAAAAGTTTTATGCTAGTAACAATTGCTTCAAACTATAGATCTAGAACTATGTGTTCAATCATCTGGTTGCTTCCTATTTGGTTACAATTTGGTAAGTTTTTTTAGGTAAATGCGATGATAATTTAGATTCTCATAACCTATAATTTTAAAATACTACTTAAATTATATACCTAAATGATACTGGATGTCTATTATTTTATTAACAACTGGTCGCCCTATGTGGCTTTGCCCATAGTTTAACACTTACCAAATCCTAATTATGTTTCTAAAATAAAAGTAGCCCATGTTACTCCTTATAACATTACCTATCTGTCAGTGAAAGTCCTGTTAAAATCAGACCAGCCATTTCAAAGATTATCCAAAAGAAAACAGAGACGGACAAAAATTGTAAAAATTTTTAATTATGGTGTATATACTGTATCATATACTTGTAGTGAAAAATGGTTATTTCAATATTACAAACAGACACTCCAATTTTATTTATATGTATAGATGATGACAATATAAAATATGTTAAGAAGCACTACTTACTTTTTTCTTCATATTTTTTCCTTTTTGGCTCTATTCTTGGAACATATAGAAAATTAGTTTTTACATTTGAGTATGGCTCGTTACAAAAATATTTTTTGTTTAGTTTTTAAAACTTACTAATTTCCTACTGTTTAGTTCACTTAGCTACAAAGAGTTCAGTTTATCATTGGTCCTTGAGTTTCAATTCAATCTGATGTTTTGAAGGAGGAGAAGAATCGCATACAAATATATATATATATATATATATATATATATATATATATATATATATATATATATATATATATATATATATATATATTTATATACAAAATGTAAGGAATTGGAACACAATGTAAGGAAGTAAATATATGTTTATTTAATCAAAAACAACGGGGGAAAATGGCAGCCAAGTACAATGTTAATAATATGCAAGGTTCTCAACCTCACCAATAAAATAATTGTGAACTGCCATATTCTATAGATGCCAAGTTCTATAGATATTCTTGAAATTTATTGACAAGAACATTCTGTAAGAAATTTTAATGATGTTTGTTACTTTCTGCTATAAGGATGATAACCATTATAGCAAACCAAATTTTTAGAGACAATTTGTTAAAGAATATAAAGAATGTAAGTTGATTTGCCAGCTATAATATATGTTTCTTTCAGGACCTGCCACAAATTACTCCACAATTGGTGGCTGTATCAAAAATAAAACCGGCCTCTTTAATAGTACAAGCCTATGAAGCCGGACAAAGGCATTTTGGCGAGAACTATGTTAATGAGCTAGCTGATAAGGCTCATGATCCATTAATTTTAGAAAAATGTAAAGAAATAAAGTGGCACTTCATAGGCCACCTACAGACAAATAAAATAAACAAACTTTTGGGATCCCCTGGTTTGTTTATGGTTGAAACTGTTGATTCGGATAAATTGGCTGATAATTTAAATAAACAATGGTTGAAGTTTAGAAAAGGGGAGGAAAAGTTAAAAGTTATGGTGCAAATTAACACTAGTGGTGAAGAAGGTAAGTCATGCTTGAAAACAAATGAGGAGTACACTATTTAAATAAGGTATTCAAATAAGCACTTCTTTCTAGACCATATAACTCTACAGCTGCCAATCTGCAAGTTATAAAAAATAAATTCTATTTGTTTCAGCAAAAAATGGTATTCCACCATCTGAAACAAGTAATCTTGTGGAGCATGTATTGACAAAATGCCTAATTTAGAGTTTGTTGGGCTTATGACCATTGGTCAATATGACTATGATATGTCAAAAGGGCCAAATCCAGACTTCATAACACTGGCTAAATGTCGACAGGAAGTCTGTGACAAGTTAAATTTGGATAAAAACAATGTAGAACTATCTATGGGTATGTCTACTGACTTTGAACATGCAGTGAGTATTTGCAACTTTTTATAAGTATATAGATTACTAATAGCTGCTGGCAAATTTGTCAGTGCCAAATTTATGAAAGAAATATTTTTTCTTCTCTTATTATATTAATAAATATTTTCAATTTCTTCATATTTAAGTTTAGAAAGGCTGAATTTAGGCCTAAGTTTTTGAAGTCACATTTTACATTTATTATACATGACTAGGTACAGGTTTCTCTCATTTCTTTTATTTAATATGTGAGAAATAACAATTGGTAGCGTCGGTTACACCCGCCAGAAGTTCTTACAACTTGTTAGTTTGGCAGTTATATGGTATGTTTGTTATTAATTTCAGATAGAGGTTGGGGCCACAACAGTGCGTGTTGGATCTAGTATTTTCGGAGCCCGACCTGTGAAGAAATAGTTTAGAGATAGTATTAAAAGTAGTAATTAGCATTGTTAAGTTTTATTGACATAAAACCAGCATATCTAACAATAAAAAGAAATAGCAGATATTTAGTTCTATGAAACAGTATAGAAGCGTTTTGGTTAAATCCTTTCAAAAACCAGAACAATTAAAAATATATTTGTGGGTAGGTCTGAGCCATACGACTGAATGTAATTGAAATTTAGCTTAAAAGTTGTGAAGCAAAAAAAAACATGAATAGATAGGAAATAAGATTGCTTCTTTTAACGATTATTGTAGACTATTCGTCTACGTTTCTCGAATTCTATTTATTCGGATTATGAAACCTGGGTTAAATATGTATAATATAACATATTTTAATATTTCCTCGATAGTTAATTGTTTTCTTATTTGTTAAGTTTGTCTTTGTTTGTTTTCTAAAATCAGATACGATTATGTGTTATCGTGATTCAATGGACAATACATTAAAATAAATCAATGTAGCTACATTTTTCATTCACAGTTTTCCCTTTTTTAATTTATTACAATTACAACCAAACTTTTAATAACCTGTAATTTTTGTTAATCGTACTACGTTTATATCTCTGACGTCATCGACAATTCTTCTATGACGTAGTGATTATATTCTCTTTGAATTCTTCTAGCATCAAGCAACTATCCCGGGCTTAGTTGCTTTATGTCTGTTCAACCAATATACTTATGTAACTCGTGCCACTAACTGAGAACACCATAAAAATATTTCATTTATTTATCATCTCATTTTATTGTAGCAGTTGATGTGTAGGAAACGGGTAGCTACCTGCCAGGTCTGGTGTTCTTAACCTGGAGAAGATGACCAAAGGGTATGGAATCACTACTTCTCCACAGTTGGGTAGAAGGGACTCAACTCAGCTTGGCGTTTAATCTAGTTTAATTTGGCATTTGGCTCGTATTAAGTTTCTTTTATTACCACTGTTTACGCAAAATACGCGCACGGACTCGAAATTTGCGGAAATCGGCCACTTCGGCACTTCTGCATATTTATATTTATTGCCTTTAATGCCTTTGCTATTCAAAAAATTATTAAAGCAAAAATTATCAACTATTGAAAGACACTGAGAAGTCTGAAAAAAGGCTTAAAAGAATTAAGAACATTAAACAAATTTCCTTGCCTGCACACAAACTCTTCTAATGATACGAAAACGTTTTCCAGATCAGGAATAACAAAATTAGCTACTGATTTCAAAGACCTATGAAAAACACCATCTCGGTTAGAGACTTAACACTAAAGTAAAATAGTACCACCTTACAAAGTTTTTCATTCCAGGAAATTGGTAAAAAAATAAAAACACTTATGAAGGAAAAAAGGTCCAGACGGCCAACGGTACCAATCGAGGCAATTATAGCAGGTGAGCCCACCCTAGTGCCTCTTCTGGCCACTTTATTCTACTTTATTATACTAGAAGAAAAAACAATTCTAAGCGAGTGGGCGAAGACGGACATTATACTCCTATATAAAAAAGGAAACCCCATGGATATTGGCAATTACAAACCCATTAGCTTACAATCAAATCTGTACAAGCCTTTTTGCTTCGTGCGTAAAGGAGCGTCTCGTGGAATATGCGGAAAGACATCACTCGGTAGAGCAAGCAGGATTTAGAAGAAACTACTCAACAGTAGATGACATTCACTCTCTAGGACTAATGATGGAGAACTAACGAGAAAACGATCCGCCCTCTCTACATAGCGTCCATAGACTATGCCAAAGCGTACGACTCCATTTCGTACAAAAGTACGTAGAGAACCCTACAAGAATTCGAGGTATCATCGACAACCATACTACTTATACAAGATATATACAAAAACAGCCAAAGTAGAGTAATATTTAGATATAACAGGGCTTGAATTTAACATCAGTAGTGGCGTTCGGCAAGGTGACCCTTTGTCTCCCAGAATATTTATAACTATACTACAAAGCATTCTGAAGAATTTGAAATGGGAAAACAAAGGCATGTACATAAACGCCAAATTTTTAAGCAATCTAAGATTCACATACGATATTGTACTCTTTGCAGAAAGTGCATCTAAACTAGGGGCTATGGTAAAAGAGTTGGTTTACAAAAATTGGTTTACAACTAAACACAACAAAAACTAAAATAATCACAAACAATAAAAAAATCCACATGAGCGTCGACTACGGTCCTCTGGAATATGTTGATGAGTACATATATCAAGGTAAACAAAAATATTTCAAAAGATCTAGACTCGGAGATCAACTGATTAGACGTGTGAACATGGCCAGGAACAAATTTTGGAATCTTAAAGAAGTTCTTAAGTCAAAGTATCCTGTAAGACTGAAGAAAAAAGTCCTAGAATGGAGTATATTGCCTTCTCCTTCTTATGCATCACAAACATGGATATCCTATAGATACTATTAATACGATAAAACCACACTAAGGGCCAAGGTGCGGAGCGCTCCAAATATAAAGTAGAAACACAAAAAGACATATGTCTTTTTGTGTTTCAACTTTATATTTGGAGATATGTGAGAAATACAACTAAAGTTTAAGATGTGCCACATCACTGCAAAAAACTAAAATGGAGATGGGCCGGCCATATTGCACGTATGGACAGTGATAAATTACCAAAAGCTACTAACTTGGAAAGAGCCATGAGGGAAGAGAAAGAGAAGTTGACTAAACGAGACGTGGCTCGACAAAATACTGAAAACAGCGGGATTTAACTGGATGGAAATTGCAAAAGATAAAGATAAGTGGAGAAAAATTGAAGAAGCCTTTACTCTTTAGAGAAGTCTAAATACAATAAAAGACATCCATTATATTGGTTACGATAGCCGAGTGGTTGGATGGTCGGAATTTTTTTTTAAGTTTTTAAATACATCAAACTATTTTAATAAGTTGTTAAGAATATATTTAATTACTTTAATTCATAAAGTAATGCAGAACATTCCTATTTAATTCAAAAATATCAAAGAGATAAATTGTACACTTATGTAGTGCACGAGTACTCTCCGATCGCTGAAACTTGAGAACGGTGATGCTGTTGCTAACTGGCAAACGCTGTCTTACAATATGGTCTCCGCCGCCTCGGAAACATTAGCTATTTAGACAATGTGTACGAGCATTGGTTTGATGACAACAACGAAATTTTATCCGGGGCTATTCAGAAGCATCGGTCTCTTTTACGCCAGCATGCCAATGACATCCAATCGGAGCAAGTGAAGGCAGATGGTGCGGAGTTGCGTGGAAATAAAAGACAAGTGGTGGAAAGATAAGGCCGAACGCATGCAGTGGCTTGTTGTCACTAACCAACCGGGGGCATTTTATGATGAGGTCCGAAAACTACTCTGATACAGTACTGCTAATCGTATCAGAGTACCTCTTAAATCACTCGACGGCACTAAACTGCTTACCAACAAGCAAGACGTTCTCAATCGTTCGGGAGAGCACTTTAACAACTTAGTGTGCGCGAGCTGCAGACCTCGCACATAGCTCGATGTCTGCATTGCCCACGCTTACTGAATTGGACAGTCCACTGTCTCTGTAAGAGGTCATTGTTGCTGTACAGCAATTACAAAACAACAAAGCCGTCGGTGTTGACTATGTCCCTGGGGAATTGTTAAAGTATGGTGACTCAGAATTGCATCAAGCCATTTGGAAACTGTTCGCTCGAATGTGGGACGAAGAACGTGATGACTTCAAAGTCTCTTGTATCTGTCCACTACGCAAGAACAAGGGCGACAGAGCTGATTGCAATTCTTATAAAGAAATTTCATTGTCAACTTCTCCAGGTCAGGTTTTGGCTAAGGTTTTCAAGGTCAACCATAGTTGCTATGCTTTGTTTACTTAGAAAAAGCCTTTGACAGTGTGCCCCGAGAAGCACTTTAGGTGGTACTATCGAAACTTAGATGCAGAGATAAGTTTGTAAGAATGATCAGACTCCTGCATGATGACATGCAATGTTGTGTCAACGTACAAGTTGAGCAATCAGCGTTCTTTTCGGAGAGCTGCGGCGTTAAACAAAGCTTCGTACTCGCCCCAACTCTGTTCGCTTTGTAATTTGTAGTAGTAGTTTGGGAGGAATCCCCGGGAGGGTCTACAAAGAGTTATGTTAAGTCTCGATGAGTTGTTTCGAAGATTTGGCCTGAAAATCAGTGTAAAGAAAACAGAAGTAATGCTTCTGGATACACAGGGTCCCGTTCGACATCAAACTCGGTAACGACTCGCTTAAGCTTATAGACAAGTTTAATTATCTGGGAAGCACTCTATCATCATAGTGCCTCTTTGATGATGTCGTCAACAATAGAATTGGAGCGGCTGATCCAGCCTTTAGCGAATTTCGTCCCAAGGTATTTCGTTCACATGATATAAAACTCTCTACGAAAGTAGTTTTGTACATTGCAGTCGTTCTGCCCAATCTCCTTAATGCCTCTGAAACGTGGGTCCTATGCTGCAAGCATATCCGCACATTAGACAGATTACATCTTAGCTGCCTACGCGACATAATACTTTCGTGTTTCGAACACGGAGACCGATGGATGTTCCATTGGTCTCACCGTGTTCGAAACACGGAAGTACTTCGACGCATTAACGTCAGCGGTATAGAAGCGTATCTAATGAAGCGACAACTAGGTGGCCAATTACTGCGGTTCAAAGATGAACTTATGCGCCACATGAAGAAATGTGACTTAGATCCGTGACAATGGCAGATAATGGCTGCGGACCAATCACTGTGGAGGCGGACCGTGAGCAAGGTTTTAAAGTATGAGGGAGTATGCGTGAATGAGCTCGATATCAAACTGGACGCGCTTCAGGCTTGATCATCTGCAGCCATCGCCTACAATTATGTCGGAGGGGTGCTGACTTGCGCTCAATGTGCTCGAACGTTCAGCGGAAAAATCGGTTTCGTCAGTCACTTGCGAGCACACGAACGACGCTTGCAATAGTCCAAGTCGCTGTGGCCGAAATCGGTCGGGATACTATACACGAGTAATCTTTCCAGATTCAAATGTGCCCATTAAACTGGCTACCGTGCCACTTTTTGTGGCCAGTGAATAATGTTAAACCAGAAACGATCCACAGCAAGCATCAAACATAGTTCAAGCTGCTTGATGAACCTAAAACACTTCGATAGCATCGAGCAAAGGCTATGTCCGATTATTCTTCGACGTCGGCCAAAAGTCAGCCTTGAGTCGGACAGAATTTCACTTTACTTTTCTGATTATTCTTGATAGATTTGCTCTGGTTCTATTCTTACTATTAACTCCGTATTTGCTGTACCGATTGCAATATGTAGCATTAGCTTATTTTCCGATTCCAAACATAACTTATTGCTTATTATTTTTTATTTGTGCAACAAATTTGAAATATTTATGGCAATGGCCTTAAGGTCTAGATACCAGGCCATAAACTCCAAAAATACTTATGGCGATATAAAATTTTAATGTTTGGCGTAAGATTGTTCGATTAGTTCGGTTAGTTCTGTGGTCAAATGCCAACTGTCAAGTGAAGTAAAGAGAAATGTCAAGTTCAGTACAGTCCAGAATTTACATTGTGTATGATGTGTCATAAGTAGAGAAAAAGTTTTATGCTCTATATAAGTGTTTTAAATTATATAACAATTGTCGATTTTATAAAATTACTCGGTGCTAGTAAGATATTTTTTTCTACGGTGAAGTTTTGAGTATCGTGAAAGTATAAAGTTGCAAATATAAAGTTCGGAAGTTTAAGTCTAAGACTGTGCTACTTAACAGGTGGGTTCAAACTTATAAAACGTATAATTTTTATATAATTTTCGGAGTATTAGGTATCAAATCGGTGTCACTTACGAAACAAATATGTAAGTTATGTTTTTAGTAGTATATTTGACATTTTCCATTTGAAGGTCAAGAAGTGAATTTTATCTCGAATTGCATATTTCAACAAGTTAAAGAAGTTTAAAACTTTTGGAAACAAGGATTTTAAATATAAATGGCTAACAAGCGTCAACTGGTCTTTGAAGAGTGGTCAATGTACTAATTGTCCAGAATGTATTAGAATTAGTCCCATATTATGTCTTAGGTAAAAGTAAGAGAAAAATTGATAATATGTAAATATCACATGGTTGTCCAAGACCATAACTCTTTAGTTACACAAGTCTTGTAGCTCAACTTATAGTGATGAATAAAAAAAATAATTAAATAAATAATAATTAAAAAATAATGATTAAAATTGTTTCATTTAATGAAGACACAGCTCTCATTAGTATGATTTCAAGTCAGGTCAAGTGAATAAGACACAAACTATTCAATGGATTTTGATCTTGCTATTCCACTAGAATGGCAACTATACATTTATAAGACTACAAAAAACAGAATTTCATTTTCTTTGTTTTTCATCTGAAATTGATGGTGTATGAAGTATCATACACAATGTCAATATCATCAATTTCAGATTTTTTTTAAATCCCTAAAAAAGATTTTAATTTTAGAACATTGAACATATATATATTTATTTATTTATCTTCACGCACAATCCCTCATGGGGTAGCCAGAGAGAACAGACTGCCAAGTGTCACAATCCTTACATACCCCTTTGCTTCATTTAATAATAAATATAAACGGGTGGGCCCGTTTATATTTAAACATTGAACATGAACCACAAATATGGGTTATTTTTTATATGGCTAAGAACAATTTACCTACACAGTGGTAGAGCCACACATCAGCTTTTGTTGTTGCATGAATGGGCCGGCTCTACCAGGGAAGTACCACAACCAATACCGGCGTGAAGTAGAAGTCTTACACACTTCTGCATTTCGTCTGGTTAGTGCAGGTAACCAGAGGCCCACACACCTCCCTCCCCCAATTCTGGGGGGTTGGGGGGGTACTCTATGGGCGGCAATGCATCTGCTATGCCTCTGGTATTGCAGGTGTTCATGGGTGGCAGTAATCACTTTCAATCACGTGAGCCACCTGCTTGTTGGTGGCAAACAAGCAGGTGGCTCACATGATGGAATCACATGATCACATTTTCTATTTAAAAAAAAAACAGCATTTTTGTTATTGATTACTTTCAAACAACTCCAAAATGTTTTTATGGTTTGTTACAAAGTTCCATTGTAAGTTTACATTGAAGTATAGTTTTTTACCATAGGCTATCTACACCATTTGATAAATAAATTTAAATCACTTTGTTTAACAGAAATTTGTTGTCATTTAGTTGTTGTTTTAAATATGTTAGGCACAGGTAGGTGTAAATTCTATTCTATTCTATAATATCTATAAATAATATATATCTATATGTATGAATACCTAAAATTGAAATGTGCTTGTAATTCCAAATTAACAGGTTTTTACTAAATTTATATGAAAGTATGTAAAATATATATGTGCATATATAAATATGGTGGTAGGAGTTGGGGTCTATGTATTGGCAAGACAAAGAAGCTGATCCTTCAGAAAACTCTGGATTATTTATTTCCCCTCATTTTTTTTACACATAATAGTAATACATCTTAAACCAATTGTCATTCCATTCTCATATGTCCTGTCGTCACCGAGTATGTATGTACTTATGTACTTATTACTATGTATGTATGTACTTATTACTCTATCCCTTTTGTGCGTTTTATACGCAAAATACGCGCTAGGATGTGGAGTTGCGGAATTCAGCCCATCTAATCTAATCGTGCATCCATCCCTTTCGCTCCCAATTAATTAATACAATCAATGACTGTTTTCCTAAATAAATAAATAAATATCTTCACGCGATTCTCAATAGTAGACAGAGGTCTAGTCTAGACAATTAGGTCCCTTTGACCCACCTTTCACCGAAGATATTTTAGGGACAATGTGACAGGTGGTGAGCCCGTCGCTGTCTTGGCTAAACTTTCCAATATGGACCGTTGATTTAAACGCCCATAATTTTTTTTGTAAATCATACTCACTAAAAGAATGCGTTTTGTAAAGTTTTAGGTTTTCGGAAACTTACGGTTCATGCGATATATTTTTTTACTTTTAACTTTTTCATATAAATTTGCAAATAACAAGTCTAAAAAATTTGACAAATGATTGTCAAACATCAATTACTTCACTTTGCCCTTACAGTTGAGATCGTTTAAAACATACTAAGTTAGAAAAAAGTGTATAAGGCGTGTGTGAATAGGAGTGTTGGAAGGGGTAGACACTACAGGGGTAGTACTACAATAAAGTGTTTAATTACTTAATTACCCAAGTACCCAAAACCGAATCAGAGCACCCCACTATCCAAGTGGTCTTGTTTGCCCTACCCCTAAAGAGCTCGGAGGCGAGCTCGCCTTAGCAGCTTCGGCTTTTTGGTCCAGACCAGCCTCAGTCGCTAACACGATCTCGATGCCTACGCTTCCATACGCTAAGGCGAAGGGACTGCTTACCCCGCAGCACCGGAGCTGCCATGGATCGCCAGAGCACACCTTCCCCGATTCTAACCCCCCCCAAAAAAAAAAAACATTTCATCTAGTGTCATAATGCAAGTTAGTATATATTTTTGTTCATATAATAAAGTAAATAGATGCTACGGAAATATAATAAAGAAAAACGAATGGTAAGGAAAGAAAATATCAGATTAATATTGTTCTATTAACTAAATAGCGCTATTCTAACCTCAAAACTTTAAGCATGAATATCTCCATAACTATGGGGTTCCGCAGGGTGGGAATGGCACTGAGGGGTAGCCCTCCACCCTTCGCCCCTAAAATCTGATATATTGATGGACCATATTGGAACTATTAACTAAATTGCATTATTCTAACCTCAAAACTTTAACCATGAATATCTCCATAACCATGGGGTTCCGCAGGGTGGGAATGCTAGGGGGAGTTTTCTTAACCCCCTCCCCCCCTTATAACCTCATATGTCGATGGTCCATATTGGAAAGAATAAAGAAAAAACCGCCGTTTTTATGTCCAAGCAAACAATATAATTCGTACATAAGTTTTTGAAAAACCCGTTGGTATGAGCTTGCCACCTGGGGATCGAACTCTGGTCTCTCGACTCGAAATTCCGACCACCCAATCATTCTGTGTTCTAAGTGACTATTTCTACACTACTCTTTTCCTACATATGTATATGTACATATAATATACACTGTATAAATAATATATGTAATATTCCTGCCATTCCCAATACAGGATTATTGGGAATGGCATATTATATATGGTACGGCCACTTGGGGATCGAACTCAGGTCTCTTGACTCGAAATTCCGATCAACCAACCACTCTGCTATCATGACTATAAATAACATATGTAATATTTCTGCCATTCCCAATACAGGACTAGATAGAGGTGTGTAACACACTGTGCAAACAATTAAATCCCTTCGACCCACTTTCCACCGAAAACATTTTTTTTAGGACGTGACAGGTGGTGAGTCCGTTGCCCTTTTATTTCCAAGCCATCTAAATAATACACCACCTGTGTATAGAACTCTGCTCTCTTGACTCAAATCCCGATCACCCTGACTAATTTATAAAAAGTCACGACTGAATCGTGACTTTTTATATACGGTAGTTACTTAAATAAAAAAAAAAAAAAATATTCGGTCTGGCTGTTTGTATTTATAATAGTTCTAGAAGCCCAAAAATATTTCTTTTTTTTGTAATTGTATTTTTGAACTTTGTGGGATTCCGGTTCCGTTTACTGTAGAGTAAATACGCACGTCTACGACCTTCGCGAATATCAACTTTGGTGAAAAAAGTGACTGTTAATAGTGCTTAGATTGTAAAATCAAATGATTTAAGACCCTTGATAATTTTGTTAATACGAAATACGTTAAAAATATCCCTTTGAGATTGGTGCTTACTAAACTTCAAAACATAACCTGTAAACTTAAAAAAAGTGATTTTCATACACGACATAAAATATAGACTATGTATTATCTATGTTATAGACTAACTATTCACACCAACCAATAAACAGTGTTGCCAGTCTAAAAAATTAGTTTATACTCACCGATAACCATTAACAAGGTTTACCAGTCTTAGAAACCCAACCACATTAACGTAGTGACTATATACTCATAGAACCTCTCAAAATGGACGAAAACATGGAATTATTGTTAGCGAAATTGGAAGAAAAATTAAAGCAACAAACATTACTCGCGACAACAGCAGTAACAAATAATGTAATGGAAGTTTTGAACGAAAAAATCTCCAATGCAATGGATGAGAACGACAAGCTTAAAAAGAAATTAACCGATTTGGAAGACAGAATACTGATCGTGGAAAAAGATAGACGCAAAAACAACCTCATCTTTTTTGGTACAAACGAACTGAACAAAACAGAAATCGAACTCGTAGACTACATTAAAGAACTAGTAGTAAATATAGGCGTGGAGCTGGATTGTCATGAGATCACTTGCATCCGAAGAATAGGTGGTTGGATAGGGCAGAAAAGCTGTCCCTTAGTAGTAAGCTTCTTTACTTCATGGAAAAAACAACAAATCATAAAGAACAAGTCTAAATTGCCTAAGGGCATTTATGTCAAAAAAGATATCCCCAAAGTGATCCTGGAAAAAAGACGTAAATCACGAATCCTAGCTCTAGAAGAGAAGAAAAATAGAGCATTGCTTTCCGAAAATAATACAGACTTGGAGTTAGAAGAAACTGACCCTTAGGATAACACCTACAAAAGGAATCCAGATCTTCAAATATATCAACAGAAAAAAACAAATACACAAAATAAACCACTACCTTCACTGACTGAAAGGAATAGTACAAATACTATATAATAAATAAAGGAATAGTAAAGTACAAAAGTGGTATACTAAACTATGTGGAGCATACCAGATCAATCTTACTGTCAGGGCCTTCGAAAAGCCAGCTATGGCTAAAAATTAGATTGATTTTGTCTAATCAAACTCACCAAGTTCATTTACTAATTTCGAAACAACATACCAGTTTCCCAACAGACCAATACATGTTAAGAGGCACAGTAAAATTAAAAGCTGTGAAATTATGTAGAAGAAACTTTACCAACCAAAGAAACTACCTAAAAACAAAATAAAGATCAAACAGAATATACCACCAACTTTAAAAATGGATTCTCTTAGAAAAAGGATAATAAAATTTAGACCCCTATACATACTATAACAAAAGGATCGAAATAATTCATAATACAGCTTAAATTTAATGAACGGGAGAAATCGACTCAATATCGAATACTTCACAAACAACAAATGAACTGTGATGAAAAAACTAGACTAACCTGTCTATTGAAAACAATTAACAAATATATCAAAAACAACCTTAAAGATCATAAACAATCCATTTTTACAAAACCTTTTACAGTCTTCTGGAAGTCTTAAAAGGGCTATGAAAGATATAAGTACTACAAAACAATGGATGCCATCATTGAATGCGAATACTCCTAAACAACAAACTCAAACAGTGCCATAGACTTACTATACCAACGGCTAAAAAGTGCCTCTAAGGATGTCATAGCCCGTGATAGTGTTGAAAGTCTAACAGTATGATGTCTTTATACCAAATTAGGGTATAAAGACTTCATACTTCAATATGATAATATAAGCCAAAACAGTGATCCTTTAGCATAATTTGGTGAAATTGTAACTTGAAATTGTATTTAATGTTACAATTTCACAAAATTCTCGATAAAGAATAAGTTCCAAAGAAATGTACAGAATCAGACATAATACTGTTATATATACATAATATTTGTTTTATGTTATCTTCTTTAATATTTAGAAAATTATGAATTGTTTGTATTGAATTAGTATTACTTAACACTCAAAGTTTATGGTTGAATAGTGTGGACATCTTTATCTGATGATTTGTTGAAACAATGGTTTGTGTTTCTTCAACACTTGCAAGATTTTCCCATGACATGTCTAAATCTCATTTGTTCTATTAGAGTCTGGTGCAGAGCCACATTATTAAGCCTATTATATTATAGAATTTGCCATTAGTGATTTTGTCTGGCTTTTATTTGTTTGATATTATATATGGCTCATAGTGGCATTTCATGCACACTATGAGCCATAACATAATAACTTAAATCTAGAAAATTTGGACATAGATGAACAAACTTATAGATATAAAATTAAAAGTTATTACAGTATCTAGAAAAATATATAAAAATAACACCGGAAAGAAATTAGATTTTCAAAGACATGAGAATATTAAAATATAATCAAATAATAATATATAATTTTAGATAATAAATTATTAATATAAATTATGTTATATGTTATGTATAACTAAAATGCAATTGTTTCTAATAATGTTTGACAATTTCCATTTACGAGTAGGCATATACATCAGTTTTCAAGATATCATCTCTGTGGTACCAGATCCTCTGTGAATTCCAAACCGGTCAATGTAAAAAAAAATAATTTTTTATACATTTTCTCAGTTCTGGATGTTTCCATGCAATTGTTGTCTCTGGATCCATAAGTGCTTAAGCTTAGTTTGGGATCAGGGCAAGGTATGTGATGTTGTCCCTATCTATGTATGTATGTATTTATTTATCATTTTCATAAAAATTAAGGTGCATTTGGTAAACATGCTTAACAATGCAGTTGTTTATTTTATTTAAACAGGATGTTAATGTTAATGTAACAGTGCAATATTATAAAAAGTAGTACCTGGGCAAAGCTTAGTAAAAACAGTTGGCGACACATTCTTTTATTCACATCCACCTGACAATAATTCAAATAAAATCAACAATTTTTTGAATTCTACTCAAACCTATAACACAGTGTAATACATACATTCATAGGGACATCATCACATACATTGCTCTGATCCCAAAATAAGCAGCTTAAGCACTTGTATTATGGAATCAAAAACAATAAAGGTACCACAAACTCCCTGACCAGGAAAAATGTAGAAAAAGTGTTATCAATATTGATTCGACTGATAGTTGAACCTGGAACCTCAGAGCTGGTGACACCATGGAAACCGGTATTTACTCCACTCGTTCACGGAGGTTGTCAACATTAGTTTATAATTTTAAACAATATTTTTGATCTTTATGAATATTGTGATGAACTTTATATTCTTCAAATTGTTCTAAAACAGCATAAAAAACTGAAAATTGTACCTGAACACTTACTTTGAAACAAAATGACTTTGTGAGCTCATAAAAATAAGAAAAATGCATTGTCGCTGAAATACAGATTGATTCCTAAGCCTAATTCAGCCACAAGTGTTAAATTTGCGTTATTTTGTTAGCATTTACCTAGCCCTAAACTTTGTTAAAAATTATGTTTAACCTATTAATAAGTAAATAAATAAATTATATAAATAAATATAGTATGTAAGGTGAATGTTAATATTATGTAGTGTTGTTTATAGTTACTTTGAGTTGTTTTTATAGTTGTTTTGAGAAGAGAATGTCACACATACTGCTGATCTTTGAACTTTTAGTATTGTCTTAAGAGTAATTTTTTTGTTTTTTCTTGAGAAATAAATAGTTTAACATAGTATAGTGGCCTTTACTTTGTAATGAATATATAAAAATTAATGCTGTGTCTTTTCCATATATTTTACATTGTTTCGGGTGTGAGTGTTTGTGGTACCTTAGTTTCTGATTCCATAACCTTGCTTTAGTTACTTTGGATCTATATGTTAATTTTATGTATTTTTTCATATGCCATGTGGTATTGATCTAAGAATATACCTTTTCATGAGTGTTGTAAAAGGCAACTAAGGGAAAAACCTTTAAGATTTTGGCTTTGTAATCACTAGCGTTTAAGGTGTTGTGTGTCTGGTACTGCGATCGCCAATTCGTTTCTTCTTTCTTGTGCCTCTTTTCTACTGAAGGTTGGCCGTCAGTAGCTTAAAACTCTTGAGGCGCCAGGTGAAAAAGTTTAACCACTTCATTGATTTGTAGCCACTGCTTTTTCCGCTTCTTGATGGTACATACCAATTCACTTGCTAAACGTTTATTGTATGGTTTAGTTTTGATCTATTTTTTCCTTTCTAGTTTTTCTAGTTTTTCCTTAATCGGCTAGATACTAGACAAGGGCTCGTGACGACCACAACTTTGCAGATTACCTAATTTACCAAATATTCATCTATCTATTTATACTTTATTTAACCTTACCATTATATAAGATCAATAGCGGATATAATACTTAGAACATTGGGTAGCACAAACACGTGTAGTCCGTGTCTCTATTTTAGTAAATGAGCGTATTATAATTACTATAATTACTAAAATTTATGAAAAGAGGTACCTATAAATACTACGGCGTACCGCGTAATTAAACTTTTATTTTGTTATAAAAATTATTAAATATCTACTCAACATAAATATATTCCGGTTTCTATGGTATAACACAAGTATTTTTTTTAAACGACAATAAAGCTTAGAGTCTTAACGTCGGTTATGTCAATTAAAAGTCACAGAATTACCCGCGCTCTCATACATAATTGCAACGAGCACAATCGGGCCTCTGATGGCCATAATTTCTTTTTCGCGCGTCTATTTAATATGGGCATCGCGGGCAAAATTTCACTCATCACTTTCTAATGCGGCGTGACTCGGCTTTGTTATTAAACGTAGGGCTGGAGTTTTCTTTTACTGTTGTAAAGAAATTATAGATTTCGGTGCAGGTTAATTTACTTGTTTTTATTTAAAATATATTGTGTCGCCTTAAAGGGAGGACTTGATGCCTATTGATAATTTAGTTTATATCGGTAGTATATAGTTTAAAGAGGCACGCCCAGTGCTGGCGTGCCTCTCTGTTAAATATTTCGTTGTCGTCCCTAACCTCTGTAACTACTGTCAGGTTTCGTATCGTTAGGTTATAATTTAATTATCTAAGACATTAAAGTATGTTTTATAGGGGAAATTGACAAATGAGCAAAGTGTACACACCATGGTAACCGACTCCCGACGCCCATACATATACTACACCACACCCTAAGGGCTACAGATGCGTTGTCTTGAAAAGATTTGGAAAAAGCGTAGGAAAACGGACGTGAAGGGTTATAAATATGCAATAACGTAGCATAGTAATGGCTAATAAAATGATTGCTGTTTGGTACAACGTAAGAATATGCCATACCCTTTCATCCCGTGATTGTTGTGAGGGAAAAGGCTTTAAAAATACCATTGGCTACCGACAGATGGCGGGATAACTATATACCAGACCAAAATGTGGCAGACCGGTCACAGGCAGCAGCGTCTGGGGTGTAAGTTTTAGGTATCGCGATCGCAAATACGCTTGCCAAGCATGGCTATTATTGCATACCCTCTGTTACGGGAGAGGCCTATATCTAGAAGTGGATTTTTTCATGTTGTTATTTATGTTTGCAAAGAAGCCGAGATGGACGAATGGCGAGGGACTCTGCGTGTGCAGCCCAGCCAAGAGTTGGATACTATGCGCGAATTTTTTTTCTTGTAATTTCAAAAAAAGTCACGATAGCCGAGTTGTTGGGTGCTCGGAATTTCGAGTCGAGAGACCCGAGTTCGATCCCCAGGTGGCAGTACCAATGAGTTATTCAAAAAACTTATGTACGAATTTCACCGTTGGCTTGGACATAAAGGCGGCGACGGGCTCACCACCTGTCACGTTGTCCCGAAAACATCTTCGGTGGAAGGTGGGTCAAAGGGACTTAATTGTCTAGACTTGACCTCTGTCTACCCCTGTATTGGGAATTGCGTGAAGATATTTAGCGTGAACGTCTATGTAGAGAGATCGTAAGTGTTAGATATAAGAGATACTGGATACCTGGACAATTAGACCGGAAAGCAATTAAAAATGCTGTTCAGACACCGTTAAATAATAGTGATGTTATTATAACGCTTTTCAAAATAGAACAGTGTCATTTAAATGTCAATGTGACAGATTATTTTCTCGTTATCGAATGAACAGGTCGATGTTATTTTATATTTGTGATGAGTGACAACGATATGCGTTATGGGCTTAAAAATTTGAATCGAGGATGAGTCTATGTTTTGTACAATGCTAAAATGTCTACTGTACTATAAAGCTTTAATTATTCTACGATAGTTCCCGTGGATGTTGTAAGAGGCGACGTTGGGAAAATCCTTCAAAATGTCATTGACTTCCGACAGATGGCGCGATAAAAATCTCCAAAAAGCAGACTCAAATAAGTTCACCGGTGACGGACAGTAGTGTCTGCAAGATGTCTATACATAGTAATTTAATGCTAATTACTTTAAATGAGCTAATCTTGTGTATATATAAATTTTTACATTGCTATCTTAGAAGTCACTAACGATTTGATCAATATTCTTGTATGAAGATTGTTTCTTATCATTCTAACTAGTCCAAAGTATTAGTCTGTAAAAATTTGTTTATATACCAAAAAAAACTACGAAAAATAATAAGATATATACATGCATAACGACTTGTAAAAGTCCACTGCACAGTATTTGTATAATAGTTATAATAATACTATACTATACTGTCTTCCGGCGATGCTTTAATTGCGTGAATGCAAACATAGCTTTTCATAGAAGATTTGTTTTTTTATTTTTTTTGTGCCTCCGGTTACCCGCACTCACCAGGCGAAACGCAGAAGTTTGTTAGACTTCTACTTCACGCCGGTATTCTGTGAGGTCGTGGTACTTCCCCGGTCGAGCCGGCCCATTCATACAACAACAAAAGCTGATGCGTGGCTCTACCACTGTTAAAACAGTACCAGCCACCTTGCATCTTAGACGCTGCTAGTCCTATACGGGTTGATGAGTATTTATTTTTGTGTTTTCAAGGTTTTTCCCTTAGGTGCCTCTTAGGGAAGAAAGGAGGTGGTTGGAATTAATTAATATCGTGGGACATAATATCACGTTGTCCCGAAACTATTTCGGTGGATGGCGGGTCAAAGGGACTTAATTGTCTAGACTAAAACTCTATATAAAGATTAAAATCGTATATAATAGGTGAAAAACGTATGTTTGTTTTGAAAAACGGTATTGGCAAGTATTTAACAACACGGGACCTAACTAATATCTTTTCAATCGTTTATAAACCCGAAATTCGAAAATAACTAAAGGTTTATGTAAGGATCGTGACACTTGGTGACATATGTTCTCTCTGGCAATCCCGTCATGGACTGTGCGTGAAGATAAGTAGTAAGTAAATTGATAAAACCCTAACCACTCAAATATCGTGGCTTATAAATGTATATGTAATAAGATTTTATTGTGTTCGTGTCAAACACATTTTCCCAATAATGGGGTAGAGGTCTAAACTATCAAGTTCTCAATTAAGTCGGAGCCACCTTTCACTGAAGACTATTGAGAACACCGTGACAGGTGGTGAGCCCGTCGCCGTTTTAGTGTCCAAACCAACGCTAACAAACTTACATAGATACATACGATAGTCATTCATATACACATATAAGTATGAACAAATCGAGTGCAAGCATTCGTATTAATGACACAAAAGTAATCCATAGCGGTACTCGAACCCGCAATCCGTAGCATCGAAGGCAGGGGCACTACCAACCAGGCCATCGGACCGTTGAATGTAGTTTCGTAACACGATCTCTAACCGATTTTCTCTTGTCCCTCTTCCTAAGTTGGTCACCGTCCAAATGTCACCGCGGTATCATTCAACCAGCCCATTGTTACAAGTCGATCCGCGACACTGGAAGCCACTAGGGTGACCAGGCAGTCTTATTCATTTAACAGGTCCTCAGTCCGAGTTCGATTCCCAGGTGGTAGGCTCGTTTTTAAAAACTTGTGTACGATTTTTATATAAGTCACGATAGCCGAGTGGTTAGGTGGTTGGAATTTCGAGTCGAGAGACCCGAGTTCGATCCCCGAGGTGGCAGGCTCGTACCTATGGGTTTTTCAAAAAACTTATGTTCGAATTATATCGTTGGCTTGGATATAAAGACGGCGACGGGCTCACCACCGGTTATGTTGTCCCGAGAATATCTTCGGCGGAAGGAAATTAATTGTGTAGACTAGATCTCTGTCTACCCCTGTATTGGGAATTGCGTGAAGATATTTAATTTTATTTATATTGAATTTTATACCGTTTGTATCGTTGGTTTGGATATAAAGAAGGCGACAAGCTCACCACCAGTCACGATGTTGCAGAAAATGTTTGGTGGATGGTGGGTCGAAAGGACTTAATTGTCTAGACTTCTGTCGCTGACCCCTGTATTGGGAATGGCGTGAAGATGTTTTTGCCCTTATATACTTATGTATGTTTTGAAGATAACACACACAACAGGTCTATGAAGAAGACGAAAAATAATAGACTGTCCTATGAAATTCTTGCTCCGTGGCGCACCCGACGGTGTCGTTTCCTGCTCTTCCGATGTCATAATCGTAATGGCCGCTGCGTTCTTTCAGTTACGTCACGCGCATTGTGTTTTTTTAGTGTAATGCTTTTTAACCAAGTTCAATACGTGCATTTATGCCAGTATTTAACTAATGAATTATTTCTTTCTTTTTAGTAAATGGTTTCGAATGGCTATAACAATGCTAGTAAGTGAGTCTTGCTAATTATTTTTAAAATTACAAAATAACAATGGTACGTATGGCTATATAAAATGAAAAAATATAGAAAACAAAAGAATAGTAAGAAAGCTGAGCATTTTTTAACATTAGTAATATTTTTAACCCCACCAAATAAATAATATATATGGCGTGGTCCGCGATAATATTCGACTAATAATCGTAATACTGGTTCCACACATGAATAGGGAACATGGTAAACCGCAATACCAATACAACTCTTTCGCCGCGACTCCACCTCGGCAGTGGAGAGAAAGGAGAGCGGTGCGAAGTCAACATTCCCTCCCCCAACATCAATCCGAAGTGGGCTGACTAATCTCACTTGGAGCAGCCTTTTCTGGTCGGCCAATCCCCGCAGTCAGGCCGGCCATGTAGGCTCTTGGTTCACTGTGGGTGCCCAAGCTGAGGTTACCTGACCTCGGCCGCCATGATAAGGCGTGAACCGGTTCGGGGGGTTTGAAGAGAACACAAATATACTCTTATGCTCTGGATACAACACAGCTACATTCCGTAGTAGTTACAGAGAAGAGCTTATCAAATATGTGGCGACATCTGTCTCCACATAGGAAGCTCGCAAGTGGCGGATTTAGGAAATACATCGACTTCCTACGTCGCGCTATTGAAGTTCGCACGATTACATGCATATATACGATAACCGATAGCGCCCAATTGTGAAGGAGACGTCCTCCCCAGGCCACGATCACCCGACCTGGCGGGTAGCTACCCTTTTCCTGCAGCAAATCATCCGCTAAAAATTTATATATTTTTATAGGAGGCAAAGGTTTAGACAATGAACTTTTTTCGACACGCTTTTCACTGAAGCTTATATGGGACAACGTGACAGGCTATCACCGTCTTAGTGTAATTTGGACTTGTTAGACTAGACTAGACTATATATTAGATTACGACAGTTATTTTTATCCAGCCTAATCTAACTAATGTTTGAAATTAACTTATTACCTACATTTGCCATATTAAACGCAGAGAAATTGAGACATTAATGTCATACATATAAAGTGAAGTGACGGTATCAGTCATGTATCAAAGACTAGTTTTTCCAGACGCGCAACATTTCCGTGTAATTAGAACTCGCTTCCTGTCTCACGGTTCGCATCAAGATTGCGACCAGTTCCAGTCCCATTTGACCTAAAAGGACTACTAGACATGATACCCTTAAGTGATTATAAATGGGGTTACCTATTATGTATGTCTTGGTAAATGTGTCAACTTAGAACTTTGTTGGACTTAATTCATTTATATATGGTCTCTGATGCTACTTTAATGATTTGGCCAGTATTTTTAATATATAAAGCGTTTTATAATTTGAGTCTATTGAGGTATGTGCCATCTCGGAGAAAATCAATTTATGAGTGAAAAAAAAATTGCTATAGCGCCATCTATTGCTCGAAACGTGGCAGGCATTAAGTAACATAGGCATTCTGTAAGTATCATTGTTTGTTATGAAATGGGTATAGATTTTTTCGATGAAAATCGTAGAGTATCTCCCAATACCTCGGAGTTGTTGTTGTTGCGAGAGTCAAATAGAGATTGTGCCCGTAATTTGTTAAATAGGGTGTGCAAAATTTCCCCTTCACCTATCAATGTATATAACAATGTTGAAGCCTCTTTATTACTAATCGAAACTACGTGTACTGTTACAATGAAATATGAAACAAATATTTGGAAAAAGAAAAAATATACTTAAGGAAAAAAAAATCGGTCTATAGTATATGTATATTATGTATTTATATATTTATGTATGTGTTTATGTGTATATATTTACATAATATAGTATGTGTATCTCCTTTAGTTATATATTATGTATATTCCTATTGCACCAGCTACCTAGTAAACTTTCCCTTCACGCCATTGGTTGCCTGGAAGAGATCGTGATAAGGCCGCCAAATTGTGCATTTGAAACATTGTTGGTATCTATTCTTACTTTTGTGTATCCCACTATTTGTGGTACACAATAAAAGTATATTCGTAAGTTTCTTCATTCATTCAAAATATGTATAAAATAAAATATATGCTTAAGGACCCCTCCTGGGGTATATACACACATATATCACAGGATGAAAGACCCGCCATATACCACCCATATGGCGGGTTAAACCATCTCAGAAAATACCAGATCAAAATTTAGCAGACCGGTGAAGGACAGAAGCGTCTTAGTTTCGAGGTGTCTGGTGCTTAAATCATCAATCTGCTTGCCAGGCGTGGCGATTATGCTAAACTCATTCTTTCGGGACAGGCTGAAATTTATGTATGTATGTATATATGTACGTATGTATTAGAAAACACCAAATAAGTTCTACTTTTAAGATGGTAGTCACGATTGCCGCGTGGTTGGGTGATCGGAATTGGAGTCCAGAGATCCGAGTTGGATCCCCAGGCGGGAGGCTCGTACCAATAGGTTTTTTCAAAAACTTATTTACGATTTATGTCGTTGGCTTGGATATAAAGACGTCGACGAACCTGTGCAAACGTTGTCCCAAAAAATGTCTGCGGTGGAAGGACGAAAGGACTTAATTGTCTAGACTTCTGTCTGCCCCTGTATTGGGATTGGCGTGAAGATGTTTTTTTTTTCAATGAGAGAGGCATATGTCCTGCAGTTGTCTTTTACATGCCATTAAATAAGTTCACTTGTACAATAACATACTTATCTTTCCCTTAGGCTGCGTTCTACCTGAGTCGACCGGTTAATATTAACCGTATCAATAATAGTTAACTGTTACGTTAACAGTTAATCGGGCGTGTTTGACAATGCTTGAGCTAATAGCTCCGCGTCGCATCTTTCCCAAGTTAACTCATAAATCCGTTAAATTACGATTATTCGGAATTTATAGACGGCATTGAAATGTTTGGTTAGAAAGCGAAGCTATTCTTTTCTTATAATATACTATAAATTAGATTATTTTATAGATATTTGTGTTATAACCTCCGTGGTTAAGTGGTAAGAAAGGACTAAATTGTCAGAACCTCTTGCTATCCCAGTATTAACAATGGCGTGAAGATATATTTGTTTAACACGATCCCAAGGTTAAAAGCTAAAGCACTAATATTATGTAATGAAAAGCAACGAAGGCCCATTAATAATTATTATTATTTATACATGGTATCACGCATAGAATTTGTTTAGTATTTTGTACTAACATGAATTTTCCTCGTAACTTTCCTTAAACGTGTTTTTCCTAATAATCAAGCACTGAAGGCAAACATGTGTGTAATTAATTGCCTGACTTGACGATTGGCATATGTTCCAAGTTTGCCACACTTTAAACATTAACAGGTACTACTGTTAACTCAGGTACTACTGCCTGAGTTAACAAGCTTCGTTTGGTGAGAACACGTGGCGCTACAATATAGTTTTAATAAGTGTTTATATTTATTGTATCGTGTGGTAACGGTGTATGAATATTGCGACACCCTTTCTTCCCGTGCGCGCGACACTTCAGCGACAAAGGGAAATAATAATTATCATATTATTATTATTTATTATTATCAATACTGGGGTAGACAGAGGACAATTAAGTCCCTTCGACCCACCTTCCATCGAAGAAATCTTCGGGACAACGTGACAGGTGATGAGGACGTCGCCGTCTGTTATGTCCAAGCCAACGATATAATTCGTACATAAGTTTTTGAAAAACCCACTGGTACGAATCTGCCATCTGAGGACCGAACTCGGGTCTCTTGACTCGAAATTTCGACCACCTAACCACAAGGCTATCGTGACTTCTAATATATAAAATTCTCGTGCATACTCCTCTGAAACGGCTCTACCGATTCTCGGAAATTTTGTATACATATTGGGAAGGCCTGAGAATCGGACAACATCTATTTTTCACCCCCCTAAATGTTAAGGGTAGTCCAACTCTATTTTTTTTATTTTTGTGCAAAACAACGTTTGCGGGTTCAGCTAGTATTCATATATATTTGATTTTTTTCATGTATTAACAAATTTTCTCATAGGTTTTAATATTTTTGATAAACTTGGAACAAAACACAATATAAATACACACATAAATTGCAAAATCTTTACACTGGTATCCCGAGATTTACGTCTACACATTTAAATTACTGTGGTTTCGACAGGAACATACTTGCATTTTGCATAGTCCGCGTTCTGTCCCAATCTCCATCTGCTATACCTCTCATCACTGACACGCAATGGACATCGCCTAACTCTTCGGCCATTGTGATGAAGTCTCATCGAAATATCTTCCACTTCTAACATGTTAAGTTAACCCAGTGAAGACAGGAGCAGGATCATAGTTAAGAGTAAAGCCGTATGATCCCTCTGTAGGGTAGACTTTCCAACTCTGTCATCTTCCCAAAAAACATTAGCTGTCAATTGTTGCAGGCGGAGAAAACACTTATTCAACGCCCATGACTGACATGACATTGGCAGAATTCTTAATAAAAAAGAATGTTATATAACAAAGAAAGAAGAAGAACCACTTATTCACTCTGTTATCTACAAAAATATTTAACGATAAAATAAATATCTTCTCGCTATTCCCAATACTGTGGAAGACTGGTCCAGACAATTAAATCCTTTTGACTCATTTTTCGCAGAATCTTGTTTGTAATGACATGACTGGTGTCGCCGTCTTTACGATCAAGTCAACGATAATACAAGTAAACGATAAATGTAACATGAGTTTAGAAAAAGTTCATTAGTTTCGTACCAATAAGTACCTAACACCTGGGCATAGAACTCGGGTCTCTTATCTCGAATTCCGATCACCTAAGCACTGTGCTATCCTAGCAAAAATACTTGGTCAAAATAAAGAGATCTACGCGAGGTGTCTGATATTAACTACCATGTTGCCAAGTGTTGCAAACATGCCAATCCGGGAGGAGCCTATATCATGTATATATATATATATATATATATATATATATATATATATATATATATATATATATATATATATATATATATATATATATATATATATATATATATATATATATATATATATATATATATATATATATATATATCATGTTGTATGTTAAATTATGTGAAGTTTTTAATCGAATTACATAATTATTCCATGGAGCGGATATAGCACCAGGCTGCTCTCAATTAAATTCAATGACAACGTCCTTTGGTTCATTTGTTGATTTTTGTTTGGGAGTAAATGTTGAATATAATCAGATAAGTATATGTACACGATTAATAATTTAATTTACGGCAGAAATATCGTTAAAATTTTATATATATATATATATATATATGTATATATATATATATATATATATATATATATATATATATATATATATATATATATATATATATATATATATATATATATATATATATATATATATATATATCATGTTGCAGGCTTTTTACATGTGATAGATATATTATTTCGCTCCTCAAGGCTCCTACGAATGGTTTTGTTACAAAAACCTATGTACGATTTATATCGTTGGCTTGGATATTAAGACGGCGACGGGCTCACCACCTGTCACGTTGTTCCAAAAAAAGGTTTCGGTGGAAGGTGGTTCGTAAGGACTTAATTGTCTAGACGTCTGTCTATCCCTGTATTGGAAATGGCAAGAAGAAACTTTTTTATTTGTCTTTAAATGAGTGACTAATCATACCGAACTATATTTCGAGGTTTTAGTAATTTACATTCGCATAGTGTGAGTCAGGGAAGTAGAAACACGTTAATTACGTCATCATAAAAATTCATTACCGAAAACTAACAATGACCTTACACCGTCGGCATGCGTTTGTAGCGACGCGCGCCGTGTCCAGCCATGCTCGACCCCTGCTCTGATGCGTGACGAGCCGCTCGTGTGATCGTCCAACAAGTTTAATGACTCTGCCAGCCCAAACAATGCATACGTGCGCGTATTCTGCTAACTGTCCATCAGATGGTAAAATAAATATCCTCATGCCATTCCCAATACAGTGGTAGACAGAGAGACAGAACTAGTCTAGACAATTAAGTCCCTTCGACCCACCTTCCACCGAAGATATTTTGGGACAACGTGACAGATGGTGAGCCCGTCGCCGTCTTTATTTCCAAGCAAACGATATAAATCGTACATAGGTTTTTGTAAAAAAACACATTGGTACGTGCACGCCACCTGGGGATCGAATTCAGGTCTCTCGTTTCGAATGTCGATCACCCAACCAATCGGCTGTCGTGACTTACCATCAGATGGTAAGTGACAAATTATACCATAAAATCTGCCGCCAACTGCAAATAGACGAGATTGTCTACGCGTTTTGACATACGCCTAGTGCTCTAGTTTCTGATCATGCTTTGACACATACGATTTTTGTACATGTTTTATGTTGTTAGTCTTATTATTTGCAAGTATTTTTTTACTTCACACAGTCCCTGACTTGGTAGCCAGAGAGTACAGATGGCCAAGTGTCATGATTCTTATATACTTATTTCGCTGCTTTCTAATTCATCATCAGTCTTCATACGTGCTCTTTTTTTCCTAATTGTTTTAACATAAAATTCAAATTTTTCAAGGTCAATTTAGCAAAGATTTGAGTATCAGTTTACTGATTTGTAATGCGATTATTCATACATAGGAAAGTATGTTAGTAGCAAAATATGAGTAGCGTAATAAAATGTTCATAAAAATGTGGAAATAATTAATTTTTTAGGAACATAAATTATATTTAATCTTATATCGTTCATGATTGAGTCCATTATTGATTGACATTTTTATTTTTGATGTTATGAATTAAAAGTATACCTTAAGACCGTCAATTTCAGTTGAATTTGGAAAACGCAAAAGCGTTACTTCGTTATGAACTTATGATATTCCGTGATTCGACACGATTATGATCTGTTGTTATTTTTTTCCTTTTCTTTTTTTTTGTTACGTTAATGCTCTGGCGGTTGTGCTTTCGCCGATGTTTCGAGAAATCACCTTGGGAACCAATCGATTCGCTGTATAGTCAGAACGGAGTTGATTTGAAGATAGTTATTATTAAACTTGCGGTGTTCCGCCTGGCCAGCCACCCTTTCCGAGGGCAGATAATAAATATTACTGGCCATGTGTAAAATGAAACGAAAGTGGTCGCTGTGTGTTTTTATATGGCTTTTTAAAAAGATATTTTGAGGACGAGTAAAGTCCATCAATTTGCATTGGATGAGACTGGTGAACATTTCACTACTCTTATCTCTATTTAAAAGAATATTTGTGAGAAGGCCTTTGCCAAGAAGGGGAGATTCACATGATGCTATTTTGCTCTTAGAAAAGTCTAAGAGCAAAATAGCATCATGTGAATGTCTGTGCTGTGGTATTATTAATATCTTTGATGACTTGATTGTGATTTCGCTAAAATATGTTAATGCTTTCATAAACAAGAACATTGTAAAACAAGATTTATTCGCAGAATGTTGATCGCCAACATTATTTATTTGAATTTGGTTATCGACGAAATATTTTTATTCATGACGGTGTAATGTGATGTAACGTTCGTCGATGGTAACAGCGTAAAAATATGGCAACCGAAAGATGGCAGGATAATCATCTCTAAAAATATAGATATTTTTTACCGGACCACTCGCACCTCAGATGCTGGAGTATCTGAGGTGCGAGTGGTCACTTACTACGATCGCCAATCCGCTTGCCATGTGTAGCGATTATGAGAAATCTTCTGTGTGGGGGAGGCCTATATGCTGCAGTGGACTTTAATAGGCCGTTATGTATGCATCGCCAGATTTAAAAAGTTGTTGTGTCCGTTGTCCAATATATTGTGTCAGAAAGTGTATAGATGACTTACATAGCATTATGAAGTCCATAGGTTCATAAACAGCAGTTATGTGTCTGCATTAGTGTTTGTTATATTTAATAAAAAAAGAAGTATATTTAAGAACGTAACAAACTTGTCACTTTTGCTTACTAAATTACCAATTTCTTTTTTTATACTAGCACATAAAAGTTACAGCGACATTAAATAAATAAAAAAAAAACTTTTTCTTTACTCAATGTTATGCCAGCCATATAAACATGCAGACGCCGCAAAATTATCACAACCTTCGACATTGTATGTTAAATAAAAAAAAAAAACTCGCCACACCGGTTCTGTAGCGTAACGCTATTTTCTGTGCATAATTCACAGTTAGGTAATTATAAACTTGACATTAACACTTATTAAGTTGCGCATTTAGATGAGTTTAGTCAGATTCGAAATGGATAATAATACTTCTTGCTATAAATTCAAAGTGACCTTCAATGAATAGCGATCACTTATTAAATGAATATATAAAGATGTACTTATTGAGATATTTTTCTGGTATTATTCTCATTTTAAATCTGTTGGCGGTGTACATATTCTAGTTGACATTTTATCGCATAAAACTATTATTTTCATACACAAATTACTAAAATCAATTACGTTTGTATGTATATAATATTTATCTCTGTAAGTATGTATATAATCATATTGTATGATAGTCACGATAGCCGAGTGATTGGGTGGTCGGAATTTTGAGTCAAGACCCGAGTTCGATCCTCAAGTGGCCGTACCAATGGGTTTTTCTAAAAACCTATGTACATGTTATATCGTTGGCTTGGACATATAGACGGCGACGTGCTCACCACCTGTCACATAGTCCCGAAAATATCTTCGGTGGAAGGTGGGTCGAAGGGACTTAAATGTCTAGACTCTAGACCTCTGTCTATCCCTGTATTGGGAATTGCGTGATGTATCGTTTATTAATTAATTAAATTGATAATTATTATTAATTAAATTGACTAAAAAGTATAAACTTAAAGCCCCGGTAGCCCAATTGTTGGGTGATCGGAATTCGAATCAGTAGATGAGTTCGAACCCCTTGAAGTTCGAACACATCGGAGGAAGGTAAATAAAATCGTACCATCGAAAATAATGGTACCAGTTTTAATCTCGTAATATACGTAACATATAATATAATTAAAAAATAATGTATGTTTAATCATTTTTCTTCACGTTATTTTTATTTAAATGTACCTGTCACATAATTTTTCCTTGTCAAGTAAGATAGTTGATAGACTCAGGTGTTACTTTGCGCAAATTCATTGCAAAGTTTTTATTAAATAGTTACATCGCACCATTCCGCATGCAAAATAATAATAATAGGTATACATTACCTGGTCCGAAGAGAAGAAGTGCACCAACCTCCCTCCCACAGATGCGTGCACTAATTCTACTGGACACACCATCACCACTACACTCAAACAAGGTAACATATACCACCAATGAAAACGCGACACGTGTTTCGCCTCAAAACAAGGCATTCTCAAGCTTGAGAACGCCTTGTTTTGAGGCGAAACTATTTAATAACAACTTTATCAAGTAAGGTTAAGTGGTAGAGAATGCCATATGACATTAAGTCCGCTTATTGTTACATTTTAAAATAAGGTGTTAACAATAAAGCATAAATAAATAAAAAAATAAAAATAAAATGTAACGAGAATACAGAAGTGATATAGTGACAGGGTCGCAGGATTTCTTATATAGCTGAATAATGAAAGTAATGTGTGTATTGCAAAGTAGTAAGTATAAGTACAATGACCTCCGTGGACGAGTAGTGTATACACCGGTTTTCATGATCTCGTCAGTTCTGAGGTCCCCGGTTCAATTCCAGTTCGGGCGAATATAGAAAACAATTTTTCTACATTTTCTCGGGTCTGGGTTTGTCGTACCTTCGTTGCTTCTGATTCCGTAATATAAGTGCTTAAGGTGCTAACTTTGGGATTAGTCCCTATCGATTTATGTGTTTATTTATTTGTAATTAAAGTAAGAAAAGTGGTAGTCACTATCTGGGTTCGATCCTGGAGGTCAATAAAAGAGCTCGACGGCGAAGGGAAATATCTTAAAGATATCTATCTGCTTGTCTGAGACTCAAGAAAAAAAGGATTAGAGTATTTGTGAAGTTCTCCAACTCACACTACAAAACGAGGCCGATCCTTCCTGGCTTCAAAACAGAAATATGACACATATACTGCTTATTTATGATTTGTTGCATTTTCGAAAATCGAAAATGCGTCGATGTCATAGGTGGCGCAAGGATAGTCTCTCGTCAATTTTAAATTCTGACAAGAAGGACAACGAGTACACTAGCTACACCCGTCCCACCTCTGTACTTGTTACGTTTACTTTAACCAAAACGCAACAGTTAAAAGTCACCATAGCCGAGTACTTGGGTTGTCGGAATTTCGCGTCAAGAGACCCGAGTTCGATCCTCAAGTGCAGGCTCTTACCAAAGGGTTTTACAAAACCTTATGTACGAATTATTGCTTGGCTTGGACATAAAGACGGCCACGGGCTTACCACCTGTCACGTATTCCCGAAAATATCTTCTGTGGAAGGTTGGTCAAATGGTCTAGACTCTAGTCTAACAGCAGACTTTTCCTTTTCTTCCTGTATTGGGAATTGCGTGAAGATTTATTTATTTAATTTATTTAAAACGCAACTGGCTGCTGTAATGACTGTCAAATTATGAGTTTACGTGTCACAAACAAGTTTCCGTATTCAAAATGTTTCGATTAACACATACATTTTTCATTGTTTCAGATTTTCCTTAGACTTCGTGAGAAGAAAAGGAAAAGTCTGGTGTTATGCACAATCGGGCACAATGCGAGCTTCCCATCGAAAGTCCTATTGCGACAATTAGAAAACTAGAAGCGAAATAATAAAAAAAACAACACATTGTAAAAGAACATGTGAGACAACGCCATCTAGCGGCGAACGGTTGAATCTCTTGAGTGAAAGTGATTTGAACTGTGTAGGAAAATGAAGCTGAACGTGTTCAAGCGTTCGATGGTGTTCGGGACATTCTTCGGATCGTGTTTGTGCGTTGGTTTGATTGTCGCGTCTTTGGGCACGACGCACTGGATAGACGCGAGGGCGAGAAGGGCTGTCAGTCCTCTTAAATCTGAGGGCAGGATCAATTTCGGACTCTTCGAGGGCCTCAAGTCCTTGAACGCCGGCGTCGGGTGGAGGTATTATAATTTCAGTGGTGAGTTACTCATTGTTGTTGCTTTGTTTAGTTATTTTATTGTAGTCTACTAATAATACTACTAATAATGATAGCCAGAAAACGAGGTCATGTGTTTGTTTCACTTCATCGATTAATAAATAAAATGTATTAATTAATTTCAATTCCATTTATTTGCTCAAAACATGTGATTATGTACAGATGTCTATGAAAATTTGTGTACAATGTTTTAACCATGTAGGCACGCATATATTACAGAAATTTTAGATAGTTGAATATAATGTCATTAATATTTAGTTAATAATAATTTGAAACTTTCAATTATAAATGATGAGAAATTAATATTATACGATTAAAATTATTTGTCAAATTAATTTAAGGCATAAGAACATATAGTAAAACCACGTAAATTAAATTAAAAATTATAAAATATCATGAAAATTATTATTAATTTCATGTCATATTTTTTAAATATATATTACCTTGCAACTCACATTACATAAATTAATCGAGATTATTCTATTCTATCAGTCAAATAGTCGTTGATCGTAAAATAATATTTTTAAATTAGGAATTCCTTTATTGCCTATTTTTTCATTTATTAATAGTAGATAGTAATAGGTAGGTAGGTAGATAGTAATAGGGAAGACTTAATTGTCTATTAAAGACAATTACGTCCTTTCGACCCACCTTCCACCGAAGATGTTTTTATGGACAACGTGGTGAGCCCGTTGCCGTTTTAATATCCATGGCGACCATATAAATCGTACCAAAGTTTTTTCAAAAACCAATTGGTACAAGCCTACCACCTGCGGATCGATCGGATCTCTTGACTCGAATTCGGATCATCATCTAACCACTCGGCTATCGTGACTGGTCGTTTAAACTATTACATATTTACAAAAGAGCAGTGAACACCAGGTTCTCTGATGATGCTGGTAAACACCAGTTGTCTGCTGTAGTTGCCTGGTGCAGTTAGTAAAATTACAAGCATTCTCTATCTTCTTCCTCGTGCATGACAAGAAAATTATAAACTCATTTTTTATGTCACAAAACACAAAAGCCACGATAGCCGAGTGGTTGGGTGGTCGGAATTACGAGTCGAGAGACCCGAGTTCGATCCCCAGGTGGCAGGCTCGTGCCAATGGGTATTTTTCAAAAACCTATGTACGTATTATATTGTTGGCTTGGACATAAAGACGGCGACGGGCTCACCAGCTGTCACGTTGTCCCGAAAATATCTTCGGTGGAAGGTGGGTCGAAGAGACTTAATCATCTAGACTAGACCTCTCTCTACCCCTGTGTTGGGAATTGCGTGAAGATATTTATTTATTCATGAGATGGTGGCTTAACGATCAAGCCATTTACTAAATCATCACGCATAGTCCCAGGCTCGGAGTAGCTCTTCCTCATCGCTTCCCATGTTCCTCAGTATCCGCTGGCTCTCACCCGGCCCGGCGCTGGGCCTGGTGCGGCACTGCTGCCCAGCTCGGAGTGTCAGCAGCCGCTGCCGCCGGGGCCAGCATCCTGGCAGGTTTCGGAGCCGCGGCACACGAGAGGTGTTCGCCGAGGCCGTTGCTCGTGTGCAACTCCGCTTCAGGTATAAAGACATTAATTAGGATTACGGTAACAAGTTACGGTACAGGTGAATTAACAGCCGGGGGAATTCAACAGTCGGGGAAGCCAGAGAGAACAGATCGCCAAGTGTCACAATCCCTACATACTTCTTTCAGATTCATCATCTTCTTCATACATGCACGTCTAGGTATCCGAGTACTCTTGACCCTCCCGTCTTCGAGCAATTTGCTCACGTGGTCTTCGAAAGTTAGTCTCGGTCTACCTCGACACCTTTTAATATTAACTTTCGCGCTATATATTTTCTTCACCATTCGGTCTTCACTCATTCGCTCAACGTGCCCAAACCATCGAAGCACGCCCTTATCCATTTTTGAGACAAGGTCATCTTTCACGCTGTCATGGCACCATTGACTTTGTTCCCGGCAGCGACACGCCTGTCCACATCTAAATCACATCTTCCATCCCGGCTAAACGCACTCCCCAAGTATACAATTTCATTCAATTTCACTCAAGTATACAATGAAAAACAAAAAACACATAAATAGAGGTATACCAGCTATAAAAAATAAAGGGGATAACAACAATTATTAATCATTATGATTTCTTGTATTTACGCGAATGTATCTTAAATAAAATGATTTTCGGATTTTATCGCGTTTTTTGATTAATTTTTAACTATTATTAATTCCCGACGTTTCGGATGCTTTACAGCATCTGTGGTTCCGGCGAGGTCAGAGTCCCGAAAATCGTTTTATTTAAGAACAATTCATGACCTTATCTCCTACTATAATCGGTTTTTATGGTGTAGCCAGTTTTGAAGTAGCTGGTTAGATTCCCGGTTGCGATTGCTCTGATCCCAAAGTAAGTAGCTTAAGCACTCGCTTTATGGAATTGGAAACAACGAAAGTACCACAAATACCCACGAAAAGTGTTGAAAAAGTTGTTTTCGACATTGATCCGTCTGGAAATCGAACCCGGGACCTCAGAGCTGGCGACAATACGAAAACCACCGCAACATCTCGATTGACCTTGGTTATTATTTATTGTTAAAAAAAAATTGAGGCGGTATGAGTCCATTTTAAATAAGAACAATTATTAGTTTTCTTTTCTGTCAGAGCAGTCGAGTTTCATTTTTTTTATCTAAAAATCTTTTCTATTGTGGTATCGGCTTTAGAATAGCCTCCTCCCCTCTTCTCTTTAGTGTCGTAACCTACACGGGAAGGGACTACATCCAGCTGTTGACTACCACAGGCCATAATGCATATGTATGTTTGTAAAAATCTTAATAAATAAATAAGTATCTTCACTCAATGCCCATTACAGGGGTAGACAAATGTCTAGTCTAGACAGTTAAGTCCCTCCGACCCACCTTCCACCGAAGATATTTTCGGGACAACGGGACAGGTGGTGAGCCCGTCATCGTCTTTATGTTTGGATATAAAGACGACGACGGCTTGGGCCAACGATATAATCCGTACCTAAGTTTAAAAAAGCCATTGGCTCGAAATTCCGACCACCCAACCACTCGGCTAACGTGACCTTTTTTAAAATCTTCATAATTATCGTCATCATCATTATAAAAATCTTCATATTTATCATCATCGTATTAGCCTGTCAAAATTCCACTGCTGAACACAGGCCTCCAAAGATTGCCACAGAGAACGGTCCAGAGCCATCTGTATCTTCAAATGATATAAATCGTACGTAAGTTTTGGAAAAACTAATTGCTACGAGCCATGGAGATAGACTCTGTTTTCTTGACTCGAATTAGAGAGAAAACCAACCACTCACCTATTCTGACCTTTCTTCGCTTAAAAGTCTTTTTAATAACCTTCCAGTTCTCTTCTGCCTGGGTGCAGTCGCAGTTTGGCTGACGGAGTATTTCTTGAGGCTGCAGCACAACGTTTTGTCCGAGGAGGACCTCACCAACACCTGGTCCTCGGACGGGATGGCCGACTTGGGGGCGTCCTTCTGGTATGTTCATTTCCTATCAGCTTTTTCAATATCTTAATGCCGTAACGGCTTAAGTATTTCTGACCGTGTTTTTTCTTAGGAAGGTTGGTCTAATAAAATTTATATTTAATTCAGTTTTTGGTCACAAAGAGACGTAAGTTGCAAGTGTAAATTATATAAATATACAAGGTCGGTCAAACGTACATAGCAGCATCAGCATTTTAGTCATAACTTTTATATTATATTCAAGTTAGTTCACGTAATATAGTCGCGCATCGCGTACGTGTAACTCATATGGCATATATATGCTTATCATTCCTTAGCCATAGTCTATAGCATAGCAATTTTTTTATATAGAGTAGGGAGGCAAACGAGCAGGTGGCTCACGTGATGGTAAGTGATTACCTCCGCCCATGAATACCTGCAATACCGGAGGAATAGCAGATCCGCTGCCGGCATTTGAAAAAGATGTAGGCTCTTTTCTCTAAGGTCCCTAAGTCGTATCGGTCCGGAAAAACCGCTGACGGCAGCACATTAAATAAAGTGCAAGTGCGTGCCATAAAATTCCGCGAAACACGCACTGTGGTGGAATGCAAAGCATTAAGATGGTTTTGATGGAATTTTTGACTATGCCGTAAGGTACGATTGTGAAATTTAGCGGCTGGGACTAATCCGAACAATTCCTCGGGGTACTCCCCGTAGTAAATCTTGAAAAAAAATGTTTGCAAGATTTACTACGGGGACATTTAAGCATTTCTCACAGGTTTACCGCCTGTATAGTAGGAAAGAAAGGTTTTTGTATAGGCTGCTACGGAGGTATGCCAGGCTTGAAAGGCGATTAAGGGGCGCGCTTTATTTTTTGTAAGGGGTGACTCAGTGGGCTAGTCAGTTGTTTTTATTTATCAATGTGGCCAACCTAGTTCTAGGCTACCGACATAAGAAAATCTTTACACCGTTCCCAATACAGGGGTAGACAGAGGTCTAGTCTAGACAATTAATTCCCTTTGACCCAACTTCACGTCTTTATGTACAAGTCAACGATATGTATCGTACATATTTTTTTATATGTAATACTTTATTTACAGAAAAAATATGTTAATATTTACAATACTTATTAACTAAAAACTATTATAATCGAGATAAATCGTACATAGGTTCTTTTTTTGAAAAAACCCATTGGTACTTGCCTGCCACCTGTGGATCGAACTCTGGTCTCTCGACTCGAATTCCGATCAGCCAACCATTCAGCTGTCGTGACTAAAACAGGAAGCCTAAAGTTTGGTACATCATGAAAATATTCCAGACTAAAGTTATCCAGACAGAGGATTATCCATTTCGGCCAATCCGCTTGCCAAGGATGGCGATTATGGCAAGTCCACCAAATGTTGCTTAATGTGAGCTTACGTAGAAGCATACATAGATAGGGCCAACGTCACAGACATTGCTTTGACACCAAAGTAATTAGCTAGAGCACTTGTGTTATAGTACCATAAAAACTAAAAGGCACCATAAAAACTCAAACCCGAGAAAAAGTGTAATTTACGACCTGGAATCGAACCCTGGACCTTAGAGCTGGCAACACCATGAAAATCGCTGTGTCTTGGAAAATCTCCGTAGTAAGTTAGTAAGTTGTCTATTTGCTGAGTTCTGATTTTCTTATGTCTTATATATATTCCATCAAAATCAGTCCAGTGGTTTAGATGTCAACCCCCCACTACTAATAAGAAACTGCCTATTATCAGGTTTAAGAAATTTATTAAATATGAAAGTCCCGATAGCCGAGTGAAAGGGTGGTCGGAATTTCGAGTCAAGAGACCCGAGTTTGATCCCCAGGTGGCAGCTCGTACTAATGGGTTTTTCAAAACTTATGTACGAATATCGTTGGCTTGGACATAATGGCGGCGACGGGCTCACCACCTGTCACGTTGTCGAAAATATCTTCGGTGAAAGGTGGGTCGAAGGGATTTAATTGTCTAGACTCGGCCTCTGTCTACCCCTGTATTGGGAATTGCGTGAAGATATTTTTTTTTTTTATCAGGTTTAAGAAATTTATTAAATATGAAAGTCCCGATAGCCGAGTGATTGGGTGGTCGGAATTTCTAGTCAAGAGACCCGAGTTTGATCCCCAGGTGGCAGCTCGTACTAATGGGTTTTTCAAAAATCTTATGTACGAATTATATCGTTGGCTTGGACATAAAGACGGCGACGAGCTAACCACCTGTCACGTTGTCCCGAAAATATCTTTGGTGGAAGGTGGGTCAAAGGGAATTAATTGTCTAGACCAGAGCTCTGTCTACTGTCTCTGTGTCCCTGTATTGGGAATTGCGTGAAGATATTTATATTTATATTGATATTGATATTTTTATTTATATTTTATTATTTTCATCAAGAAATTTATTACAGAAAAACTTTATGAAAAGGTTTATCGTACTTACTATAAATGAAGTCATTAATGATGGAACTCCTGGGAATGAGTTGACCGCTCCTATGTTGTTTCTAATTGTTCTATGTTCAATATTTCAAGCCTTCTATTTTAAATGAAAAGAAAAAGATACTAGCGGAGTTTTGTAGCCGGTTTCTTTTCCGATAGAGATACCTCTTTCCGAAACCGTGGTAGGATGATCATGAGGTTAATAATGAGATGAATAAGTTATTTCATTGATAAATAAAACTGAGGTTTAGTCTAGACATTTAAGTCCCTTCGACCCACCCTCCACCGAAGATATTTTCGGGACAACGTGACAGGTGGTGAGCCTGTCGCCGTCTTTATGTCCAAGCCAACGATATAATCGTACATAAGTTTTTGAAAAACCCATTGGCACGAGCCTGCCACCTGGGGATCGAACTCGGGTCTCATGACTCGAAATTCTGACCGCCCAACTTGTCATAACTTGGACATAAAGACGGCGACTAGCTCACCACCTGTCACCGTAAATATCTTCGGTGCAAGGTGGGTCGAAGGGGCTCAATTGTCTAGACTAGACCTCTGTCTACCCCTGCATTGGGAATTGCGTGAAGATATTTATTTAATTTATTTTACAACCACTCGGCTATCGTGACTTTGTTCTTTCCAATCTGATTAATTCCTATATATCATTGTAATATAATCTTCTCTTGTCTTTCAGGCTGGTTGTCGGCGCTGCCATATGTGCCTTTGTCAACATTATATGCATTCTGATAGCGATGGCAGACGGAAGAGACGCAGACACCATAGCCCCGGCGCTCGAGGAGAAAGTCAATGGAGCGATCATGCTCTATTAGAGCACCGTTGCTGCGAAAGAAACTGGAGGGAATTATGGCTCAAAGTAATAGTATTTTACTTTAAGTATATCTGTGGCACGAGTCGTGAGTAGTAGTGTTATTTGGGCTAACAACATAGAGTATAATTAAATAAATACTAAGAAATAGATACATAGATAGCGACAATAGACTTATACTTACATTTCGCTTTAAAAAAATTACAGCAATTCTAGAAAGGCGAATCGCAAGTTATCTCTAATAATTTATTTATTTTTTATCGAAAGGAATACTAGCAATCCTAGTATAGTCGCAGTATTCCTCTAACCACTTTATTCAAGCTGCAATGCTTGTTTCTAAAGTAATTGAGGACTATAGGCGAATAACGGATTCGAACCTGCGACGCTTCCTTCTTATATCGTCTTCCTACATCATACGTATAGTTAAACATTGCTAGTGTCTGGTTGACGTGTGATCGAATGGCGGACTCGAACCTGCGACCTCATATTTCGAAGGTACGATTACGTGGTGACGTATCGCGGTATCTTGTTATGTGAGTAAACAATACATATTTTTTGAACCAATCGCGAATCATTTGATGAACCAATCGCAAAGTACTTTGACATATCCGGAACCAATAGCGAGACGTTGAGGATCCCCCCCCCCCGCCCCCCGCATTTCCTCCTGTGCTTACGGCTCGAGCTGCTTATAAGTTAATTAATCTTTACTTATTAATAACTTTTTTCGGTGGAGAACTGTTGATCCGTATCCCTTGTGCGTGTTTTGCTCAAAACTGAAAACGAAAACTCAAAACTGTGCTGTACAGACGTGTGTAGAGAAAATTGTGTAGAAGGGCAAAACATGTGTAAGGGATTCGAATTTTGCTGACTGATATGTGTAGAGACATTGTTTAGTTGTATCTGTTTATGTATATGGTTTATAGCTATTTGTATTTCCCAGTTGTAAGTTGCTTAGGATTTTGTGTGTACTGTGTACCGCTTGTAATAATAATAACATTAACTTTCTTTCATATATAGGCATTTTGACACAATCAGTCACCTATGTCAAGTGTAGACTACACTTGACATATCTGAGTTGACTTAGAATGTTTGTTATAGATTGTCATGAACTTTACTTCTTTTTTAGTATAAGAATTCGGCCAAAGTCAAGCCACACATGGGAGTGACAAGAATCATAATCTCCATACAGTATGTTCTTCTGTTATAATATGTACATTTATAAGCAAAATGTTCATAAATATTATAAATGAAACACGGTTTGTCTTTGAGACAGAGAGCGAATGAATAAAATGAGATGTGAACTTTATTATAACTTCATACATTGAGTAGTAGTGCTAGAAACTTAATTTAACAGAAGGTGGCATTACTAGTATCTTATTTTGATATAAAACTAAAAATATATATCATGTAACATCTAATAGGTAAATAATTTTTCTGGCAAAAAGTAATCGCTACTGCCATCTATTTATTGCTCGTCTGCCCCGATCAGGTGACAAGAATCTCTGAGGTGAGCATATATTTTTAACTTTATCTGTTAAATCGTTACATATTATATTAAATGTATATTATATGATTTATTGTGTCTTAATAAATATTAAGATACTTAATTAATACATATTCACATGCTTACGGCCATATCACTAATAATAGTGTGGCCAGAGGTCTAGTAATTTAAATCCCTTCAACCCCCATTTCACCGGAGCTCAAGGAATACTTGAGAGGTGGTGAGCCTGTCGCTCAATATATCCGAAGATATACATTGTTTGTTTTAAATAAACTGAGTCTTTCTTTTGGATCAAGTCTCATAACTTTGATAAAAACTTATTCAAAATTGCAATTTTTAAATTATTCAAACGGTTAAGAGGAAGTCTAGAGGCCTTCGATTTAGGTACTGTTATTTGAATGTGAAATAATATATTTATTTTTTATAACTTTTTTCTTTTTGATCTATTATATGTAAGTGTGATGTTTTCCGCAAAAGTGTCCGTCCGTTAGCTAAATAAACTATAGAAATTGGAATCTACGATATGTGATTACAGCGCAGGATTTTGCCATCAATGCGCCCTGAGAGATTTGTGAATTTTAAGTGATTTGTTAAATAGATGATACCTTTAAAAAAATCAACTGACACGTGCGGGATTTAAAACCGCGCCCTTCTCTTTGTCATGGCGATACTCCCACCTTCGAGCCACCGTGTCGGAATTTTTAATCTTGTAAATTCATTTCGTGATTGAATCGGGTTAATATAAGTATAATAATATATAAAGAGTATTAATAATAATAAAAAATAAATATGGACTACATCACATACATAGCTTTGGTCCCAAATTAAATTTTTAAAGAGTTAATATCTAAAGCACTTGTGTTATGGATTCAGAAATAATGTCCACAAATACCCAGACTTACGAGACGATACGAAAAAGTGCTTTTCCACGTTTATCCGTTCGCTAATCGAACCTGGGTCCTCAGAGTTTGCGACGCCTTGAAAACCCATGTGTACCCAACCGTCCATAGAGGTTGTCAAAAGATATATAAGATGTATTTTTAATGAATACATATAATATTTCGAATGCTCATACATATAGATCTGATTTTATTATATAATTCTATAAAATTAAATAAATATATACGTTTTTCTGGAAGATAAGATTGGATTGTCATTATGTCTACGCATATTTTGCAAAATAAATTGTTAATAATATTTATTGCCAGTTAAAAAAACAAGCTTTAATAAAAACTACCAGTTCGTTGACTAGTGTCGAAACATTGTATTACTTGATTTGTAAGCACTTCACTCCTTTCCTGATGGGGTAGCCAGAGATCTAGACACTATAGTGCTTTCAACCAACATATACAAGTATTTAACTTAAAATATTAAATAATGACACTGCGAAATATCTGTAATGCGTCAAATCTTAAAGATAACAAAACCGTTTAAAATATGATGAGATTTTTGTTCTAAATATAAATTGTATTTATTTATTAAGAAAATCAATTATATATTTTGTATAAATGTGTAATGAATCAATCCTCTATCAACATTCTTCATTATTATTTTGGTTTAATCAAGAAAGGGAAATGATAACAAATTTATTCTTTATTAGTTGTGCCATTAGGGTTAAGTTCTATTGTAGTTTCTCTATTTTAACAGTATTCGTTCTATTTTTGAAAGTATTTTGTATATTTTTTTTCTTATAATAAATACATACTTTTTAATTGTTTTATTTTTATTTATGTAATCCCTTTGTTATAAGGCATTGGCGTTCGACACCATAATTACGACGATGAATGTCAAAAAGGTCACTATAACTGAGTGGTTGGGTGATCGGAAATCGAGTCTAGAAACCCGAGTTCGATCCCCTAGGCTCGTACCAATGGGATTTTTCAATGACTTTTCAAAACTTAAGTAAAATTTATATCGTTGGCATGGACATAGAGACGGCGAAAGGCTCACCAGTTGAGGTTGAGGCTGTCAAGTTGTTCCAAAAAATGTCTTCGGTGAAAGACGGTTCGAAAAAATGTAATTGTATGGATATCTGTCTACCCCGGTATTGGGAACAGCGTGAAGAAATTTGTTTAATACCATGTTGTGTCAGCGTTTACCAGGCCCCTTTCTTCCCTTTGGTGTCGTAAGAGGCGTCTAAGAGAAAAAGGTAAGTGAAGGGTACCGTCAGATCTCCGTATAGCAATCTTGATAGACATCAGATCAAAATTCAGTAGAAATAAATAAATACATACATAAGGACATCACACATATTGCTCTGTCCCAATGTAAGTCGCTTCAGTACTTGGATTATGGAATCAGAAGCAATAAAGATATCGAACACCTAGACTTGAGAAAATAGAAAAGATGGTTTTCTATGTTGACTCCTCAGTGAGTCGGGGGCATGAGCTGGAGATACGATAAAAACCAGGGTATACGGCTCTCCTCCGGAGAGGTAAATGGCGACGGGCAGCAGCGTCTAAGGTCGAAGATGTCTGGTAGTGATCGCTAAATCCACTTGCCAAGCATGGCGATTATGGAAAATCCTCCATAAGTGAGAGCTCTTTGTCCTGCTGATGGCTTATAGGTCGTTAGGATGATGCCATGTGGTGGTGTCGAGCGTTCGTCGAGCTTCTTCCCGTGGGTGTAAACGCTCGACACCGACGTAAAATGCAACTAAGCTAAAAGCCTTGAGAATTCTAAAGGCAATCAACAGATGGCGGGATAACCATTTCGAATAATACTAGGCCACCTAAGGAGCGCTTCTGACTTAATGCCAAACGGCATTCTCTGCTAGTCAACCATCAGGCTATACATAGATAACATGTAGATGCTGGGCAGCCAATGGCAGAAAGCGTTACTAATATGTGGTAAATACAAGCTTCAATAGCCTAATAGTTGCGGAATGTGAAACATAAACTCGCAGATTCTGGCCCGCAATCCGACTATTATCATAAAACACAGCTTGGTTGGAGTGGTTAACAGGAATACTAGTATTGTTATTTGGGCCGTGGGCGACATAAGGACAGCAGCTTGATTCCTACCAGTGACATCCCTAGGACCGTACAAGGAGGTATTGACTACCCCTGTGGTCGAGCGCGTACACACCGGTTTTCACGGTTTCGCCAGCTTTGAAGTTCCCGGTACGATTCCTGAACGGGTGAATTTAAAACAATCATCAGTCACATACATTACATACATTGCTCTGACCCCAAAATAAGTAGCTAAAGCACTTGTGTTATTGAATGACAAACCACGCAGGAAACATCCAGACCCGAGAAAATGTAGGAAAAGTGTTTTCTATATTGACCGGTCTTGAAGGGACTTCAATAATGATAATAATGATAATGATAATGATAATTTATTTGTTAAAACACGTGTAAAGAAAGCTGTTACATAATATTTAGGAGTAATGTCCAACATGTCTTTGCCTTGTGTGGCGTACAAATACTAATTATTTCAAAATTACAACGTACTGTTAGAATATCTTGTCTTACAAATTCATGTCAATAAATTAATTAATTCATGTGAATAAAAAAAAAATACAGAGAATCAAATTGTCAAAAGTAATAAGTTAAATATTAAAAAGTAAACAGTTTAATGGATTATCGTACGTCATTCTTGAAATCAAAATCTTAAATGTCATTCTTCAATTGTCAAAATCTTCATTAAATTTATCATTTTACAAATCGTTAATATGGTAATAACATTTTTCAATCAGGAATATTCGAGCCTTTCCTTGAAACTTTTCATGTTTAATTCTTTTATGTTTTTGGAATTTTGTTATAAATAATTGAGCCATGCAAAAAACACTCTTATGCATAACCGCAGTTCTGGTTTGCGAATGCATAGTCTTGTATTGTCACGTCGATTGCGATTGTGGACATCTGATAACTTCTGAAATTTATTTGAATTACTCTTTACAAACACAGCAGTCTCAAGTATGTAAAGTGAAGTAAGCGTAAGTATTTTATTTTCTATAAAATAACGTCGGCAACTATCAATTTTTCTTAACCTAAATATTGACCTGATGCATCGTTTTTGTGCTTTAAAAGCTAATTCTTTATAAGTTGAATTTCCCCAAAAAATGATGCCTATGTCAAAACTGAGAAGTCTATGAAAATTGGTGCGTATGTCACTTGTTCATGGAGGCCATTAGACTCCTAAGCAAAGCTGAAAGAAGTCTAACGACTTGAAGGTTTGTGGCTATTATGGCATGTTCCGATCATAATCATTGCAGTTTAAAAAACAGATTGACGTAGAGATTGTGTTCCTGCCAGTTGCTTAATTTAGCCGGATATTTTTGATGAGCCATTGATTAAAATCAAATCGATTATAAATTGGAAATGAGAAACAACGATTTCATTTATTTACTTATACAATAAAATATTTACAACAATTGACATCTAGCACGCCATGATTTTTTTTACGATAAAATATTTTTTTCTTAAACATATTTGTATTTTACATATTTGTAGTCACGATAGCCGAGTGGCTGGATGGTCGGAATTACGTGTTGGTCGGATTACCAGTACGTCTCTTTTAACTCCCGCGTTACTCAACAAAATCCAAGACAGAAATTTGTAGTTCGATCCCCAGGTGGCAGGCTCGTACCAATGGGTTTTTCAAAAACTTATGTACGAATTATATCGTTGGCTTGGCCATAAAGACGGCGACGAGATCACCACCTGTCACGTTGTCCCGAAAATATCTTCGGTGGAAGGTGGGTTAAAGGGACTTAATTGTCTAGACTAGACCTCTGTCTACCCCTGTATTGGAAAATGCGTGAGGGTTCATTTGTATTTTTATAAGAAATATTTTATACTTTTTGGATTGACTGGTTACAAAGGTGTGTTTTTTATTTTTTTTATTCTACTGCCTTTCATAATGAGGTTGCTCTAACGGAGAAGAAATAGGCGATTGTACACGTGCAAGGAACTTCGGATGTCACGACGCATTCTAAACCTACACCTTACGGTCTTATAGGTTACCTTATTGATCACGCTGTTACCTCTTTTAGAATTTAAAGGCTGCTTTTTTTAAAATTTTAAGGCAAATGAGATCAAAACTTAATAGTTAGTGGTATGTATGTTTTCTATTATACTATGGGTGCGATAATATCACGATGCACCTAAGAATGAGGTAGCAATAGCCCTGATGGTAATTCGCCACTGTAGTCCATGGAAAATCCTTTGATTGCAGAAGACGTCCGATAGGTTTATAATCTCCGAGGAGTAAGATGGAATGACTTATAACGCGTTACTACCCTGTCTCTACAACTTTCAAACCGGTACACCATATTCATTGTTTCCGGTACATTGCTATTTGTCGGCAAAAATAAGCAAGTGTGAAGTACAGTTACAGATGATTCCTACACAAAAAAAGTATTCTACAACTTTTATAAATAAAAAAAATATCTTCACGCAATTCCCAATACAGGGGTAGACAGACGTCTAGTCTAGACATTTAAGTCCCTTCGACCCACCTTCCACCGAAGATATTTTCGGGACAACGTGACAGGTGGTGAGCCCGTCACCGTCTTTATGTCCAAGCCAACGATATAATTTTTACATAGGTTTTTAGAAAAACCCATTGGTACGGCCACTTGAGGATCGAACTCGGGTCTCTTGACTCGAAATTCCGACCACCCAACCACTCGGCTATCGTGACTTACAAATTTTAGATATTTGTTATTTTATTGAAGAATGTGTATAGGATTTGATTAACTCGGAAGAAAGCTTTAGTAATAAGGATTAGGTAACACCTGAGGGACGCTTGTCGTGTTCGTTTTGTTATTCTGTTCGCGTGGGTTGCTTTTGATTAAAAAACTTTAAATTCAGGACTTGTTACTTATTGAAAAGGGTCGACCTAACCCTTCAGGATGAAAGGTTCTGCGTCAGGGGAGCGATCTATTAAAGATTACAGTCGTAGCGAGTCCAGTTTGCGCTAAAAGATTTTTTGAAAGCAGTCGTAACTATGAAGAAAGCTATATAGAAACATACATATCGATAGATAAAGACATACATAGGTAGGGAAAACATCACATACTCAAAACAGCACATACTCTGATCCCCAAGTATACTTACTTTTAAAGCTTAATTACTTGTGTTGTGGAATCAGTAACAACTAAGGTATCAAAAAAGTCAGACCCGAGAAAATTTTGGAAAAGTATTTTCTGTATTGAACCGACCCGGTGGCACAGAACTGGCGGCATCATGAAAACGAGTGGTTTACTCTTCCGTATAGGTCGTCATTTTTATAAATGAATCAATTGCTACACTGCAGATAATGCTTCATTTTAATCGACATAAATGTAACAAAAATATTATTAAACAAAACAAGAAACGACGAGGATGGGATTCGAACCCACGCGTGCAGAGCACATTGGATTAGCAGTCCAACGCCTTAACCTCTCGGCCACCTCGTCATCTTGAAGAAACGTTCAAAATCAAAAAAACGTTCTAAATACTATTATACATACATACATGTAGCTCGTTAAGTCCACTGCAGGACATAAGCCTCTCCCATAGGGAGGATTTTCCATAATCGTCACGTTTGGCAAGCGGATTGGCGATCGCAGTACCAGACTACTCGCACCTCAGACGCTGCTACCCATCTTCGGTCTGATTATTTTGGTCTGTTATTTTTAGGGATGGTTATCCTGCCATTTATCGGTTGCCATAACGATATTTAAGGCTATTTCCCTTAGTTGCATCTTACGACATACTCGGGAAGAAAATGAGTGGTAATATTATTACGCCGTTACCACACGGAAAAATAAGGAAGTAAACTAAACTAAATACTCTATATAAATTTTTACCGAAGCCTATATAGAACAACGCGACAGGTGGTGAGTCTAGCCGTCTTTGTGTCCAGGATGTCAGTACGATATTCATATTCTTATATATTTACTTTTACGATATACATACATACATTTTATTAACATAGATAAATGTTCATGTATACAAATAAACAACCGTGACTCGAGTACGAACATTCATGGTCAGAATCAGGTCGTTATACTGGAATTTTGTTACTTTTGTTTCAAGCATGTTTGCTTGAAAAAATAATAATTGTTGGAAGTAGGCGAGTTTATCTCCTTTTCTTCGAACTAGGTAACAAGTCATATATTTTTTCACATGTATAAACCGCTAACTGTACTGCACTCGCGTCCGCTCCCCTACAGCATCCGCGCCCGCTAGCTGTACTGCACTCGTGTCCGCTTCCTCCACAGCATCCGCGACTGCTAGCTGTACTGCACCCGCGTCCGCTCCCCCTACAGCATCGACGCCCGCTAGCTGTACTGCCCTCGCGTCCGCTTCCTCTACATCACACGCGCCCGCTAGCTGTACTGCATCCGCGTTCGCTCCCTCTACAGCATCCGCGACCGCTAGCTGTACTGCACCCGCGTCCGCTCCCCACAGCATCCGCGCCCGCTTCCTCTACAGACTCCGCGTCCGCTAGCTGTACTGCACTCGCGTCCGCTTCCTCTACATCACACGCGCCCGCTAGCTGTACTGCATCCGCGTTCGCTCCCTCTACAGCATCCGCGACCGCTAGCTGTACTGCACCCGCGTCCGCTCCCCCTACAGCATCCACGCCCGCTAGCTGTACTGCACTCGCGTCCGCTTCCTCTACATCACACGCGCCCGCTAGCTCTACTGCACCCGCGTCCGCTCTCTGTACAGCCCTCCTGCCCGCCATCTGTACTGCACCTGCATCCGCTCTCCCTACAACCTCTGCGCTGTACCCGCGCCAGCTTCCCCTTAAGCATCCGCGCCCGCTAGCTGTACTGCACTCGCGTCCGCTTTCTCTACAGCACACGCGCCCGCTAGCTGTACTGCACCCGCGTTCGCTCCCTCCTCAGCACCCGCGACTGCAATTTGTACTGCACCCGCGTCCGCTCTCTCTACAGCCACGCCCGTTGTTGTTCTGCATCCGCATCAGCTCTCTCTACAGCCCCCCGCCCGCTTGCTGTACTGAACTCGCGTCCGCTCCCTTTACAGCATCCGCGCCCGCTAGCTGTACTGTACCCGCGTCCGTTCTCTCTACAGCATCCGCGTCTGCTAGCTGTACTGCACCTGCATCCGCTCTCCCTACAACCTCTGCGCTCGCTCTTTTAGCAGGACCCGCACTCGCTCTCTGTACCCGCGCCAGCTTCCCCAAAAGCACCCGTGCCCGTGAGCTGTACTGCACTCGCGCTCGCTGCATCTAGTGCACCTCCTACCGCTCTCTATACTGCAACTGCGATTTCTCCCTGTACTGCAATCACACTCGCTCTCCGCGCCCGCTTCCTCTACAGACTCCGCGTCCGCTAGCTGTACTGCACCCCCATCCGCTTTTTCTACAGCTCCCGCGCCCGCTAGCTGTACTATTTTTATCACAGCAATATTTGCTCCTACCGAAACTTATACTCGCAACTTTCTGCTAAGAAGGCAGTTACTCCATCAGGACCATCAGGTCATTGACAACTCCCATAAAATTTTCCCCTGCCATTTCAGATATCGTTAAATTGGACCTGATCAAATTGATCTTCGCATATCCTTTGCACGTAGGCTCTCGTGTCTCAAGGGTGCTATGCGGAATAAGTCAAATAAAAAGACTTTTCTGTTGGAATTAAGATAATCGAATGCTAGGTTTCGAACATATTACTATGTTTTCACGAACGAATATTATATTTATTTTCTATATTTTCAGTCACGAAAACTTCTTAATTCATTTACTCATTTTATAATTATATAAATATGGTGGACTTTAAGACGACCTAAGTTTTTCAATTAATTATTTATTTTGTTCTATTTTTATTTTACAGGAAAGCATTACAAATATAATCAGAAGAAATGAAGGCCATTTACAAGTTTTCACTTAAAGATGTGTGGCAACATCTACGTCTCCACTGATTCTGCACTAACTCTTGATACCGCGCCAACTCCTGTATCCGCCACTAGCGAGCTACCGCATCATCGTCCTACATCGCGCTATCGAAATTCGCACTGTAGCGTTACGTCTTTTATTAATAAATAATGATCTAGAAAACTTTTTAACTTTTTTTCTGTACGATCTTTATAAGGTTATGCCATTTACTTTTATGTTGTGATCGTCATGTAAGGTAGGACCCATTTTACGTTGTGTTACTTCAATAACCATGTTCCTTTAGGCATTACTTGGATAGATAAATACGCATGAGGTAAACACATATGCTCCATCAACCACCATGAAAGGCAATCTAGCCATAGTTGTTATAATTATAATTTGCCATCAGGAAGGTATATATTAATTTGGCCACCAGATAGGATCAGAGTAACTGTCGTTGAGTATAATGTATTTCGATCGCGTTTGCCTCACCCACCAGCAAGTTGCCTTCACATATTTACGTGGTGGGAAATTCATTGAGAGTTTTATATATGTTGTTAAATAAAATTCACGGAGGTCTGACAGCCTGCAGCCCCATTAGCACAGGACACCCCCATAGTGATAAGCATTATTTTCCAAGCCACCGCCGTACGCAATATGTCGCTAAGAAGCAAATACGCACAATACGACTATCGCTGGTCACACGCCATCACAAGGCCTCCCCGCATCTACTGCAGACATCTACACATCAAACCTCCATTGACTAGAACCACAAGATGCGCTAATTTTAGGTAAACACCGATACGCGACCGTCCAAGATGCATTACACAGTATAGCCGTAAGCATCTAGGTGACTTTGGCTGCAAAGTTGTGTATACTATCGTATCACCAGGAGCGCTCAACATATTCCATGTTCCAAGATATGAGGAGGTTCCAAGTTGCTCAGCGTGCTATGGAAAGGGCTATGCTCGGTGTTTCTCTGCGTAATAGAAACCGCAACGAAGACATCCGCAGCAGAACTAAGGTAACTGACATAGCCGTATAGATCAGCACGCTGAAGTGGCAATGGGCCGGCCAAATAGCTCGTCGAACTGACAACCGTTGGAGAAGAAAAGTTTTCGAGTGGCAACCTTGTATATGCAAACGCAGTGTAGGATGACCCCACGAGGTCGAGTGACAACTTACAAAATATTGCAGGAATACCGTTGTCGATGGATGCTTGCTGGGGACCGTTCGATGTGGAAAGCTTTGGGGTTGTAGGTTTGGGACTATGTTCAGCAGTGGACTCTTGATAGGCTGTAGAGAAGCAGAAGAAGATCTATGTTTATGAAGTTCTATTGTAATTAAATTATATAAGTTTACCAAAAATTTTATCTTATTATTTACTACGTAATACTTTTCCAGTTAAAATGATTCGCTAAATATATTTCTCTACCTATTGTTTAGCAATATTTTTAATACGCTCTGGGTTGACCGGAGAGAATGCCAATTAGGCGTTAAGTTTGCCTTTTGTTATCCTTTTTTTAAAGTGAATACAATAGAATATAAATCAATAATTATAAAACATTGGTATATTATGCATGTAATGTACGCTATGCACTACGATAGAAAAATTAGGTAATAGGTTTAGAAACGAATAATATATAGTGCTCGAAATGAAAAGTATTTATGATTAAAGACAAACCTTCGTTGTATTTTTAAAAAGAGTGACGACAGCATACCTGTCAACACTGATATCATTGTTTTGGTTGTTGTTTATTTCGATTAAGAATAACTTTGTTTAATCTCAAACTTTTGTTTATTTTCAACTAACAGTGTAATATAATAATAATACTTCTCAAAGAGGTCCGAACTATCCGGCAGCTTGAAGGATAAAGACAAGTTTATTAGTCGCGTCGCGTGGCGGCCATTTTATAGGGTCACGTCGCTAGTGCACGTGTTTATGTATTTAGGTTTACTATAAAAGGTATTTTAAATTTAGAAATGTTCCACTAATTAAAACTAAGTTGAATATTCTTAAATAAATAAATAATAGCTTATAAACTAACTGTTAAATCAATTAAGTAAGTCTCGACCCGACCAATTGTGGTTGCGCCGATATTAAACGAAAAATATACAGTGTTACCGGAAAGGAGAAAATTATATGGTTTTTTTTAGATCGAGAGCCGATGGTAGGGGTTAAGAATTCAATCAAATCCTTTACCGACGCGCCAATTGACTGAAGCGTTATCAGTACGTATGGTCAATGAGCCAGGTACTGTTTACTTCAATCGTGTCCAACACAAAAATCTTTCAAATTCCGTTTTCTTTAACTTCTTTAACTTCTAACTAATATTAAAAAGGCGAAAGTGTATATGTTTTTAAAATTCTTCCAACAATACAAAGCTACAATATCAGCGAGTAATGTCGGCGGTCACTATTCAACTAAGTATAGCATCAGCTGTTTCTTTTTGTTTCAGAAATATTAACATTATAAATAAAACAATAAATATCTTCATCCCATTCCCAATACAGGGGTAGACAGAGGTCTAAACAATTAAGTCGTTTCAACCCTCCTTCCACCAAGGATATTTTTTGGACAGCGTTACAGGTGGTGAGCCCATCGCCGTCTTTATGTCCAAGGCAACGATATCAATCGTACATAAATTTTTGAAAAAACCCATTGGTTCGAGCCTGCTACCTGGGGATTGAACTCGGTTCTTTTGACTCGAATTCCGATCACCCAACCACTCTGCTACCGTGACTATATTAACATTATAATACATAATTTTATTTACTTTCTAATGATAATGATTAGGACTGAAATATATTTCAAGACATCGACGCGATCGAAGCCGCGGGTATAAGCTAGTAATTGAAAGCTAGTAGTAGTACAGTATTACGTAAATATAAATTCTGTAAATAAGGAGTCACGATTGCGGAGTGGTTTGGTGATCGGAGTTAGAGTCAAGCGACCTGAGTTCGAACCCGGGGGGGGGGGGGGGTAGGTTCGTATCAATGAGTTTTCTGTGTAAAAAAGGAGGCAAACTGGCATTTGGTTTGTGTGATGGTAAGTGATCACCCAAGCCTACAAACACGGGACAGATACATGATTTTAGCAACCTCCATGGACGCGTAGCGTTCATAACGATTAATTTTAACATTATCGATAAGTGACCAGCTGTGAGATTACGGGTTCGACTCTCGTAAAGGTCAATGAAAAAATAACACTTTATATTGTCAAGGGTTTAGGTTATGGTGTTACATTGTTTCTGATTCTACAACATAGCTCTGTCTGCTTAATTCGGAGTAAGAGCTCTGTATGTGATGGTGTCCCTATCTATAAACGTATGCAATAAATCCAATAAATAAGATAACTAAAGGTTATCACCATTAATCATTAATATTCACTTGTTTTTCTATAAAAGAGGTAATAATAAATAAATATCTTCACGCAATTCCTAATACAGGGGTAGACAGAGGTCTAGTCAAGATAATTAAGTCCCTTTAAAAGAGCTTTAGATACGTTGCCAGCTTTTAAAAACTTTAAGCTTGTTCGGTAAGCATGACGGTCCCTTAGTCATAGCGACAGCTGATAAAACAAGATGGTTTCTAAGGGGTTTCTGCATTCTCTTACACTCGTACACATAACATACACTCGTACATATTTTTAATTTTCACGCTATTTCCCATATTGGAGTAGGCAGAGGTCTAGACAATGAGCCTATCAAGCCTATCAAGAGTCCACTGCTGATAATAGCTCCCGCAGTCACTTGCATCCTCATATTCACAAACCAAAAAAAGTTTCGATCATTACGTAATATTTTTTTAGATTTTCGTGAAATTTTGTGTGCATATCGGTTAGGTCTGCGAAACGGACAACATCTATTTTTGATCCTCCAAAATGTTGAAGGAACCCTAAATTTTTTTTATTTTTAGACAAAATTATTTGATTTTCTTTTAAGATACAGCTTACAAAATTACACACAATCTTAAATTTTCACCCCTCTACGATCAACCTCTTTTTTATGGCATAACAACGTTTGCGGGGTACGCTAGGAAATATATATATATATCTATCACATAGAGTACCTGTAATATTCAAATAGGTACGTATAAACATCATAATAGTCACAAATGTTTGCTCTTTACGATATTTAAACTTGCAACCCGTGGCTTCAAAGGTAGTCACTACCAACTAGGTTAAAAATAATGTTACAAATTATCTCAGAAATGATACCAATCCATATAAATTTGTGAAATAAAATACTATCTGAATAAAAAATCCTATTTTTCGAGTTGACAATTTATTAATTTAAATATAAAGAAGATTAACTCGCCCCAAGATAACCTTATTGCCCACACTAAGTTTCAAAGTTTTTATGTCAATATTTGTCGGCTTTCAATTACATTACTGAGTGTGTCACAAGGGACGTCTAGAATTAAATAGAACCACATTCTTACCAAACTAATGCTCGAGAACACCCTAGCGGTTTCAAAGATAATATTTTCTTCGACAAATATTAATTGTGTGATTTGATTCACTTATATAAATATTTATATTTACGTTATTCCTAATACTGAGGTGCACAGAGGAACAGACAATTAAATCCTTTCGACCATCCTTTCACCGAAGATATTTATGGGACAGCGTGATAAGTGGTGAACCTGTTGCCGTCTTCATGTCTAAGCCTGCGGTGTAAATAACTTTTTACAAAACTCTTTACTATGAGCCTACGTTCCTGCCTGCCTGTGTCACCTGGGGACCGAACTCGGGTCTCTTGACTCAAATTCCGATCACCTAACCACTCGGCTATAGTGATTATTAGGTATACTGTCAAAAGTAAAGTATGTATGTGTATATAAAAAGTAATAGAATAAAAATACATACACTCGTAAGTAGCAGACTCCGTATGCGGACGTAGTCGCGGGTATCAACTAAGTGTAATATAAAAACAGAATGTAGAAATAATTATTTAGCCCCGTCAGTAATTCTTTCCATCGGTCCAAAACGATTCCATCACAAGCAGTCGTCGTCGGGAATAATAGGTCGAAAACAAACAGTGAAACAACCTTTAACACTCTAACTTCGACACGTGAAAAGGTCATCGAATATTGCTGAACTAAATACAAATAATCTTGAGACGTACTATCGATGTACAAAATAGGTACAGGTACAAATGAGGTACAAAATACAAATAAATTTCTTTTTATTTGGTTCCAATAAACATATCTTTTTGTGTTCTTTCTTTTCTTTTTGTGCTGTTTACATGTAGTGGAAAAAAAGAAGATAGTTGTTTATTACCGAAGCATTATCGAAATTTTTGCATAGTTTTATGTCTTGATGCTTGGCATTTCACCACAATGCGTTTTTCGCGGAATTTTCTGCCACGCACTTGCACTTTGTGGAATGAGCTGCCGTCAGCGGTTTTTCCGGACCGATACGACTTAGGACCTTCAAGAAAAGAGCCTATACTTTTCTCAAAGGCCGGCAACGCATCCGCTATTCCTCCGGTATTGCAGATATTCATGGGCGGCGGTAATCACTTACCATCACGTGTGCCAACTGCTCGTTTGCCTCCTTCTTCTATATAAAAAAAAATATTGTTAGTTGCGTCATAGAATATGGTAACATATAAGAACTGGGCGCTTCAAAGAAGAGAGAACATAAACACTACGTTCTGTTATTTCTGAATAACAAAATCGCGAAGGGTTAAATGTTATTACTTTAGTATAGGTTATAAATGTCAAAATTTATTGTGTTTATAAAATGTGTGAAGTATTCCCATATTTTCCACTGTATTGCTTTTTTATTCCTTTGAGGATTGGACTCATTTTTATAGCGATACAAAGTATTGTAAGTGACATTGTACAAATATAAAGATAGTTTTATTTTATTTGTTATTTATTTTTCACTCATAGTTTATTTCACCAGCAGTATAGCAGGAAAAAGAAAGACAGAAACAATGTTTTCGATGCTAAAACACAACACAAATGTAAGATATAATTCACGGTATTATAAAACGCACTGTTAAAGTAGCGTGTATTTTAAAACATTGGTATGTTATATTATAGTAACGAGTATGTTATATTATAGTAACGAAATGGCATTCAACTCAACATTATGCTGCAGCAGTGGAGCTTCAGCTTATTATGTCATATGATTATGTCTTCTTCGTCTTTTTCTTTACAGCCTATCAAGAGTCCATTGCTGAACATAGGCCTTCCATAAAGTTTACCACAAATAACTTTCTTACTTCTGTCTGTATAATATAAATTAAAAAAGGAAAAAATACATTAGCTAAAAATATTATTTTATTTAGAGAATATTATGTACAGAGTATTAGCGCCAATCCGATTCATAAGTTGCATTGCCGAGTGTGAAACCTATGGTCAATTAAATGGCCTCATAGAGAAACCTATACAGAGATATGTAAGAATATAGAGAAGTAAGTGCTACGAAATACAGTTCAACAAGTAGATGTACTGATGTTGTCCTTTCCTGTCAGATGACTGGTGTGGCTGGTCTGACCGGCTTGCAGTTAACAACTGACATTGATTACTACAAACTAAAGAATATAACCGAAGATTTAAGTAAGTTTTTGATCTCACTCAAAATTTAGCCGCGTTATATACGCTAGTCGATCGTCAGGATAGCCTAGTTTGTTGGATGAAGGGAATTAGAGTCAAGATACCCGAGTTCGATCCCCAGATGGTAGGCACGTACCAATGGGGTTTTTCCATACTTATGTATGATTTATGTCGTTGGCTTGGATAAAAAGACGGCGACAGGTGGAAAATACGGGACTTAATGGTCTAGATCTCTGTCTACCCCATTATTGGGAATGGCGTGAAGACATTTTTTTACGTAGATTATGTTACGAATGACGTGCTGCAGGAAAAGAGTAGTAATTCCTGGTTGGATATGCGTGACGTCTCTCTGCCATTGTGCTAATGGTACTCGCATATTTGCTTCGAATCGTAAGAACTTCGTTAGCGCGATGTACGATCTTTATTGTATTATAAAATGTGTGAAGTATTCCCATATTTTCCACTGTATTGCTTTTTATTCCTTTGAGGATTGGACTCATTTTTATAGCGATACAAAGTATTGTAAGTGACATTGTACAAATATAAAGATAGTTTTATTTTATTTGTTATTTATTTTTCACTCATAGTTTATTTCACCAGCAGTATAGCAGGAAAAAGAAAGACAGAAACAATGTTTTCGATGCTAAAACACAACACAAATGTAAGATATAATTCACGGTATTATAAAACGCACTGTTAAAGTAGCGTGTATTTTAAAACATTGGAACGAGTATGTTATATTATAGTAACGAAGTGGCATTCAACTCAACATTATGCTGCAGCAGTGGAGCTTCAGCTTATTATGTCATATGATTATGTCTTCTTCGTCTTTTTCTTTACAGCCTATCAAGAGTCCATTGCTGAACATAGGCCTTCCGTAAAGTTTACCACAAATAACTTTCTTACTTCAGTCTGTATAATATAAATTAAAAAAGGAAAAAATACATTAGCTAAAAATATTATTTTATTTAGAGAATATTATGTACAGAGTATTAGCGCCAATCCGATTCATAAGTTGCATTGCCGAGTGTGAAACCTATGGTCAATTAAATGGCCTCATAGAGAAACCTATACAGAGATATGTAAGAATATAGAGAAGTAAGTGCTACGAAATACAGTTCAACAAGTAGATGTACTGATGTTGTCCTTTCCTGTCAGATGACTGGTGTGGCTGGTCTGACCGGCTTGCAGTTAACAACTGACATTGATTACTACAAACTAAAGAATATAACCGAAGATTTAAGTAAGTTTTTGATCTCACTCAAAATTTAGCCGCGTTATATACGCTAGTCGATCGTCAGGATAGCCTAGTTTGTTGGATGAAGGGAATTAGAGTCAAGATACCCGAGTTCGATCCCCAGATGGTAGGCACGTACCAATGGGGTTTTTCCATACTTATGTATGATTTATGTCGTTGGCTTGGATAAAAAGACGGCGACAAGTGGAAAATACGGGACTTAATGGTCTAGATCTCTGTCTACCCCATTATTGGGAATGGCGTGAAGACATTTTTTTACGTAGATTATGTTACGAATGACGTGCTGCAGGAAAAGAGTAGTAATTCCTGGTTGGATATGCGTGACGTCTCTCTGCCATTGTGCTAATGGTACTCGCATATTTGCTTCGAATCGTAAGAACTTCGTTAGCGCGATGTACGATCTTTATTGTATTTTCCGCCACTAGCTAGCTACCAGTGTGGAGATGTAGATGTCGCCACACATATTTAGAGCTACAAAACCCAGTGTTCTCGTGGGTGTTTAGAGCACGAGAGGAATGGGCGAGAATTGTAAAGATTTCTGTCGGATAACTATATGGACCAATCAGCAGCAGTAGTAAGGGCAGCACAGGGTAGGCAGGGTCAGTGGCCAGAGCGCACACTTTAGTATGCGAATTACTCAGTTCGATCCACGAAACGACACCACTAAAGCTGTTAACGATAATTTTAAGTCATGATAACAAAAGCTCAAAGGTGTAGGGAAACTCCGTGACGAAATCTGCATGCCGGAATATTTTTATCTTCACGCGATTGGCCAGACTGGAGTAGTTAGACCCATTTTTCACTGAAGCTTATTTGGGAGTACTACTACGTGACCGGTAGTGGTGTATCCACGACTTAGCGTCCAAGCGTCTAGCGTCCAGGAATATTAATGTACTTTCATCCGTATTTATGTATTTACTTAGATAAATCTTCATAAATACGTCACATAAATAGATATGTTACGATAGCTGAATGTTTGGGTGGTCGGAATTCGAGTCAAGAGATCCGAGTTCGATCCCCAGGTGGCAGGTTCGTACCAATGGGTTTTTCAAAAAAACTTATGTACGAATTATATCGTTGGCTTGGACATAAAGACGGCGACGGGCTATCCACCTGTCACGTTGTCCCGAAAATATCTTTGGTGGAATGTGGGTTGAAGGGAATTAATTGTCTAGACTAGACCTCTGTCTACCCCTGTATTGGGAATTGCGTGAAGATTTATAAATACATGCAAACAGCTAGGATTCAATTACAAACAGTAATATTAATCATAAAAATGCGGGATTTGAGCCCGCAACCCCAGATGGTTCTGGAATGGAACCCCCTAACCCGAAGGACAGGTTTTCAGCCACTCGTCTATTGCAACAGACAAATAAATTTTTTAAAATAATCTAACAAAAAATTTTGGTATACTCTGGCTCTTGATGAAGAGGTGACTGATATGGAAAAGGTATATGGCCCCCATGTACGCTGGCGACTCCGAGTCTAGAAGAAGCCATGTATGAAACTTGGGCGTAAAAACTTAGCGAAAAAAAATGCGAAATTCGCCGAAGAGTAGTTGTAACGTTGATGGGCTATAGTGGATGGCAATAGGCTTGTCTACAGTCTACCACCTCCATCTGAAGGGGATGGCTGATAGTCCATCGATCTGGCTTTTTTAAAATGAATTCGTTATTAAAAATTTCTTTTCAGTTCTTACAGATCCAAAGCAGTTGTTATCGAGGGCTAATCTATTGATAATATGCGGATTCACTTTGATAAGTCTGATATTCTTAGTCATGGGGCTGGTGCTACTCTTCTCCACTATTTGGGTGAATATCTAATCATTATTTACGAGTTACTCGTGTGTATATACTTAAACTTTTGACTTTGTATCATGCGAATTATGGATTAGTAGTATATTATTTAGGTTTTTTACATATACCTTATTTTCATATAAACATAATAGAAGTAGGTAATAAAATGCAAGGCGTCATGTAAGCCTTGCCTTACACACACACACACACACACACACACATATATATATATATATATATATATATATATATATATATATATACACATATATATATATATATATATATATATATATATGTATATATATATATATATATATATATATATATATATATATATATATATATATATATATATATATATATACTATGCTATTTCTTGTACCTTACTTTTGTTAATGTTCAATTTTAATATCAAATTATTTTTGTTGAATTTTTAAGTAAATACCCTCTAAAACCATTTATTTTAAATTACATATTCTTTTTTAAACCATAAATAAGAATCTGTAATCGGCCTAGGTGTCGTATATACTGTTACATGTTAAGATTGGATTTGATTTTATGCTCTTCATTCTAAAATTGTAAAAAAATACCCGTTTCTTCCTCCGTAGTGAGAGGTCCAGATAACTTTGTCCTATCGACCCTCACTTATTTTGGGACCAGAGCAATGTATGCGATGTTGACCCTGTCTATATATTTTTTAAAGTCCACTCAAAAAGTACACTTTTTACCGAAGCTTATTAGGAACAACGTCACAGGTGGTGAGCCTATCGCTGTCTTAGTGTCCAAGCTAATTGTACAATATATTTAAATATATATTTATATAGATGTTTGAATCTAGCAAGATTCGAACACCTAACCGTTAGCTTAAAAGGCAGGGTCACTATCAACCCAGCACAGATAGCATGTGAATTGGTGCAGAAAGTTATTTTGATCATTATTAAATTACATAAGATTTATTTCACTATCTAGAATGCATTTTATGCCTTTTTAAAGCATGTATGCTATGCTGAACTTTTTGTTTTTAATTACATATTACATTGATTTGAATTTTTAGCACCGAAAAAGGTAGGTGTCTAGAGACAGTTAGAGGCTATTTTTATTGCGATAACTTTAAAAACCGAAATCTAGTACATTTATAATTCTAACAAAGAGAGAAAGTAGCCGAAGTTAAAAGCTCGTAAAGGAAAACTCGTACCAATGAGTATTTTCTAAATTTGTAGAGGTTAGAAAGACGGCGAGAGGCTTGTCATCCTCCACGTGGTACCTTAGTAGAAATAACAAAACAACAGCAACAAGGTAGCACATTCGTTGTTTCTGATCCAAGATTATTAAGAAAAATATCCAGGTACGAGAAAATGTAGAAAAAGTGTTTTCTACATTGACCCGACTGGGAATCGAACCCGGGACCTCAAAGCAGGCGACACCAGACAAAACCACTACGCTACTGAATGAGTGCCTCGTGACGCGGCTTATCTCAGAAAATAAAATATAAATAATCAATTAGTCATATTTTATTTTAGCATGACGAAGGTCTCATCCAAGCATTCGTATGGGTTACATTTCTTAATGTACTCTTCGGTTTCTTCGTTACGACCGCGCTGGGCGTGGATTGTATTATAGAAAAAAGTTGCTTGCTCAGCTCCATGGATTGGTTGTCGGCCTCCTTTCTCATTATTGTGGCGATCCTATATTTTACATGTGAGTTTAGCTATTAGTTATTTTCTTTAGCACCCTGTATGGATCTATAGTTGCACATAAGTCCTTCAAAAACGAAGTCAACGAAAGCATGCTGTACATGGGGGTTACACTCTCCTTTCGCTTTCGAAGTATATTTACTACAACGTGACAGGCGGTCAGTTTGCCTATCGCCGTCTTCGTGCTTGAACCAACGGTACAATATACTTACATAGATATATCCACGACTCGAGTACAAATGTTCATACTTGTAACATAAAGGGGCCAGCATTATTTAGGAACTCAAAACCCTTGTCTCTGAAGACTAGGTCACTACCAACGGGGCTATAAGGGTTTTTTAAGGGAAGGGAGACAAACGAGCTGGTGTGTCACATGATGGTGAGCGATTACCGCCACCCATGAACATTCGCAATACCAGAGGCATAGCAGATGCGTTGCCGGCCTTTGAGGAAGGTATAGGCTCTTTTCTTGAAGGTTCCTAAGTCGTTTCGGTTCGGAAAAACCGCTGACGGCAGCATATTCTATAAAGTGCAAGTGCGTGGCAGAAAAAACCGCGAAAAACGCACTGTGGTGAATTTAAAGCAACAAGATGGTGTTGATGGAATTTTTGGCTATGCTGTAATGTACGATGGTGAAATTCAGCGGCTGGGATTAATTCGAGCAATTCCTCGGAGCACTCCTACAATCTTGTAAAAAATGCAAAGAGATGCAACGTCTCTTCGCAATACCAGGGATCTATCCTATTAGATAGAATATGGGTGTTTCAACATGTAATGTTGAAACTACGTGACTACGATGGCATATGACGTCGTAGCGACGACGGTATATACTCGTACTTCTTGTGAAAGGGGTCTAAAGCCGGCAATGGACTGTACACAGGCTCTTAATGTAAATGCCGTGTGTGTTCGCTAGGTAGGTAAACGGAAGATAAAATTATTTGAAGTGGCACTAATGATTGGCTGATCACGTGAAAAAAACCAGACCACAATGAGGGACACTGGTGCACCGGTACGATATATATTAATTTTGGTATATTACGAGATGTTTATTCCGTCAACCGTCGGTAGCCCTTGGTATTCAGTCACCTCCACGACACGACACACACAGGAAGGAAGCGGTGGAATATTCTACCGCCGTTATCACTTAGCTATTTTTAAAACAGCAAATTAAGATAATAAATAGCGCTGTCCTTTGAAGCCAAGCTTGATTACCCAGTTACTTCATCATCATCATCATCATCTACAGATTTTTGATAATAAAAATTAAAATGACAATTTATTTAATTTATTTCAATAAATTCATCTATTGTTTCAGTGTGGATGTACTATGTTTGCGTCGTTCACAGTTATTTACAAGACAAAGAAGCCGAATAAATCGTTCTCTTCCAACATGTTTATTTTTATTGCTTGTCATCATCATTATAATCATCATAACGGCCTCAAAAGTCCACTACAAGATATAAGGCCTCTCCCGTAAGGTAGGATATGTTGTAAACGCCACGCTCGGAAAACGGAATGAAGAATGGTTAGTTAAATTTGCTCAGGTATTTTTCGCGATGATTATCCCGCCATCTGTCGGTAGCCAGTTGCATATTCAAGGCTTATTCTTTAGTTACCAAGGTGATATCCAAGCCAATAAAGGGGATAATATTTTCTCACTAATAAGTCACGATAGCCGAGTGGTTGGGTGGTCGGAATTTCGAGTCAAGAGATCCGAGTTCGATCCTCAAGTGGCCGTACCAATGGATTTTTCTTAAAACCTATGTACATATTATATCGTTGGCTTGGACATAAAGACGGCGGGTCACCACCTGTCACGTTGTCCCGAAAATGTCTTCGGTGGAAGGTGGGTCGAAGGGACTGAAATATCTAGACTAGACCTCTGTCTACCCTGTATTGGGAATTGCGTGAAGATATAATAAAAAAATATTTTCTCATGTCGATGCTTCATGGCGATTTTGTTACTTGTAAATTTTTAATAGTATTCTGATGAAGATGGTAAACGATTTTTAACATATTCATCACCTTAATTTATTTGCTGCATCACCCAGGAATTGCATTGCTGGCATAGAATACTTCAAGAATTTAGCTCGCCAGATTTTTTTACATGTCTAGAAATGCCAAATGCATGCAGATTTGTGCTGTAAGGTCCTCAGGGCCAACGGCGGATATGTGGAGTAATTGATGTATGCAGATTTATTCAATGGATATAGCAGTAACACATCGTCGCAGGTTTGGGCCTGCCATTCCACTATAGTCGTGAATCACTCTTGGAGTGGTTAAAACGAATACTAGTAATGTTAGTGTTACTTATAATACATATATGTAGGCCACATAGTTATTTTTAATTAAATCACTTGTGTATGCTTCCTACTTACGTCCACGAGTTACGATATTTTGACTGCATTACCTATATTCCGAAGCAAAGACAATTTGAATGCGCAGCTGTGAAAATCTAGGTATGCGTGCTAATTTATCTCTGTATATGGGATTCTTTAGACGCTCCTTCTTTACACGAGGTTAACAATTTGAACTGCGAAATATTCACATATTATTATTAGTTTCTATTAAGGCTTGTAAACTTGAATATAAAATATTTATTGGTGCGTGTATATTGTACGTAGGTATATTTGTTCATGCGTTTTTTCGAAATTGGAATTTAAAATATTGGCTTACTTTTACTTCATTATGGAACAGTACAGTCTTTATAGAAATCGATATATCCTGATGGCCTGCTTTAGTTATTATTTAGTTTAGTTGTTTTTTGTTTCGTATTGTGTATCTTTAAACTTATGAAATGGTAAACATTTTCTCTAAATCGGTGCAGCAGAATAATGACAGTGTGTCGACCGTACATTAAACGAGAATTGAAGTTTAGTGTATTTCGTGTTTTATTGTTATCAAATTTAACAAATACAAAAGCCAAATAATATAGAAGTAAGTTACAGCCGTTTTGTATTGATGTTACTAAGTCTGGTCCGTGGAATTTGTGTCTGATATTTGTTTTGCGATGGTTCCCGCCATTTGTGAATAGCCAAATGCATTTCAAGGTTTGTCCCTTAGTCGCCTCTTACGACACCAACGAGAAGAAAAAAGAGGATACATTCTTACGTAAATACGGCGTAAAAATCTTTATAATAATGTATATAAATTTATGAAGGTATATAATAATGTACCTTCAAAAATTTCTATTTCGGAAACTGCACTATGAATTTAGATAAATTTTGCATTTGTGTTCCAAGTTTATCGGTATAAAAAGGTATCATGTCTGAGATTTATTACTTTTAGTTCACTTTGATTCCTATGAAATGTGGGTGTTTATGTCCAAGCCAACGATATAAGTCATACATATGTATCTATAAAGATAATAATTTATTTAGTGAATTTGTAAGTAGAAGCTCAGCAGAGCAGAGCTTTATAATCAGTCGTCCATTGAAATGTATCTGGGTTAAGGGTGCTACAGCAATGCTATTGGGAAATAGAAACATAACAAAACCTTTAAGGTTGTACTCTGAAAAATCACTCTAATTCTTTCACCAATTTTGCTCTCATTCAAATCATTGGTGTAAGTGTCCTACAATTAGTATGAGAATGGTAGGAACTTTCGCCTAATTTCTCTATTATACTAGCTGTTACACGCATATTCGCCCGCGTGAAAACCCATTTGCGTGAAATAGATTATTTCTGGGCTATAAAGTATCTTACGTCCAGTCTAGGGTTCAGGCTATCTCGATACCAAAATATCTATTAACTATTACTAAGATTATATACTAGTATGAATGTTATCGATGTGATTTAGAAATATCTACACGCCGTTCTCAATACAGGGGTAGACAGAGGTCTAGATAATTAAGTCCTTTCCATCCACCTTCAACCGAAGATATTTTTCGGGACAACTTGAGAGCAGGCTCACCACCTGCAGTCGTCGTCCAAGCCTACGATTTAATTCGTACTTAAGTTTTTGAAAAAACTCATTGGTATTAGCTTGCCACCTAGGGATCGAACTCGGGTCTATTGACACCTGATTGTGGCTGGTTGATCGATCAACCAGCACAGATTTTTTTTAACTTCACGCTTTTCCCATACGGTTTATTAGAGCTCTAGACAAAACTCACCTTTCACCAAAGCCTATTTATTTTAGCCTTATCTTGAGTCATATAACAATTTATAACTCTATTATACTGAGCAAGTATAAAGGGATTTCATTCTAGAATTTTCCAACCTTCACCGCGTGCCTTGTAATACGGTTTCCTACCTTTTAGCTCGACTAAACAACAAAATTAATATTACGCCTCAGCCATTATTGGAATTTTCTACCCACGAGCTTTGAAAGATTTAATCGAAATTTGTTGTATTCGAAGCGTTTTGTATACATTTTAGATTTGTATATTTACAATCTAGTAATCTTTAGGTACTCCTTTATTATATTTTTCATCTTCACCTACTACATTTCATTTATTTATCACCCAAAGGTTGAATGGTAAAGAATGCCTCAAGCATTAGATCCTACACACTCATGATTGTATGAAGTATTGTTAAATAAATTAAGCGAATAATACACACATAATATGTACAACAGCATAATATGGTAATAGGCCACACATAAGCCACGAGTGATAAAAGCCACGATAGCCGAGTGGTTGGGTGGTCGGAATTTCGAGTCGAGAGACCCGAGTTCGATCTCCAGGTGGCAGGCTCGTACCAATGGGTTTTTTAAAAACCTATGTACGAATTATATCGATGGCTTGGACATAAAGACGGCGATGGGCTCACCACCTGTCACGTTGTCCCGAAAATATCTTCGGTATTTAGGTGGGTCAAAGGGACTTAATTGTCTAGACTTGACCCCAGTATTGGGAATTGCGTAAAGATACTTATTTACTTTATTTTAGCATAATAGCATATAGCTTTTGTTGTTGCATGAATGAGCCGGCTCGACCGGGGAAGTACCACCACCTCACAGAATACCGGCGTGAAGTAGAAGTCTAACAAACTTTTGCGTTTCGTTTGGTGAGTGCAGGTAACCGGAGGCCCACACACCCCCCTCTCCCAATTATGGGGGGGGGCACCATAAGGCCGGCAACGTATCTGCTATGCCTCTGGTATTGCGGGTGTTCATGGGCGGCGGTAATCACTTACCATCACGTGCCACCTGCTCGTTTGCCTCCCTTTTCTATAAAAAAAAATAGTAATGTGTAAGCGAAATCAAGAAAACCTATCTTATTAATTTAATCGTCTATGGCCAGACAAAAGCTCGAACTAAGTCGTTTTATGGAGTTATCATAAGTAATAAATACATAGATACGGACAATTCAGAACTGGCAACACTATGACAGCTGATGTGTTCACCATTCATCTGTGGAGGTCATATTCTATAAGTGAATAATATGGCATATTTAATTTATTTATTTAATCTTTAGTGCGATTCCTTATATAAGTTTAAAAGGTGGACTTAATATCCATAGGAATTCCCTCCCAGTCAACCGATGGTATGGTGAAAATTGTGGTAGGCGAGCAATAAAGTTAAAGAGATAAAAGAATATAATACATGGATATACATAGATAACATAAATATAGAGACAACAAGCATCATACTTAAGCGAAATAAAGGAAATCAATCATATTAATACGATCGTCTATGGTCAGATGAAGAGCATGAATCAAGTGCTTATTTTGCGTTATCATTGTAACAAATATACTCGTAAATGCTGGGGGAGCACCGGAGCCGACACAAATATGAATCAAAAATTTGCTTCGTAACCCTAATATCGCTTATGACTTTCACTTTTGTATTTATTTCATGTTTGTAACTATAATAAGGTTTAACGGATTTGAAGGAAATATTGACAACCTCCTTGGACGAGTGGCGTGAACACCGGTTTTCAGGGTGTTGCCACCTCGAGGTCCCGGGTTCGATTTCCGGTCGGGTCATTGTAGAAAAAACACTTTTCTCGGGTCTGGATGTTTATGGTGCCTTTGTTGTTTCTGATTCATATACCACAAGTGCTTCAGCATCTTAAATTGTGATCGGAGCAATGTATATGATGGTGTCTCTATCTATATAAATATTTACTTATTTATTTAATTAAATAAGAATATGCATTTTAATTAGATGACCTCCGTGGAGGAATGACGTGACCGGCTATATGTTGATGTTTTTTCTTTTTTACTATATCTATATTATATTTATTTGTTTGTAAGTCTATTTTGGTTTTCGTGGCTGCGCCATTTCTAAAGTCCCGTATTCGATTCGTGGACGGGTTATTGCATACAACTTACAAAACATATTTCCCATTGTCTTGGATGTTTGTGGTACTTTCGTTGTTTCTGTTTGCATATCACAAGTACACAAGCTTAAGTACTTGTACAAAGTAAGTAGCTACTTGCTTTTAGAGCAATGTATGTGATACTGTCTCTATATATATGTAATTATTTAATATGAGTCTTTGAAAGGAGATATACATTAGTTTCATTTGCCGTAGAGAAAATCGGTCCGTGGGGTCCCCACATGATGCAGTTTCTAAAGGAATTGTATCCGCGACTAGTTGTAGCCGCTGGTGACAAGAGGGCTGGTTCTTTTCTCGCTCAACGGTTAAGTCCTATTAGTGAAAAACCTATTGCTACGAGCTTGCGACCTGGGGATCGAACTCGGGTGTCTCGGCTCGAATTCCGATCACCCAACCACTCGGCTATCGTGACTTCAATAGTTAATAAGTATTGTAAATATTAACGTAATAGTTTCTGTATATAAAGTATTTGATAAAAAAAATATATATTATTATTGTTTATAATACTGCAAGTATTTAATTTCCAGTCATTATAATGAATTGAAAATACCTTATATGTTACGGACATGGCAAATGTAAATTGTATCCGCCCTGGGCATAAGATGTTGCGTTTCCCACCGCGTGCGGTAACTTTATTATTTCGTGAGTAATGGAGAATAGCAGCGAAGGTTTTATTAGAAAGGGACCTTCATGTAATAACACGCGTATAAATGTACCTCCAAAGAATTCACGATGAAATATTAGCAATATAAATAAAAACGTTTACACCATTCATAATACTGGCGTAAACAGAGGTCTAGGTGATTAAGTTATTTCGACCCAACTTCTACCGAAGACATTTTTTGGGACAAGGTGACAGGTGAGCTTGTCACCAACCAACCATATAAATCGTAAATAAGTTTTTGTAAAAACCCCTTGTAAAAACAAACGGGTCAAGAGACCAAACTCGGGTCTCTTGACCCGTAGTCTGATCACCCAATCACTCATTAACCGTGACTTTTTATAAATAGGAATTTATTTTCCTTACATAACATACATTCATAATTGCCTTACTTCAGGACATTGGCCTCTCCTGTAAACGGATCGGAGATCCCAATTTTCCTCACCAAACCCAAAAAGATGATAGGCTTACCACCTGTCATGATGTTCCAAAGAGGCTTTGGTGAAAAGTAGGCCGAAGGATCTTAAATATCTAGACCTCAGTCTACCCCAGTGTTGGACTTATGCGTAAAAATGGAAAGAGCTGAATTTATATTGAAGAGTATAAGTTAAAGACAACAGTTGTAATTACCATTTAAAAGAGATTTATATATTTTTTATGTCTTACCTCCCGGCAATTTGATGGGCGATTCTAGAAACCGTTTTGCCATAGTGTACTCAATGTAGTAGGACAATGTAGTAGGATAAAGTATAGATGTAGTACTTATAAATAAGTAGTTTAAAGGTTTACTAAATTTACTAGAGTTGTTCTCTCGATTGTGCAGAAGAGGAAAACTATGTTTAGAGTATTTATTCATGTATGGTTATATGGACATGTGCAAGTGACTTCCAAAGAAGAAACCCCTTGAGCACTAAAGTCTGACATGGAATAATTTATATTAGTCTGATATATCTATATCTTTCAAATTTGAATACACCAGTTGTTACAATGCTATTTGGTGGCAGTAAAGGGGCTATAGTTATAGGAAATTGCGTACCATTTCCTACCTGCCCCATTTCTGTTAACTTTTTGCGTTGGCAATCGGGAGCTAGACCCGGGGAAATCTTCTTTTTTAACTATTTAGTTTGTTTCAATTTATTTAAAATTTGCGTGAGCACCGAGAAAATTGTACTAATGGTGTAGTCTAATTCTCACGGGTGCTTATATCATCAGAAATATGTTTGCTTGCATGAGATCGCTTTTAATTAATAGACCCTCCACAAGATGGAGTGACGACCTGCAAAATGTTGCGGAGAGTCGATGGATGCAGGTAGCTGAGGACCGTTCTTTGTGGCGAATTCTTGGGGTGGCCTATGTTCAGCAGTGGACTCTTGATAGGCTGTAAAGAAGAAGAAGAAATGTCTTTCTTTTGTTTTTGTCTATTGGTGTACAATAAAGTGTACTTCATTCGCCATTCATTCACTTAATCTGGATAACATACCTTTAAAATACATATACACATTTAATATACATAGCTCCAGAATGTGTAAGTAGGATCTCTAATAATCAAGCGACATTCGGCATCTGACAGCACGGTGTCATTAACGGTACGGTGACAGTACGGTGTGTTGCGGGAGTGACATATTGTATAATATTTAAGCTTATGCTTATTGCTTATTCAGATTGTTTTCTTAATTTCAATTGCTACTTGTTTTATGCAACCTTTCAAACATAACAAACGATAGCCGACTTAAATTACTTAAGAGTGGTTGGACAATCGAAATTTGAGTCCCAAGTTCGATCCCTTTTCAAAAAAGAAAATCTATTAGATTTATATATCGTTTCTTTAGATATGAAGACGGCGACGAGCTCACCACTTGTACGTTGTCACAAAATAAGTTCCGTTGAAATGTGGCCCGAAAGGACTTAATTTTCTCGACCTTACATCGTTTCCTTTTATCAGGAAATGAGTGAAGGTAAAAAAAAAACACTGATTAATATGAATTTTGTGCTGTTGACAGTTTTATACTGTAACAATGTCTGCAGGTGTGTTTTATGTTAGTATTCCAAGAGGTCGGCGTTGTTTGTCTTCGTGGTTATCTAGCGAAACGGGACAGATTGCGTTGAGTAAAAATTCCGCCTCGGCAATGTTCAATAAGCACAAAACGTGTGTATGTATGTCCCCCGTAGGGAGTTATAAATCTATGCCGTGACATAGCATTCACATATGAAGTATTTTTTATCTTTTGACGATAAATATCTTATAAGCAGAATAAAGATAAAATAATCGGAGGCAGAATGTAAAAAGATGTGGCAATGATCGAAAGGCTTAAAAATAACTAATTGTTTACAATGACGAGTGCGTACACTCCGGCTGTCATGGTGTCGTCAGATCTGAGGTCCCGGGTTCGATTGTCGGACGATTCAATGAAGAAAACCTCTTTTTCTTGGGTGCTGATGGTTGTACATTCGTTACATAAGATTCGACCTGTCCTCGCCGGAGGATTACAAAACGTGCCATCCGCAACAACCTCCCAAACGCTTTAGCGAACGCTTTTTAAAAGTTTTTGCGAACCAGTGTAGTGTTTGAAGTCAATAAAGCTTAAAACACGCCTACATTGAATAAAAATTTTTGACTTTGACTTTGACGACTGCACTTACAGAGGTAGGCAGGTAGACAGAGGTCGACTCTAGACAATGAAGTCCCTTCGACCCACCTTTCACCGAAGATATTTTCGGGACAACGTGACAGGTGGTGAGCCCGTCGCCGTCTTCATGTCCAAGCCAACGATGTTCGTACATAAGTTTTTGAAAAACCCATTGGTACGAGCCTACCTACTGGGGATCGAACTCGGGTCTATTGACTCGAAATTCCGACCAACCAACCACTCGGCTATCGTGACATTTGATCGTAAAGAATAAGTTAAAGATATCTTATTAAATTCTCCGAATGTATCCGTGATGGGAGAATAAAATGAGACGTTCTCATAACGTAGAGTAAGTTGTTGTTTGATAAGAAAATTACGTCTTTAATTTTCTCCTTGAATGTTATTTATAAGTTTTTATGATAATGTAGGCGTTTCTATAAGTGAACTTTATATATTATCAGCTTCCCTTGAACCGTATGTCGAACAAAATTGATTTTCTTCAAGGATAAAAATATGCTTTTAATACATAATATACACACCTTTATAACACTTTACAAGACCTTTACAGTAAATTTTATCACAATTGGTTAAGTGGTTCAGTGGTTCGTTGTCATTAATCGTAATAGAAGTACCTACAGACAGAGTTACATTCATTTTTACTCCTATGATATTGGACCAGATATCTCGCACTTGAGACCCCCTCCCCCCTGATTTTTATTTGTCTGTATTATAGTCACGATGGCCAAGTAGTTGATCGGAATTCGAGTCAAGAGTCCTGAGTTCCATTCCCAGGTGATAGGTAAGCTTCTACCAATGTTTTGTTTAATACCACAAAAACGGCAGCAGGCTCACCATCAAACGTTGTCTCAAAAAATGCCTTCGGGAAAAGTGGATCGAAAGGACTTCGTTGTCCAGACCTCTATTTACATCAGTATTGGAAACGGCGTGAAGATATTTTGTTCGTTTTAGTGTGGTACTTTTATAGATGGTTATCCCGCCAGGTGTTAGCCATTGGGATCTTCAATTCTTTATCTTAGTCGCTTTTTATACATATCTCAATTGATTAACATACACAAAAAATCATCACACATATGTTAATAGTCCTTAGTGGGATTCAAACCCGCCAACCCCTAGCTTCGAAGGCAGGGTTACTACCTACTCGGCAATGGGGACTTTAGACATTTATACTTTAGACATTTATCTTTATAAGTAAAAGTTAGAAAATTGAGAAAATTAAATGTTGTTAAGCAAATTTTATTTTTAAAGATTATACATTAATCAATAAATTCAATTATTGTAAAAAAATCCTAATCTTAAATGCTTGTAACAAATCTATTACAATATTCAAACGGTTTTTGTTGATTCAAAGAAAAACTCTTTTGGAACTACAAAGAAATAAAATTACAAACAGACGTTACAAGGAAGTTAATCCCGCAGATTAGAGGTCTGCCGATGATTGCGAGACCAAAGGCAGCGTCTGAAAATTTAAAATGGTTCAAGTTTATTTATTTCGATATCTTACAATAAAAACTTTTTTAACGTTTCATTAGAACACCCAACCCAAATGTAAAAGTGTATATATACCCACTGTAAAACATTCTCTTGTACATTTCTCAGAGACTACAGGAGGGGACACTGGGGCGGCGACAGGCTTACCACCTGTCACTTTGTGAAAAAATGAGATGCGGTGAAATGTCGATATGATGATAGATACACCATAGCCGAGTGGTTGGGTGGTCGGAATTTCGAGTCAAGAGGTCCGAGTTCGATCCCGGCACGCACGTACCAATGGGTTTTTAGTAAACTTATGTGCGAATTATATCGATGGCTTGGAGATAGAGACGGCGACGAGCTTACTACCTGTCACGTTGTCCCGAAAATATCTTCGGTGGATGGTGGGTCGAAGGGACTTAATTGTCTACCTATGTATAAGATATTTCATCGAAGGTGTCTTTTTAAATATCTCTGATATATACTTTGTAACGCATCTTCTAAGAGAAAACATTGCCCAAGAAAAAGATGGCTTCCATCTTGAATTTTAATCAGGGCTATCGATCTCCATGCATGCATCTATCGTAACTAAGTCAATTTTATGTGAAACGTTATAAGAATATTTCACTGCATTAAGTTTAATAGAGTTGTTATAATACAATTATATTGTATGATTCCGCATTCTAAAATGAATATGCTACCTACCTACACAATAAAAATATCTTCACGCAAAAATCCTTTTAACCAACCTCCACCGAATATATTTTTTTTGGGACGACGTGACAGGTGGTGATCTCGGCGCCGTATTTATGTCTAAGCCAAAGATATAATCGTACATAAGGTTTTGAAGAAAACCCATTGGGGAACTTGGGTCTCCCAACTCGAAAATCCGATCACCCAACCACTCTGCTATCGTGACTCGTGAGCTTCAAAAGCGCTAAAACTCTATAAATACCTCTTATGACACTCATGGGAAAAGGAGTGATATATAGCTTAACGTTGCTGTCAAAAAGTTTTCACTCCCCACACAAGTTTGTTCCATGGCATGATATACATTAATTAGTGGGTTAATATATGAAATTTGTTGTATATTATTTCAGGTTTACTTATTTCACGACATATTTAAGTCGAAATGTAAATGATGAAACGCTTTCATAAAATCCTTCTTACTCTCCTCTATCGTAAGGGAGGATTTGCCACAATCGCCACGGTGAACAAGCGGATTGGAGATCTCAGAACCAGACATCATCATCAACGGTCTCTAGACCAGATATCGTTATCGGTCTGCTAAAACTTCATCAGGTATCTGTTGTGATTATGCTTCTGCCACCTATCAGTAACAATTTTTTCATTTGCAAGAGTTGTTCCTGATGACACCCACGGGAAGAAGGGTGTGGTGTATTGATACGCAGTAATCAAAAGGCCTAAAACTATCCTCAAAAATCCAAAAGCAAATACAAGTGATATGCAATCTTTTTAACTAGGTTTTGATCACCCGAACGTTAAGAAGTTTTTGTAAAAACACATTAGTACGAATTAAGCAACTGGGGACCAAAATCGGGTCTCTTGACCCAAATCCCGAACACCCGATCACTCTGTATAGATTTGGATGGATAGTCTGTCGTGACTTTTTAAAAAAAGGCAATGATTTTTACATGACATATATTCATAATGGCCTATAAATGTCCACTTTAGGACGGAGGCCTATACCGTAAGCGGATTGGTGATCCCAATTTTCCTCACCGACCCTATTCTGGGTCTGGCCCAGTAGTTGTATGATTTTAATTCTAATCAGAGACCCAAGATCGATCCCAATGCGGCTCGTACCGAGAAGTTTGTCGATATTTATGAACTATTTGTATCCTCATTGGTACTGATCCTTTTTTTGAAGCTAAGGGTAGCGATTTGAATCTTGATGCGAGTGCATACATATTCATCACAATTGTATGATCAATATGTATGTTTACATTGTATGGAAATTTATCTATGTAAATGTATTGTACTGTGGGCTTGGACAATACGAAGGTTTACCACCTGTCACGATCTCCCAAATAGGCTTTGGTGAAAGGTAGGCCGAAAGGTCTTAATTATCTAGACCTCAGTCTACCTCAGTGTTGGACTTATGCATGAAAATAGAAAATGCTGAATTTATATTGAAGAGTATAAGTTACAGGCAACAGTTGTAGTCATTACTTAAAAAAGATTTATTTATTTTTTATGTCTCACCTCCCGAAATTTTCATAGGCAATTCTAGAAACCGTTTTGCTTAGCGTAGTCAATGTAGTAGGACAATGTAGTAGGTTACAGTATAGATGTAGTACTTTTAAATAAGTAGTTTAAAGGTTAGTCACGATAGCCGAGTTGTTGGGTGGTCGGAATTTCGAGTCGAGAGACCCGAGTTCGATCCCCAGGTGGCAGTACCAATGAGTTTTTCAAAAACTTATGTACAAATTTTATCGTTGGCTTGGACATAAAGGCGGCGCCGGGCTCACCACCTGTTACGTTGTCCCGAAAATATATTCGGTGGAAGGTGGGTCAAAGGGACTTAATTGTCTAGACTTGACCTCTGTCTACCCCTGTATTGGGAATTGCGTGAAGATATTTATATTCATTTATTTATTTATTAGTTTAAAGGTTTACTTAATTTACTAGAGTTCTTCTTTCGATTGTGCAAAAGAGAAGAACTTTTTTCAGAGCATGTATTCATGTATGGTTATACATGTGCAACTTCCAACGAAGAAACCCCTTGAGCACAAAAGTCTGAGATGGAATTTATATTAGTCTGAGATATCTAAAACTTTCAAATTTCTATACACCAGTTGTTACATTGCTATTTGGTGGTAGTATAGGGGTTATAGTTATAGGAAGTACCATTTCTTCCCTGCCCTATATCTAATCTGTCCACTGTTCACTAAATCTGGATAACATACCTTTAGTATAAATAGTTACATATTTAATATACATAACTCAAAAATGTGTAAGTAGGATCTCCAATAATCAAGCGACATTCGGCATCTGACAGCACGGTGTAATTAAAATGATGCATTCGTGACTCCCGCAACGGGAGTGACATATTGTATAATATTTAAGATAGGCATTCGGGTTGTTTTCTTAATTTCAATTGCTATTTGTTTAATGCAAACTTTCAAACTTAACGCACGATAGCCGAGTTAAGCTACATAAGCGTGGTTGGACGATCGGAATTTGAGTCCCGAGTTAGATCCCTTTCTAAAAAATAAAACCTACGTACGATTTATATATCGTTTGTTTAGACATAAAGACGGTGACGGGATCACCACTTGTCGTTTTCACAAAATAATCTCCGGTGAATTTTGCCCGAAAGGACTAAATTTTCTAGACCTGTATTGCCAGTATCAGGAAATGCGTGAAGATGAAAAGAAATCATTGATTAATATGAATTTTGTGCTGCACAGTTTTATACTGTAAAAATGTCTGCAGGTGCGTTTTATGTTAGTATTCCAAGAGGTCGGCGTTATTTGTCTTAGTGGTTATCTAGCAGAACGGGAATCTGTCCCGTTCTGCTTCAGTAAAAATTCCACCTCGGCAATGTTCAATAAGGACAAAACGTGTGTATGTATGTTGCACGTAGGGGTTATACATTTATGCCGTGACATAGCATTTATATATGAAGTTTTTTTTTTATCTTTTAACGATAAAAATCTTATAAGCTGAATTAAGATAAAATAATCGAAGGCAGAATGTAAAAAGATGTGTCAATGATCAAAGACCTTAACAATAACTCTTATCTTGTGGTAAAGATGCGGATATAGGATATATCATCCCAATTTTTTTTACCGTGGGTGTCGTAAGATTCATTTTATAATATTTATACGAAAGGTATAAGTTGTCGACGAGCGTCGAAGGTGTGAGATGTCTGACACTGCAATCGCCAAACGCTTACAAACGTGGCGATTAAGGGGAGTTTTTCTTTGGGAGAGGTTCCTTAACATATTTTTACATTTAGGTTGTATATGATATGCATGTAGATTAGTAAAAATGCAGTTTCAAGTTAAAAAACCGTTATAATAAAAATCGTTGCGCTTCACTGACTGGCTGCGCGCGTAACACTTAATTTACCTCTGCTGAAGGCATCATAAGAAATAAAACTTCAAATAAATATTATAGGTTAAAAAACAAAAAAAAAACACGCTTTTGTAAGTTGTAAGTTCAAAACAGAATAGTGATTATGAAAAAATAATCTTGTCACTGCGCGCTAGATTTTAAATGTTGTATACATTCTGTTACAAAATTAAAGTCATTATAGTTTTTTAAACGTAAATAACTGCTTACATAAGAAATGAATAGGTATTTCATAAAAATAAAAACAATTCAAATTATAACAGGTGTATAAAAATTAGCAGCGATGTATTAGTGTTTAACATGAGAGAATAAGCCTCTATTATATTTTATTATTTCTTTACGGCTATCATAAAAATGTCTATCGTCCTGCCTATTACCATTTAGCCTCTCATAAGAGAATGTTAATGGAGATGCTGGGAAATATTGCTTAATGATGAGAGAGTGCCAAGAATACTACGCTCTAAAGACCAAATTACTTATTACATTACATTAACTTTATTTCGTTTATCTGTACTTGTATAATACGTACATAAATAAGTGTACATAAAAGGCCACTGCAGAACATAGAGCTCTTTCCTAAGGGAGGGTTTGATTCATCATGCTTGACAAGCGGATTCGCGAGCGCAGAACCAGGCATCTTGCACCTTAGACGTCCGACACTTGCTGTCCGACACTGGTCTGCTGAATTTTAATTTAGTATTTTTAGAGAAGGTTACTCCGGTATCTGTCGGTAGCAAATGGTGATTTGAAGACTTTTTACGACACCCACGAGAAGAACTTGGTACTTCTTTAGCCGTAAACGCACCGAAGATTTTGATTAAAATATGTTTTTACGACCTCATAGTATATAATATTTATTACCTCATAGTATATTATAGATTTTGAAAAGATCCGTGTAAAGTAACTGAAAAGACGCGCCGAGTTTATTATTACTTAGTTAAATACCCGTGTGGTAACGGTGTAAGAATGTTGCCACTCTCATTCTTTCCGTGGGTGTCGTAAGAGGCGACTAAGGGAAAGAGCCTTGAGTATCCTAATGACAACCGATAGATGTCGGAATAACCATCTCTAAAAATAAAATAAATAAATAAATATCTTCACGCAATTCCCAATACATGGGTAGACAGAGGTCAAGTCTAGACAATTAAGTCCCTTTGACCCATCTTCCACCGAAGATATTTTCGGGACAACGTGACAGGTGGTGAGCCCGTCGCCGTCTGTATGTCCAAGACAACGATGAAATTCGTACATAAGTTTTTGAAAAACTCTTTGGTACTGCCACCTGGGGATCGAACTCGGGTCTCTCGACTAGAAATTCCGACCACCCAACAACTCGGCTATCGTGACTTTTTTATCGTGACTTAAAAATGTCCGACCAAAATAATCAGACCGAAGATGGGTAGCAGCGTCTGAGGTGCGAGTGTTCTGGTACTGATATCGCCAATCCCCCTTTAAAGTGTTGCGATTACGGCAAATGCTCCCCTTGAGAGAGCCTATGCCTGCAGTGGACTTATGTATATATGTAAAGACCTATTAAATTAAATAGGTAGGCTTTTTGACCTTTGTTTTGATACTCTCAAGAAAAAATATTAAAGGAATCGTAGCAGCTAATAATATTCTTAATAAGCTTCGTTGAAAAGTGGGTCGAAAGTATTTTATTGTCTAGACCTCTGCTTTCCCCAGTATGCGAAATTGAGCGAAGACAAAAAATCTTTATAGCTACGGTAAAGACCTACAGTTAAAATCAACTGGTTCCTCGCGGCTGAGGTGTAAAAATGAAAGCGTACTTATAAGCGTACATAGGGTTTGTAATATCATGTAGTATTTTATAAATGTGGCGTAGACAAAGTTGCTAGTGTTGGCCAGTATTAATGAAATAGAACACGATAGCAAAGTGGTTTGGTGATCGGAATTCGAGTCAGAAGATTCGAGTTCGATCCCGAGGCGATGGGCGTCGTAGCAATCAACTTTTTCGTAACTTATAAAGGGATATATTATTGGTTTAAACACTAAGACGACGATGAGTTCACCACTTGTCATGTTCTCACAAATAAGCTCCGTTCAAATGCAAAGCGAAAATATTGAACTGTCCAGACCCAGTATTGGTAAATGCGTGAAAATAAAAAAGGCCTATTCTTGTAACCATAGAATAAATGTATTATGAAAAACATTAAGATTATTCATTTATTATAAATAAATAAATATCTTCACGCAATTCCCAATACAGGGGTAGACAGAGGTCGAGTCTAGACAATTAAGTCCCTTCGACCCACCTTTCACCGAAGATATTTTCGGGACAACGTGACAGGTGGTGAGCCCATCGCCGCCTTTATGTCCAAGCCAACGATATTCGTACATAAGTTTTTGAAAAACTCATTGGTACGAGCCTACCAACTGGGGATCGAACTCGGGTCTATTGACTCGAAATTCCGACCACCCAACCACTCGGCTATCGTGACTTTTATTCATTTATTAATAAGAATAATAAAAATATAAGAATAATAAATACATAAATAGATAGCAACGACATCATATAAATTGCTCTGATCCCACAGTAAGTGGCTCACGCTCTTGGTACCATAAACACGCAGACCAACATATTAAATTTGTTTTATGTGTGTGTATTATGTGTATATGTATGTATTGACAGAGTTACATTATTTCTGATTGTACCTTTAACATTTTAATTGGGTTTGTGGCACAGCGTATACCACAGTGTAATTGAAGTAATAAAATGAACTCAACATGTCTTTTCTTTATGTGTGGCACAATGTACAGGCGTGCACAAAATATGACTACCTTCGAGATTAAGTGGCGTACACACTGATTATCGAGGTCGATCCCAGTTGGTTTGTACTAATGGGGTTTTTCATAATTAATGTACGATTTAAATCGTTGGTTTGGTTAAATTACGATTATTTGAAAGCCATATTGTGTTTATACAATCTTTGACAACAGACTTTACATATATGTTTAACATTGGCGGTACCTAATGTTTGTATGTGTGTAGTACGTGATTTTATTAATTTTTATTTATAAACTTTTTTAAATGTAATACTAAATCTCACAGTGTCCTGTGCTGGCCACTTAAAAAATAAGAGGTAGAACTTTTTATCTCTACGTATTAAGATACATAAATTTTATTTAGTTATCATTTTAAAAACCATTTAAAATCTAACCATTTTAAAATCATGATTAAATTATTTTTTAAAATGACCACGTCATCTTATGATTTAGGACGTAATCAGATTTAATTTAGCAATTAACATAATTTGCCGCCCAAGTAACCTTTTGTTCATGCAGGTTGATTTGCATATTTTGTTTGGCTAATTTGATTTTTGATGGAATTAGGATTTCATAGATTTCATATAATTCTATGAGATATTTATTCTTTATTTATTTATTTATAGTGGATAGTTTGGGCACATTGAGCGAATGCATTAAGACCGAATGGTGAAGAAAATATACAGCGCAAAAGTTGACATTAAAATGTGTCTAGGTAGGCCGAGACTAACTTTCGAAGACCACGTGAGCAAACTGCTCGAAGAGGGAAGGGTCAAGAGTACTCGGATAACTAGACGTGCATGTATGAAGAAAATGATGAATCTAAAAAAACAATAGAGGTATATACGTGATACTTGGCGATCTGTTCTCTCTGGCTACCCCGTCAGGGACTATTCCTGAAGATAAAATAAAATAAAATAAACTAAAATAAAATCTAATTATGTTTATTCATATCTCTGACTGGGTAGCAAGAAAGGACAGTGCACATTCTTATATCAGGTCATATCAGACCAGTGGCAAGCAGCAGCCTCTAAGATGCGAGGTATCTGGAATCGTTTTCGTCTCTCTGCCAAGCCTTTCGATTCGCCAATAGGCCATAAGGGCCAATCGCCCATAAGGGAGAGGTATATGTCCTGTAGTGGTATGCTGCCGGTGGCATTTATGAAATATGTATGTTTATATGAAAATCTTTAGTTTTTAAACCTAATTTGTACAGGCAGCTTAGCAGACTTTTGTTAGGCTGTCTGCTTCTTCTTCTACTTCGTTAAATGTAGTGAAATAGGATACAAATTTAAAAGCGAGTTAACAATAAACCCGATATTGTTAACTAGCTTCCCGCCTGCGACTTCGTCCGCGTGGATTAAATGTCAGTAGTCTAATTACCATGTGGCATATGTACAAATTCAAAAGTAACGACGGTAGATGAAAAAAATATTTTGGAGAGTATTTGCGTGAAATCCGATCCTGGTGTGCGTCTACACCACTTAATCAATATGCCAAATTTTATGTCAACCGAAAGAAAGAAGATATGATTTTTGCTATCACATAAAAATGAAAGTAAAAACAAATTAAAACACACTTAAGTCAATTAACAAGAAATATTTCACGTAATATACAAAATATTAATATTTTAAATAAATATTAGCCTAAAAAAATACAGAAGAAAATATATTTTAATAAAAGATCGACTCTGATCGTGGAAATTTGAATCTAAAAATTACGAAGCTCAGCTTCGAACATGTAATATAATTAAATGAAATAAGGCGAATTAGAGTAGTTAAAATGAACTGAACACAATGAATTGCGTTTATAGTTTCAGCGATTTAATATAGCATTTCCCTTATATATCTATTTATAAGAAGTGAAGAGTTATCGTAAGAAATTCAATCATTTCTGTTACCAGAATTGATGTCGTTATTTCCTAGAAACTTCCGATAAACTTTGTTAAGGTATTAATTAAGCGTACCTACGTACCCGTGGCGTAATGAAATTTCTTAGGGGAACTTGCTTAGAGTGACATTGGGTGTATGCAAAATATAAAGTGTACAGTGTTTAGTACGAGACTTGGCACCAATGGACGACTTTTTAAGAACATTTAGTAAAATACAATTTTTTTTGGTTTTGTAATGAGTTCGATAGCAGATGTCATCTATCTGGGTAAACAATAAAGACGGCGATGGAGTTACTACCTGCCACGTTGTTCCAAAAAATTATTCGGCTAAAGGTGCGAATGGCGTAAAGATATTTTTTATTTTAAACTATTTTATTTTCGTAGGCAACGCATTATTGATACTTGCGTCCCGGAGCAGAATGTCGATACAAGTTTTATTGTCACCGACGAAAGTCCCACGGTGGTCGTCATCTAAGATTATCTAGGGTCGACGGAGCTTCTTTCGGAATGGAATCATGGTCCCTCCAAGCCTTGACTAGTGTAGCCCTGTCTTGGAGGCTTTTAATCTAATTCTAATGTTTGTAATATACAAATTAAATCTAAATGTATAATGAAATTGTAAATCTAAATGTAACTAAGAAATAGGACCTTACATACAATCCTACCTACCTATCTTACATACTACCTACACACCTAGCAGCCAGAAAAGTCCACCACAGATAATAGGCCTCTCCCTTAAGGCAGGGGTGATTGAATCCAAACTTTGGCGATTGCAGTAATATAAACTTTACACAGCTGCCCAGTGCTAAACTGCTATCGCGTATTTTTCGCGATCTTTCATATGTTGGTCTGGTGTTTTAGGATATGGTTATCCCGCCATCTATCGGTAGTCAATCACATTATATTACGCTTATGGCTTTACCCTTAGTCGCTTCATACGACACAGAAGATATGGTTGGTATTCTTACGACGCACTTACAGCTTTGTAGATTGCCTAGACCTTCGATTATCGCAGTACTGTGAAATACGTGAAAGAAAAAAATGTTTTTCATTTTTCACCCTTGCAATCGAAAAAATAAAAATAAGTAATCAAGAGCGTCTGAATAGGAAACAAAGAGTTTATCTTGAGCACTACACAAAGAGTTTATTTAGAGCGAGTGAAACTATCGAGTTCTGTAAGTACCAACTGCTCGAAAGAGACGTGACTAGCATTTTTAAATTGGATTTCATAGTCAAATGGAAAGTCCGGAGTAGACAAGTACTATTTCTGGTTGCTCATATTTCTCTGACAATTTGAAGTATCTCTCTCGGGCTATATGTTGACGTTTATTTGTTTTCACTGTCTATACTGTATCTGTTTTTGTGTCTATTTGTTTTGGATATAAAGAGGGCGACAGGCTCACCACCTCACAAGATGCCCAAAAAGTGTCTTCGGTGAAAGGTACTTTGGCTACTTTCGACCCAGTTCCACTTCGAATTTGACCCAAGTTCGATCCCCAGGTACCGATGGATTAGGTCGTACCGATGGATTTTTACAAAACTTATATACGATTTATATCGTTGGCTTGGACATAAAAACGGCCACGAGCTCACTACCTCTCAAGGGATAACGGAATAAAATGTCTTCGGTGAAAGTTGGGTCGAAAGGACTTAATTGTGTAGACCTCTGTCTACCTCGACATTAGAAGTGGTGGAGGATATTAATAAATATCTTCACGCAATTCTAGACAATTAAGTGTCCAGGATATTTATTAAAAAAAAATCTCGCTTAGTAGCGAGAAGTAATGTCGGAAACTTTGATGAAAAACCAACGAGTAGGCGTTCTGAGTTCATTCAAGTTTCATTATACTGCTGTTACAGAACACGTTGATAGATAGACCTTTGACTCCATTTATTTTAATGAAATGTCAACACAGACGTCATCTATATTTAATCTGTTAAAATTTTCGTGAGGCCTTATTATTTAAATTATTAAAAAGGCCGAAATTCTCATGTAAATATAGGTACCGACTACATTTGGACCAGTCGGAACACCTCCAGGTGAGTGAGATGAGTATAGAGAGGTGAGTTGGGCCTTTTTTAATTATTAAGTCAACCATTTTTGATCATATTTCAATTGTTTGTAGTAAAATATATTTTTGTGTTTGGCTGATCGGAATAGGAATCTGGATACCTCGAATGCTATCCTTAGGAGGTGAATAAGTACCTCTAAATTTTGTTGAAATATTAGTGCTATTTGCTGTTATATCGCTGGCTTCGATAATGAGTAGACGACAGGGTTACCGTTTGTCACATTGTCTCTAATAAGCTTCGTGGAAATATGTAATAACTTCACTAACCTCTGCCTACAGTACAGTATTCAAAATTTGTTAAATTATAATGTACAAAATTTTGACATTACAACTTTTAAACTTGTTAGATGTTATTTGTATATTTAACTCGTTACCTCCAACTCTATCTAGCTGAAAATGGTTTTTAAAATAAAGTTAACAGAATTTTAGTGTCCACATAACAGTTAAACGAAGCGTGGAATTGCTCAAACTGAAGTTCCTTGAGGCCTGAATTCAGGAAATGTATTGGACAATTTATATCGTTGGCTTGGACAGGCTCTCCACCTGTCACGTTGTCCCAAAAAGGTTTTTGTGAAAAGTGGGTGGTGGGTGGTGGGTGGTTTTGATAACAGTGGTAGAGCCACGCATCAGCTTTTGTTGTTGCATGCATGGGCCGGCTCGATCGGGGAAGTACCACGACCTCACAGAATACCGGGGTGAAGTAGAAGTCTAACAAACTTCTGCGTTTCGTCTGGTGAGTGCAGGTAACCGGAGGCCCACACACCCTAAGGTTGGCAACGCATCTGCTATGCCTCTGGTATGGCGGATGTTCATGGGCGGCGATAAACACATTCCATCACATGAGCCACCTGCTCGTTTACCTCCCTTTCTATAAAAAAAGAAAGGACTTTTGGTCGACACCTCTGTCTACCCCAATATTGGAAAAGGCGTGAAGATATTTTATTAAAAATATTTGAACCCAAAATGATTATATAGAATTTGAACTCCTCTCAAAAAATTCAACAAATTAATCTGCAATCGCTTTGTAAATTTGTACAGCAACAAAAAACAATTATAACATTGATGTGAAACATCTATAGCCGCACGTAAAACCGATTTCTGGCGTGGCGACGCTTTCCGTGGCGACGGGTCGCCAAACAATGGCTTTCGTATATCGTGTAACGTAATTTACACCCTATTACCTGAGAGTTAAGGTTCATAATTAAATACTGAAATCTTTTTTTTAGATTTTTAGATTAGTGTACCATTGTTCATTGGATTAATCATATTAAGATTTAGCAATTTTTGAAATCTAAATACTCAGGAGCGCTCTTGTACTATCATAAAATATTATTAAGATTGACAGATGTTTTAAAAATGCTCCGAACTCTGAACGATTATACATAGAACAATATTATAGCAAACTTATAGTAAAGGGATTATAAAACCAAAAGTAAAGGGATATAAAATGGATTTTGAAGTTAAAAATTTAATACTTAATTGAGTGTAGTTTTTACATAAAAACAAAAGGTATATAATGAAATATCATTATGACGAAAGGTACTGTTTTCTGCAAAATAAAAAAAAAAAACACCATAAATTAAACAGAAATCTGCGTATTGAAAAAGCAAATTGTTTATAAGCGACATCTAGAGGATTATATCAATAATAATATGTTATAACAACATTACTTTGTCATGAATTTTAATAGTTTCAAAACCTTTCGCTAGATGTCGCTTCAAAGTAACATACAAAACATGTATAGACTCACTTGTGAACCGAATTGTTGGCGTGGCGACGCTTGACATGGCGACGGGTCGCCACGCTATACTAAGGTATATATATATATATATATATGTATATATATATGTATATATATATATATATATATATATATATATATATATATATATATATATATATATATATATATATATATATATATATATATATATATATATATATATATATATATATATATATATTTGTGTAGAAGAGTACGCTAAAATATGATATGGCCACTTAATATTAATATCGAATATTTATATAAAATGCAAATAAATGTTTATTAAATAAAGTTACCATTTTCTGTAAGAAATTCGTAATATTTCATTTTTTCATTAGGCTATATTTAATTCCTGTAGTAATATTATCTTTTATGCATATTACTTGTACACACACGATGTTTCACATCTGCCAGGCGTCCCATGACGGCTCACATTTTTTATGTATTAATATAACTTGTATTATTGAATTGTAAACAACGAGAGTACCACAAACACTCAAACCCGAGAAAATATAGTATAGTGATTTTCTATATTGACCTGTTCGGGAATCGAACTCTGGGACCTCAGTGCTTGTGACACATTGAAAAGCTTTGTTCACGCCATTCACCTGCGCAGGTCGTAAATGTTGCTTATATCGATGAATAGATGATTTGATTAATTGATTCACAAAGATGGCGATAGTCACCTGTCACTGTCCCGGAGAGATTGTGCAGTTAATTGTAAGCACTTGTTAAATACAAGAAGATATTTTGTAACAACTACAAGTATTATTTGTCCATTTGTTTGTCTAGTTTACGCGAATATTTGTTCGGAACAATAAAATTAATAATCAAAAACATGTGTGAACCATAACTTCAAAAACCCACTTCAGTTATTTCAATTCCATTAAAAATGTTACTTTGCTTTTACTTTAATTTGATGTCACGATAGCCGAGTGGTTGGGCGATCGGAATTCGAGACAAGAGACCCGAATTCGATCCCCACGGCTCGTACCAAAGGGTTTTTTCAAAACTTTTGTACCATTTATATGGTTGGCTTGGACATAGAGACGGCGACGGGCTCACTAACCGTCACGTTGTCCCGAAAAATGTCTTCTGTGGAAAGTAGGTCAAAAGCACATAATTGTCCAGACCTTTGTCTACACCAGTAATGGGAATGGCATGAACATATATAATATTATTAAAATTTACAAACTAATATCTATGAGGAAACTAACAGCTAAATTTGAAACAAATAAATAATAAATGTCTTCACGCAATTCCCAATACAAAGATAGTAATAATATAAAATAGATAGACGGAATTATCTTGATACATTAAACGTTAAAACAAATTTACTTCGCTTAAAACCGTGCTTCGTGTACACAGAACTTGACTTCTAAACAAATATTGGTTTCAAGATGTAAATTTATTTTACTTAAGGAGTTTGAAAACTTTGTAAGTACTCGCGAAATTGACGTGACGCTTGACGTGCAGTGCAGTAATGAAGTAGCAAAGGAGTTATCTACTGTAAAAGATTTTTATACAATATTAAAACAATCACGATATACAAGTATGTTGGGTGTTAAGAAACCAGGCCAAGACGACGGATGTCTAGACAACAACAACATATAGGCATATAGGCAACAGGCTCATCACCTGTCACGTTGTCCCATGAATTACTTCAGCATCTGCCCCAGTACTGGGAATAGCGTGAAGATATTTCTGCGTCCTTTGCGCTTTATATCAATCCTGCGGGATCGGTTAATTCCATGGAGTAAAAAGTTTACATCTCGGTCTGGAACACAAATCCTACAGTTCATTAAATAACAGATCACTTAAATTATTTTCCGTAAATAATTTTTCTCAATATTGCAAGTAACAAACTTCCGGCAAAAAATCTGACATCTAGATATCTCAACATCCAGACATTCAAACATCTTAACATCATTCATCTACGCATCCCAACATTCAGACTATCTGAACTATTGAAACAAGTAAACTTTCACATTAAGAACATTAGTAGGATCTCGAATCAGGAGACTGAACATTCGATTTCTTGGGGAAACCAATTAGTTTGTTCGAAACTAATGTACGAATTGTTTCGTTGGATTGGACAGCGATAGGCTCACCACCAGTCGCATTGTCACAAATTTGTGGGTTGAAAGGACTAAATTTTATCTCTGACAACTTCAGTATTCAACTTAACACTTTAACTTAAATATAGATAGTGTCATCAAACATGAAGCGCTAGTTTACGAGTAGTTCCAGGTTTGATCCCTGGACCCGAATCTTCAAAATTATTACAATAATTTTTAAATACTGAACCAGATTATAATATCGGACAGTTTTTGTTATACATAGTGTTATAAATAGTAAGAAGTTAGTTTAGTTCTTGTCTTAATGAGCTGTTGGAAATGATTTAGTAGTCTAAAGCCTTCCCTAAGCTTAGGCAAGACACAGGCTACCTTTTTATTATGAAACCACGCAAGCGAAGCCGCGGGCGGAAGCTCGTAAATAGATATATTGGAAGAGTGACGGAGCGGACATCCCTCTCTAAACGTTATTGCACAACTTCAAGCGGAATTGAACATTGACAGGGCGGATAGAGTGCAACAGATAATTTAAACACAGTTTTCAAATAAAATTTTCAGAGTATGTCTTGGTTATTTTTAGTATGTTAGGTGAGCTGTAGATGATTTTCTATAGAATTAGATCGCGTTTCGGTTATTACGAAAGTTCCACGAATAAAAAAGGTAAAAGTTACAATAGTCTATGATCGGGGGTCGATGATGTGTGATCGAAATTCGAGTCAGAACCTCTAGTTTGATTCCCAGTGGTAGTAGGTACCAATAAGTTTTTCAAAACTTATTTACGAATTATATTGTTGGTTTCGACATAAAAACGCGTCGTCACTTGGACGGGACCACTGTCACGTTGTCCCAAAAAATGTCTTCAGTGGAAGGTGGGGTGAAAAGGACTTAATTGTCTAGACCTCCGTCTACCCCTGTATTGGAAATGGCTTGAAGATATTTTTGTATGATAGTGATATCAACTAGGTTAAGGCTTTCATATGAACGTGTTTGCCCGAAAGTTAGAATAAAAGATAAGATCTTGACATAATTAAATTTGATTTCAACTTTGTGCTTTGACTTAACTTGCTAACAATATCGTCTGAGCTGGCAGTCTCCGTAACTTTCAAGTGTTGAGTCAATGTGAAAGTTGAATTTTCGATAACCGAACCATTTGTTGAAACAAATAAATATTAAACACTTTGATTGACTTTAGTCGAGACTTTTCGATTGATTGTAAGGTGATACTAATTGAAAGTCGAAGAAGCATGGACCTGTGAATCTTGCGAGGACAACAATTTTCATCTAGATATGTTAACCAGAATGACATGCTTCAGTAGTCTCATCTGTAATATTGTTCAAATATTAAATTTCTCTCCAAACTAAAATGTAGCGAATTAACTAACAGATCTTTTGTATGTATATTATTTTTATAGTGGATAGTATGGACACTAAAAAAATACATGCATAGAGATATTATACATTGTACACCTGTTATATAATCAGAAACAACCGAAGGTATCACAAACAACCATCCAAACTCGAGAGATTGTAGAAAAAGTTACATTGACACGACGGGAAATAGAACCCGGGATCTCAGTGCTCTGGTGTGTACGCCACTACTCCACGGAGGTAGTCAACACTGAAGAACATACATGCATATATACATAACGGCCTGTTAATGTCCACTGCATGTCGTAGACGTCGTGGGCGGGACCATGAAACTGCTGCGATCGCGAAACGCTTTGCCAGCGGTTTCGCAATCGCAGTAGCAGATCACTCGCACCTCAGAGGCATTAGCGTCAATTAATCAGACCGAACATGGGCATCAGCCCATCTTCGGTCTGATATTTTTATAGATGGTTATCCCACCATCTATCGGTTGCCATGACGATATTAATGTATCACATACCTAGAGAGGAGGTTTTTAAATATCATTTTGACAGCAAAATAAAAAAAAAAACATTAATTAAACGTGCCCATAGTAGTGAAGGCCGGATGTTATAGAACATATACATCGCGAAAGTTTAAAATAAAAGCAGCCTCGACAAAATAATCTTATGTTTGTATACCAACTAAAAAATATTTTTCACTTCAAAATAAGGCGACGGGCGACGGGCTCACCACCTGTCACGTTGTCCCTGAAATATCTTCGGTGGAAGGTGGGTAAAGGGACTTAATTATCTAGACTAGACCTCTGTCTACCCCTGTATTGGGAATTGCGTGAAGATATTTATTTTATTATTTATTAAAATAAGACGATTTGCGGATTTTATAGCGTGCTTTATTTAGTTTGTTACAAACTATCTTCAACTTCCTGTCGTTTCGGATGCTTTTCAGCATCCGTAACCACGGGGTGTGATGAGTAGTATTCGCGTAAATACAAAAAATAATTATTTTTCACTTATCTAAGAAGTCACGATAGTTTGGGAATGGCTTGAAGACATATAATTCAGACATTTCATCATTTATCAGCTTTTCTTTCTAGCCACTTTTTTAAGTATATGTTTCAAATATAAGAGGTATATCTAAATGTAAAGAGAGAGATAGAGAGAGGCAGAGAGATAGATAGACGTAGCAGCATAATTTACAGACACCTTATTCTCTCGTTTTGAACCCTTCAATACATTTTTTTTATATGGTGTTACGTCAAATATTTTGTCCTCTCGCTGAGTCACCCGCTCTGAACCCTCCACCCAGGTAAGTTTCAATGGACGGTTGATTGTAGTTTCCGGTCTATTAGGACGCTATTTCATACTTTTTTATTAACTCCCTGATGAATTCATTTCCGAAGAAATATCTAATCTTGAATTTCCTACATAATATTTTTGTTTTTTTAATTTTTCTTATTTCTTCCATGTAGTATAAGAATTATTTATTTATGTCTATGACATAACGTTTTAAAATGAAAATACAAAGGTCAGGAGCTAGTCTCTTGCAAAGCAATGACACAATTCGTATATATCTATTGTACAAAAACGCCAATTAGTTATTGGTTGAAACACAATATATTTCATTTTTTGAACAGCTCAAATAAAATAAATCTACATGCAATAATATAACACGTGACCTGACTTATGTGTATGTGTATGTGTATGTGTGCGTGTGCGTGTGTCTGTGTGTACGTACATGGCCGCTTCCTTAAAAGAGGGTTTGCTGTATCCGCAACACTCAGTAAGCGGATTGGCGATCGCAGTACCAGATTCTTCGTACCGATTACGCTGCTTCCCGTCATCGGTCTGCGTAATATTAGGCCGGTATGTTTTCGCCTTTTACGATACCTTCGGGAAAAATGAGGGTGGTATATTATTAAACTGATACCACTACAAATCCTAGATCTATACATATAAATAACATGAAGTGTCTTTTGCGTAATATGAAACTACTACTACACTGACTAATTTATTAACTGGTCTAATTACAAATGAAGGTAAATATTACATAAAAACAAATATTAACATTTTTTTCTGTTTCTCTGTCTGTCTGTTTGTTTGTCTGTATTATAAGGAGTAACTTAGGCTACTTTTATTTAAAAAAAAGTAGTTAGGGTTCCGCGGTAAGTGCTGAATCGCGTGAAAGCCGCGGGGGGCAGCTAGGTAAAATAATAAAATATTTTCCAATCAATATCATTATTTATTTCTATAGTATTTGTCCGTGGAAGACGAGTTTGAAATATTAATAAAGAGTAGTAATTTATTGTTTATTTTACAGATAGTGTGTACATTCGTGCTGAAACTCAAAATAAATGTTAATGGGAGTAGACTACTACTCTGCCTAGGAATCTTAGGTCAGTATTGTACTCTTCCGTACTGCCGCCAATGCAGCAGAATAGAAAGAAACTTTATTTTTTGCACATACTCTACAAAGAATAAAATATAAATGCATGATGTTTAAATATTTGAGAAAATGTTACAACGTATAAGATAAGGTACGCTCACGATTCGTCACGGGCAACATTGATTATGTTGTCCGAGCCACCGTGTCTTACACGCATCAGTTGAAATTTTAACTCTGTATTCTCTTATATTACTTATGCCTTGTTTATTGGCATAGGCGCCATCTATTATCCCTTTTGCAAGTGACAATTTGATAATCCTGACTTTTCAGTTAGGAATTCAATACGATAACGCCAAAATTAATTTTTATTATGCAATTTTATTGATTTTTAAAGCATATTTATGCTGAACTTTTATGTTATTAAATTAAAGAGAAAAAAAATTCTCTTTAATTTAATAAGTGGCTCGGAATAGGTGGCTCGGAATAGGTGGCTCGGAGGGAAGAGCGTCGCCACGGATCGGCGAAGGTCGCGGGTTCGAATCCCGCCCGTATCCAGCCAGTTAACTTTTTTCGTATTTACGTTTGCCCTAAGTAAGCTTTCGACATTAGATTTTAATATAGCTGGGGATTTTTACAATAAAAAAAATCTTCCCGCCATTCTAAAAAAATGTCTTCGGTGGAAGGACTTAATTGTCTGGATCTATCTCTACCGTAGAATTGGAAATGAAAAAGAAGAATGTCTTTATTTCTTTATCTTAACATAGGCTTGTGTTTGGAGACTCCTTTTAGCCAAAGCATTACCTGTAGTAGGAGACTCCGCTCTTCCATAAAATTAAAATTATTACATGTTTACACACAGAAAAACAAAATTTACTTCTAGATGTAAGTACAACTTATAATTAAATTTGTCCTAGTCTTAAGTCTTGACTAGAATAAAAATTTTTGTGTTCTTTACGATCGTAAGATAAATAATGAATACAGTTTGATTTTTTTTATTTCTAGGCAATTTGTAATGTTTTTATGTGTATTTTATTAATATTTAACATATGCTATGTATAAATTTGCTTACTATTGCTTACGTAAATACTTCTATAAGCTTTAGATATACCAAAACTGCCACTCCACCGTACCGAATATTTGTAATAAATTTGCCGCATGCGACATTCGATGGTCCAACTTATAGATTCGGAGATAATGTCACTACAAACTTTACTCTTTTATATTCATTACTTTACTGTGTAGTAGTGAACACTTTGAGCAGCCAGTTGGCAGTACTTAAATGACAACAGTATATCCCGTTTGCGGTTTTACAATCCAATTTCACGCGCTAAAACATACTCCGTGCTAAAATTTTATGAACCAATATTTTAATATAAATGCCAGTTTAAATGTAGTTTAGGATAAAGGAAAATTAACTTGTTCTAGAATGAAAAACAACAGAGGATAACTTCGACAAGGAATTGTATCACTACAAGAAAGGCAGATACATGGAATTCCCAACGGAAATGGGACACCCAAATGAAGAAAGTGGATGGTATATAATTTTTCTATAACTGACCGGTACATTGTTAAAATATCACATTAGTAAAACTTATAATAGTTTAAAAAATTTATGATATTTTAAAAATATGATAAATTTTGATAATATGTCACGATAACCGAATAGTTGAATTTCGAGTAAAGAGACCCGAGTTCGATCCCCAGGTGGCAGGCTCGTACCAATGGGTTTTTCAAAAACTTATGTACGAATTACATCGTTGGCTTGGACATAAAGACGACTGGCTCACCACCTGTCACGTTGTCCCGAAAATATCTTCGGTGGAAAGTGGGTCGAAAGGACTTAATTGTCTAGACTAGACCTCTGTCTACCCCTGTATTGGAAATTGCGTGAAGATATTTATTGATATTTATATTTATTTATTTTATTTATTATATTTAAAAAAATAATAAAAGAAAAAACATTCTTCCAAGTTAATTCAAAACATTCGTTTTTGTTTAAATATTTAAAAATATATAGTGCACTTTTTAAGAATTTTTGTGATTTTAAAATAAAATAACTAAAAAATAAATAATACATATACAGATAGGGACAACATCAAATACATTGTTCCGATCCCAATGTAAAATGTTAAAGCACTTGTGGTATGAGAATCGAAAACAACGAAGGCACCACATGTTTGTGAGACAGACTCCACAGAGGTCTAGACTATTAAGTCATTTCGACCCACCCTTCACCCAAGTAATTTTTTGGGACAACGTGACAGCTGGTGAGCCTGTAGCTGTGTCTTAATGTACGTTTAGTTTCGAAGAAAACGTGTTTAAAACAATCAATCCAAACAACGCCCGCTGAGGTAGTTAGGGCGCGGAGGCTTTCGTAACGATTTATGGTTTACAAGGTGGATCCTTTTTCATTCAGAGCGGTAAATCGCGGGACTCCACCCCCGCTGTTTACGTGAAATTGAATTCCGAATACGCCATTAATCTCATTTGAAGTGGGAGCGTTTATCAACATTGATCTCGTAGGGCTCTCACGGCAAAGGTTTTATAAGTAAAAATCTTGTAGAAAAAATTCAGTCAGAAACAAGTCCAGTAAAATAATTATTACAGTTTCCACTTAAAATAATTAAACTACCTTTGGAAGAACTAAGAGATACAAAACATGACTTTCTTAGCTAAACTAGTTACTTATTTATTTATTACTTACTTAACGCACAATCCGTTACGGGGTAGCCAGAATGCACAGACAGAACAGATCACACTGTCACGATCCCTACATACCTATTACGCTTCTATCAAATTCATATTAATTTTACTTTTTTAAGTTGAAATATTCTAATAAGCCCTCGGTGGTGTATACGTCGGTTTTCATGGTGTAGTCAGGTCTGAGATCCCGGGTTCGATTCCCGGACGCGATAATGTAGAAAACATTTCTTCTACATTGTCTGGGCATTTGTGGTACATTCATCGTTTTTGATACCATAATACTAATGCTTAAACTGCTTACTTTGGTATTAGAGCTATGCATGTAATGCTGCCTTATCTATGTATCTATGTATGTATAATAATAATAACATTTGACGACCTCCGTGGAGCAAAGGCGTAAACGCCGGTTTTCAAGGTGTCGCCATCTCTAAGTCCCGGGTTCGATTCCCGGATGAGTCAATGTAGGAAAACCATTTTTTCTACATTTTCTTGTGTCTCGATGCTTGTGGTGCCTTCATTGTTTCCGATACCAATACCTCAAGTGCTTTAGCTTCTTACATTGGGATCGGAGCAATGTATGTGATGTTGTCCCTTTCTATATATGTATGTATTTATAACTTTTTTTTTAAATAAGCTCTACTTACTGATGTATTTTAAACACATCAATCGAAACATCATTTACAAGTGAGTTTTTAAGTGAAGTTAATAAAGAGTATATTTCCTTCAATTGCACCAGTAGACAACAATTGCAAGTTTAAATTACGTTATTCTTAGAACTGAAAACTGAAACTTTTTTACCCCAAACTATAAAATTTAAACTTGCTTAAGATGTAAATTTATTTTTATAATTTTCAAATTAAAATTTCTTAAGTAATTATATAAAAATGAGACATAAATATTTTCTTTTGAATTTTTTTTTACTTGATCAAGATTTTCTTTGCTAAGGTTTCAACGATCCAGCTTTTCGAAGATTATAGTATAATATGGCGCGGTAGCTTGAATTAGCTTAAACGAACGATTATCAGTTTCCGCAACTCCACGAGTAAGCGTGTGTTTTACACGTTGACTGGAACAATCTCGAACATTCCTGTCGTGTTAAAGATTATTCGAGTCAATGTGCCTATTATCTTAGTTGGTACCGACGCTGCCGCCGAAGCTAAGACTTGAGGGAGTGAATCCTGCTAGCGGAAAATATTTGCATAATGAACCTGTCTTCTTCGTCTGTCTTCGGGTCATGACATTCGAACCCTTAGTCTGGAAGGCAGGGTAACTTTCAACTAAGATATTGGGTCGTATGATTTAAAAAAAAATACAAGCAACGCCTACTAACGTCACTAGTATTCCTGTTAACCACTTCAACGAATCTGCAATACTTGTGTCTGTAGTTGGTTTACGACAATAGTAGAATATCGGGTCGGAACCTGCGGCGTAATGTTTCGTAGTTCGCCACTTATTAGGCCATTGCCATTAAGGTATTGCCGCTTAAACTACTTATGTAGCAATTACTGAGCTAAGAGTATGATAATACCTTAATTGTGTACCTACATTCTGGCAAATAAACGATATATATATATATATATATATATATATATATATATATATATATATATATATATATATATATATATATATATATATATATATATATATATATATATATATATATATATATATATATATATATATATATATATATATATTAAATGTTCACATAAGAAAACATATAACAAAATTAAGGTTAAAAATAGTGAGGGTGACGTTCTGTTCTCCTAGCTAGGCTATGTAACAGTCTGTATTAAGGAGATATATAAGAACAACATCACATAAATTGTTATGATCCCAAAATAAGTTTAAACACTTGTGTTATAGAATCAGAAACAACGAAGGTAATTAAATTTTAACAACCTTGTCCTGGAAGTTTGTAATCAATGTATCCGCCGCGCCAAAGCATCTGTTCCTGTTTACAATTTGAAATTGTAATGAAGGCGGAAAGTTTGCAGGTGAGAGCGTTGGTAGGTAAATCGAATAAGTCATTAAGAGTTATTCGTGAATATGAAATCAAACTCCGAAATTTGGACGTGCGGTTAAAGTTACCCGAGAGCTAAAGCGACTTACATAGATAGATAGGTAAATAGAGAAAACATCATATACATTGCTCTGATCCTAAAGTAAGCTTAATTTAAAAAAGTAAAGTAAGCGTAATTAAGTAGCATAAACACTTATTATGGAAACAACGAAGGTACCACAAAGGTACCATAGTCACTCAGACCCGAGGCAATGTAGAAAAAGTGGTTTTGACTCTTCCGGGAATCGAACCTTGTAGCTAACACCATGAAAACCTGTATGTACTCCACTCCTCCACGGAGGTTGTAATCAAATATTTCAATGGGATAATTTATTTATGCACATGTTGGCTGTGTCAGGTGATCTTTTAAATTTTATTTTTTAGCCAGCCGCAACTCTTACCTTCCAAGGGAGGGTCACTAAGTGTAAATTATTTGCCTCTGGCATTATTTATAGTAAACATTTTGTTTTTAAGATAAATAAAAACGATAATTCACGTTTTTTGTCGTTGTTTTAGGTTTTTAATTTTTTTAACTTCGTGATATTTCTGGAGCTTTACAGCATCTGTGATCACGGAAGGACTCGGTCAGTAACAGACAGCCACAGTTGGAACAAAAACTAAATAAAAATGCGATAAAATCCGCAATTTATAATAGAATCAGAAACAACGAAGGTAATTAAATTTTAACAACCTTGTCCTGGAAGTTTGTAATCAATGTATCCGCCGCGCCAAAGCATCTGTTCCTGTTTACAATTTGAAATTGTAATGAAGGCGGAAAGTTTGCAGGTGAGAGCGTTGGTAGGTAAATCAAATAAGTCATTAAGAGTTATTCGTGAATATGAAATCAAACTCCGAAATTTGGACGTGCGGTTAAAGTTACCCGACAGCTAAAGCGACTTACATAGATAGATAGGTAAATAGAGAAAACATCATATACATTGCTCTGATCCTAAAGTAAGCTTAATTTAAAAAAGTAAAGTAAGCGTAATTAAGTAGCTTAAACACTTATTATGGAAACAACGAAGGTACCACAAAGGTACCATAGTCACTCAGACCCGAGGCAATGTAGAAAAAGTGGTTTTGACTCTTCCGGGAATCGAACCTTGTAGCTAACACCATGAAAACCTGTATGTACTCCACTCCTCCACGGAGGTTGTAATCAAATATTTTAATGGAATAATTTATTTATGCACATGTTGGCTGTGTCAGGTGATCTTTTAAATTTTATTTTTTAGCCAGCCGCAACTCTTACCTTCCAAGGGAGGGTCACTAAGTGTAAATTATTTGCCTCTGGCATTATTTATAGTAAACATTTTGTTTTTAAGATAAATAAAAAACGATAATTCACGTTTTTTGTCGTTGTTTTAGGTTTTTAATTTTTTTAACTTCGTGATATTTCTGGAGCTTTACAGCATCTGTGATCACGGAAGGACTCGGTCAGTAACAGACAGCCACAGTTGGAACAAAAACTAAATAAAAATGCGATAAAATCCGCAATTTATTATGTTATTTTAAATGGTAGATTCGAAAAGGAAAAGTTAAGTTTGTTTTATGTATTTGTTAGTAAGTCGTTAGTCAAAAGGCAAGGCGTAGTGAAAAGTGCACGCCTTGCAATACATAACGCCGTGTTGATATCGACTTTGTTATATGGCAGCGAAAATGCCAGAAGAAGCATAAAAGTAGGTTGAATGCAGTGGAGATGCGATCTCTTCGTAAAATGAGCGGCCTTACCATGGCCGACCGAAAGCGATTCGATCCGAAACGAAGAGATTCGCAATATGGCAAGTTTGAAAGATGACCTTGTCACAAAAATTGGAAAGGGCATGCTTCGATGGTTTGGGCACGTTGAGCGAATTCACTCATTCGCTCACCGAATGGTGAAGAAAATATATAGCGCAAAAGTAAAATTTGAAAGGTGTCCAGGTAGACCGAGGCTAACTTCGAAGACCATGTGAGCAAATTGCTCTAAGAGGGGAGGGTCAAGAGTACTCGAATACCTAGACGTGCGTGTATGAAGAAGATAATGAATCTGAAAGAAGCGAAAGAGGTATGTGGGGATCGCGACACTTGACGATCTGTTCTCTCTGGCTACCCTGTCAGGGATTGTGCGTGAAGATATGTAAGTAATTAAGTGATGTTTCTGGCGCTTTACAGCATCCGTGATCACTGAGGGACTCCGTCAGTAACAGACAGCCACAGTGGGAATAAAAACTAAATAAAAATGCGATAAAATCCGCAATTAATTGTTTTATTTTAAATGTGTAGAATCGCGAAATAACGAGGAAAATTAAGTTTGTGTATTTATGTATTTTTCAGTAAATCGTTGTGAAAAAATAAAATTAGTATTTGTAGCATTAACACATAGCAGTTGAACAATGTGAGTTGCTATCTTGTCCTTGGTAATGTCGAACTTGGTTTCTCATGCCGAGCTTATGTTACCAATGACTTATACTTAATAAAAATGCATGAAGTTTATTATTATTATATATCTTCACGCACAGTTTCTGACGGGGTAGCCAGAGAGAACTGATCGCCAAGTGTCACGGTCCTTACATACCTCTTTCCCTTCTTTCAGATTCATCATTTTCTTTATACCTGAATGTCGAGGTATCCGAGTACTCTTGACCCAGATCTCGACCTTGATCATACCCAGGTTTCGCTGCCACATAACAAAGTCTGTACTAGCACTGCGTTATGTATCGCAAGGGGTGAATTTTTACTACGCTTTGCCTTTGGACTAACGCAGTCAGGGCACCGTTGATTTTATTTCCGGCAGCGACACGCCTGTCCATATCTATGTCACATCTTCCATCTCGGCTAAAAGCAATGCCTAAATATACAATCTCATTCACCTGTTCTAGGCATTCCTGATTTTAATCCTATTATTAAATGACTATTACACGTCTCCATCGACTCTCATCTCAACATAAATCTTAACATACTGGAGTCACTTTATATGAAAGTAGGTGATCCTAATATCTCATACATTACATCCATGTGTTAGATATTTTTAAAGGTATTACTTCTTTTAAATTCTCCATGCTTTTGTAGTAAAAACTATTAGAGAATTTAATTCATCATCATCATACAGACCGTTAACCTTAATATAAAAGTCCACTGCAAGACTTAGGTCCTCTACTAGAGGGTTTGCCGTAGTCAGCGTAGAATGCACGCTTGGCTAGCGGAATGACGATCGCAGTACCAGGAAAGTAAGAAAGGGAGACGAATTTCTGCAGTGTGGTATCAACGTGAGAATACCAGCACCCTCTTTCGCCGTGGGTGTCGTAAAAGTTTACACTAGGAAAGCCTTAAGTGCCTACCCAATAAATGTTAGAATAACCTCTAAAGATACCAGACCGCCAGGCAGAAGCGTCTAAGACTAGTGGTGGTACAATGATGAATGAATGAGTCTTCCTACATCGTGCAGTGAACTGTTACAGGCCGGCGAAACGATTAGAAACGATAGATTTGCTTGATTGATTAATCTCTTAATGAAGAGGTCTTCCTTTATTGGCCGTTAACTAAGAAACTGTATACAATTATGCTTTTTTAACTACACTAGAGCGTTCGGTGTTTTACATTCTGAGTGTTCGTCCAAATCTGGCGAATGCGCGCCGAACGCGAGCTGCACGCGTGTTGCTCGCGCGCTGCACGAATGCTTTTACTACGTATAGCTTACGTGCAAGCAGTTCTCTTCGCCATATCATCATTATTCATTCTCGATAGCCGAGTGGTTGGGTGGTCGGAATTTCGAGTCAAGAGACCCGAGTTCTATCCCCAGGTGGCAGGCTCGTACAAATGGGTTATATACCAAAAAACTTATATACGAATTATATCGTTGGCATGGAAGAAAAGACGGCGACGGGCTCACCACCTGTGACGTTGTCCTGAAAATATCTTTGCTGGAAGTACTTAATTGTCGGGACTAGACCTCTGTCTACCCCTATATTGGCAAATACGTGAAGTTCTCTTCGCATCCATACAGTACATCATACTTGGAAATTTTGAAAGCACGCGCATAGCAGTGTGGGCGGCGTATTCGCGTTTCAATCGTCAGATTTGGGCGCACCCTGGTGACATAAATAAACTAGCTAGTTCAGTAATTAATCAATATTTATATCACAATTACAAATACAAATAGTTTCTAGTTAATAATGAATAATTCGCAGTTAGAATAGCCGCACATTTAAATACCGACCCGAAATTATTGGCCAGGCTTCGAATGAAGTTAATGAATCTCTGCTGACAGGCGGGCTAGGTCTGGAGTTACCAAATAATGGATCGAAGCTCGGATGCGGGATTGTGTTTCCATTTTTAATATTCGTAAATAGCTTAAATAAAAGTTCACTGTGGGGATGGAAAATGATTTAAAAAGTAATATTAAAATAAACGACCCCCTAATCGTCTACCACACGGTCTGCGATAAAGACATTTTGAAAAGCGGATCCCAAATGAAACTCATTGGTGATCCCGGGCTACGTGATCAGAATGCCATATAATTGACTACTAATTTCGACTGTTAATTTATAGACAGATGTAATTACATCAGTTTTATTATATGCCAATTGAATAAAATAAAATTATATGGCAAAAAGTAAGAATTTTAATAATTTTCTTTATTTAATGACATCTAGCCTTTTAAATAGATCTTTTTCTTTCAAGAAGATATCTAATCTTCGACTTTCACTTACAGTTAAGAAACCATTGTTCGATTTTAATTTTCAGATTTTACTTTGAATTTTACAACGAATAGAAATAGAAATATTAATTTGAATGATTTCACTCGTGACTAGGATGGACATGAAACAAATATCTTCACGCCATTTCACATACTGGAGTCGATAGAGGTATAGATAATGATGTCCTTTCGACCCACCTTCCACCGAAGGTATTTTTGGGACAACGTGACAAGTGGTGAGAATGTCGCTATCTTTGTGTTCAAGTCGCCGATTTAAATCATGCATAAGTTTTATACATATGAGCCTACCACTTGGATAAATAAAGAAAGAGATTTAAGATTTGGTGGATTTAAAACGATGGCTTGGAGGTAAGAGTATCGCCACGGTATGGCAGAGGTTGTGGCATTGAATACTACCAGTTGATTAATAACATTTCACTTAAATTTTTTTTAAACTTAATAAAATGAAGTTGTAGTGCTGTGGTATGAAATTAAAAATAAAAATATAAAATATCCTCACGAAATTACCTGTACAGGGGTAGACAGAGGTCTAGTCTAGAAAATTAAGTCCCATTGACCCACCTTCCACCGAAGATATTTTCGGGACAACGTGACAGGTGATGAGCCCGTCGTCATCTTTATGTCCAAGCCAACGATGTAATTCGTACATAAGTTTTTGAAAAACCCATTGCTACGAGCCAGCCACCTGGGGATAGAACTTGGGTCTCTTGACTCGAAATTCCGACCACCCAACCACTCGGCTATCGTGACTTAAACTACTAATTTCGACTGTTAATTTATAGACAGATGTAATTACATCAGTTTTATTATATGCCAATTGAATAAAATAAAATTATATGGCAAAAAGTAAGAATTTTAATAATTTTCTTTATTTAATGACATCTAGCCTTTTAAATAGATCTTTTTCTTTCAAGAAGATATCTAATCTTCGACTTTCACTTACAGTTAAGAAACCATTGTTCGATTTTAATTTTCAGATTTTACTTTGAATTTTACAACGAATAGAAATAGAAATATTAATTTGAATGATTTCACTCGTGACTAGGATGGACATGAAACAAATATCTTCACGCCATTTCACATACTGGAGTCGATAGAGGTATAGATAATGATGTCCTTTCGACCCACCTTCCACCGAAGGTATTTTTGGGACAACGTGACAAGTGGTGAGAATGTCGCTATCTTTGTGTTCAAGTCGCCGATTTAAATCATGCATAAGTTTTATACATATGAGCCTACCACTTGGATAAATAAAGAAAGAGATTTAAGATTTGGTGGATTTAAAACGATGGCTTGGAGGTAAGAGTATCGCCACGGTATGGCAGAGGTTGTGGCATTGAATACTACCAGTTTATTAATAACATTTCACTTAAATTTTTTTTAAACTTAATAAAATGAAGTTGTAGTGCTGTGGTATGAAATTAAAAATAAAAATATAAAATATCCTCACGAAATTACCTGTACAGGGGTAGACAGAGGTCTAGTCTAGAAAATTAAGTCCCATTGACCCACCTTCCACCAAAGATATTTTCGGGACAACGGGACAGGTGGTGAGCCCGTCGTCATCTTTATGTCCAAGCCAACGATTTAATTCGTACATAAGTTTTTGAAAAACCCATTGCTACGAGCCAGCCACCTGGGGATAGAACTTGGGTCTCTTGACTCGAAATTCCGACCACCCAACCACTCGGCTATCGTGTCTCTTTACGAAGTTGTACCCAAATACGTAAAGATATGCTAGAAGCGAACATAATTTAATTTTCTTGAAGCGAATTGAAGATTGTTCGCCAAACGGATATTTGCAGACATAATATTGTTACCGAATTTCTTTATAATTCTGAGTTGAATAATTCATTATCTCTTCCTCCCTATCCCTACATCATATTTTGTAGAGTTTTTTTATATATTCACGCTTTGGGGCTAGGTAACAGGTTGCAAGCCTGTCTTTATGTCCTAGCTAACGATATAATATACTTACAAACTATTTTTACATTATACTACAATTACTATTTTTTTTTTTTATATATTCACGCTTTGGGGCTAGGTAACAGGTTGCAAGCCTGTCTTTATGTCCTAGCTAACGATATAATATACTTACAAACTATTTTTACATTATACTACAATTACTATTATTGTTTTTATATATTAACACAGATTAACATTAATAATAAGACAGGCTTGCACCCATCATGTTGCCGTATAGCGTGAATATATACAAAAATTCTTATATATATAAAATATCCATGATATATATATATATATATATATATATATATATATATATATATATATATATATATATATATATATATATATATATATATATATATATATATATATATATATATATACTTATATATATATATATATATATATATATATATATATATATATATATATATATAAGTTTTCTTCTAAGATTCTAATTTTATAAAAGAATGAGAGCATCAACTGTCATTCACTATAACATAACACTATAAGTTCCAATAAACTTGTCTATAATCTTGCGATAATCTTGTCACGCTGTTCTGAAGTGGGTCAAACAAAGCACCTTCGTATTGGGGTCGAGGGTGTACTTGATAAGTTCCAATACATGAAGCACTTGTAAAATATATTTGGCACAAAAACATTTCCGGGTTGATTTTGATATTGTAGATAGAATAGAGACAACACAATTGGACACAGAAGATTCGGTTGGTCCGTGTTCTATAAATTTTATGCTTCTCCATAGCATCCGAAGAATCCACACTCTTGAATATTTCTGAGCTATATAACAAGCAATTGTTGCGTGGTTTGAAATAGAATTTACAGTGGTAGAGCCACGCATCAGCTTTTGCTGTTGCAGAATGGGCCGGCTCGACCGGGGAAGTACCACGACCTCACAGAATACCGGTGTGAAGTAGAAGTCTAACGATCTTCTGTGTTTAGTCTGGTAAGTGCAGGTTACCGGAGGCCTACACACCCCCTCCCCCAATGGGCACTCTAAGGCCGGCAACGCATCTGCTATGCCTCTGGTGAGCGTGAGCGGATTTCTTCTGCTTTCGCAGGTATCGGGCCTCGAGGCAAGCCTCATTGCCCGGGCGTCTTCTCAGGGGGCTGCTGCTCCCCGGTCCTGGGTACCACTTTCTGCGGTATATATGTCGGATCTTTCACTCTTCCCGTCCTCCCCTCAACGAGGTCGGGTGGTGGCTGCAACAATTCCCTAGGGAGAGGTCGCCGCTCTGGTGGTCGAGCGTGCTGCGGCAGGAGGTCCGATAAGGACGCCAGGTCGCGCAGGTGTTCATGTGGTCCATTATCAGCGCGGTCATACATTTTCCGCGCCAAATGGACCACAAAGTCATGAATTGTTTCGATTTTTAGGTCTCTGGCGATGACGTCATTCCGGACGTAACGACCAGCTCCCACAATCGTTCTTAGGGAAATGTTTTGCTGAACCTGCAATCTTTTCCGCTGTGCGGGAGATGTGAACGCGTACCACGCTGGTGCAGCATATGTGATTCGCGAGCGGATGTAGGTCTTGTAGATCCCTACCTTGGTCTTCGTTGGCAGGTTGGATGCCAGAACCGGACGGAGGACCGCCCTCGCAGCTCTTGCGCGCTGTATGACGTATGCGACCTGAGGGGTCATACGTAGAGAGCGGTCAATCTGGCATCCAAGGTAGGTCACTGTCTTCTTCCACTCTACATTCTGGCCTCGGAGCTTGAGTGGTGGTGGTACACGTCCCTGTCTGTTGACAATTATGGCGCATGTCTTGCCAACGTTCACGGCCATGCGCCATTTGTCCAGCCATTCAGGCAGCAGGTTCAGCAGACATTGCATCCTCCTGGCTGCAATGTCTGCCCGACGGGACGACGTAAAATACGCGCAGTCGTCTGCGTAGAGGGCGAGCATGACATCTTGTTCCCATTCTTGGACGCGACCTTCAAGTGTGGGGATGTCGTTGGTGTAAACTGCGTACAGGTGCGGAGAAAGACAGCTGCCTTGTGGCACTCCTGCCTCTATTCTTCGTGCTGCCGAGTCGATCCTCTCGACGCTAACACAGAAGCTCCGTCCCTCCAGAAATGACGCCACTAGTCGTATGAGCGCTGGCGGCGTTGTGGTGTTGTGTACTTATTTGTAGATAAGACCCTGTGCCACACCCGGTCGAAGGCCTTCTCTATGTCGAGAAAGACCCCCAGACATACATACGACAGTAGCGTGATGGGACGGTAGCTTGCCGGGTGTCTTCTGTTTTTACCCGGCTTCTGCAGCACTATGATTTTCCCTTCCTTCCACTTGGAAGGGTAGTGTTGGGTGCGTAGCACCCCGTTGAACAAACGGGTCAGTGCTACGACCCCTTTCCTAGGCAGCTGTCTTATTGCAGTAGTGGTGATGCAATCGTTGCCCGGCGCTTTCCGTAGTGGCAGGCGCTGTGCCACTCTTCTTACTTCAGAAGGGGACATGAAATCGTCCCCTCCTAGTGGTGGCGCCGGGCTCGTCAGGAACTCCTGTACGCAATGCTCAACCTCCCTGTGGAAGTATGCGACGACAGCTGCAGCAGTGTTGGGTTTGAACTGCCCCTCTAAATGTTCTGCCAGGATCTCGGCCCGGTCTCGTGCTCCGTAGTGCCGTTTTCCTGTGCTGTCCACTAGTGGGCAAATGAGCTGTGGTGTGCGCGAAAGCTGTCGGGTGAGCTGGTAGAGTGAGGCTGGGTGTTCCGTGGGCGGTACGCTGCGTTGATCCTTAGCTCCACACCGGCCGTCTTCAGGAGTATCCCAATGCTCCTGGTTGAAATGAATGGCAGCAGCTCCAATTCTTCATGCACTAGGTCTCTCCTAACCAAAATGGCCGTGCCTCTGTAGGCCTTTCCTTCGGGAGAGACCTCGTCGCGACGATACACGAAGAAGTTGGGGATCTTGAAATGGCGTCCGGGTCTGAGTTTAGTCTCCCCCAGCAGCACGACCTGGATTCCGTGCTGCTGCACCGTAGTTCGGAGACTAGCGGCTTGTTGTTGGATGCCGCCTGGGTTCCAGTACATTACCCGAAGCTCAGCCATTTCTTGCCATTGTCAGGTGGGTCAGGGCTGTCAGAATAGCCGTGAGTGGGTCAGCTCCCGTGGTCATCGCCGCTAGGACGTCGCCTTGGATTTTCATGACGACTGTGACCAATTGTGCCTCGATCGTACAGCCTCGACCGTAGTCGGCACGGATGTAGTTTGAGGGGGGGAGGCCTCGGTTCTCCCCCTTGAGGCTTGTGCTCTCGGAGCTGGGTGTTGCACTCGCACATGCTGAGTTACATGTATTGGTGTGTTGGCAACTGCTGGCCCTGGCTGGATGGTGGCAATGGGAGGGGGTATGGGTGTGGAGGTCACCCTGGCCTCGGACTTGGCCGTCTTTTTCTTCTTCTTCTTCCCCCTCCTCTTCCTCTTAGTGGAGAGGGGTCCTACCCTCTCCGTGGCCTCGTTAGCCGGCGGTTGCAGAGTTGTGACCGCTGCTACCTTTCCAGGTTTATTGGCTGGTGCCACTTCTGTTGCCAGCTCCAGGCGCCGCGGCTGTCGCGGCTGTGGCTGGGGTCTCGCATTGGGTGCGCCCTCTGCGACTGGTGGTGCACCTCTGTGTGTATTTTGCCGCGGCGCATGCGCCGGCGGGGGATGGGAGGGGGCATTCTAATCCCCCTCTTACGAGCGATGCGCTGAATAACAGCGCATCTTCGGTCGTTTGCCGAGTGCGCCTTACCGCAATTGGCGCACTTCGGTGGCCCATCCCTTGGTTTGGGGCAGTCTGATGCGACATGATCCCCGGCGCATCTGACGCATTTAACGGGGCGAAAGCAGTTTGCCGAGGAGTGTCCGAACCCCTGGCAACGGTGGCATTGAGCCGGGCCTTCCCTGCCTTGCCATGCCTCAATCGTTACTCCGGGCATGTAGAGGAGCTCGTGTACATTATACAGCCTCTTGAGCTCCTCTTGGCTAAGGTGGTGTAGCTTGATGTGGAAAAGGTAACCCGGTCTCCCTTTCTTCGGGGGGATTGCCCTTACAAACGTAACGGGAAAGCCCAATGCCTTAAGGGCCTCTGCTGAGCTCTACTGGTTGCCGGGCCCGTGCTGAGTTGTGTTACACAACTAGCGTCAGGTACAGCAACCGTATTTCCGGCCTCGCTTTCCAAAATTGAGAGTCCGGCGTACTCGGTAGAGTCCCATCCTCCCGGGTAAAGTGCTGGTCCCCCCTCCTCTTCAACTTGCGTTTCAGTGGCTGGGGAATACTCCGACGAGGAGGATGAGGATGGCGATTGCGGCGGGTCTTCGAGCCGAACAGGCGTCTTCGCTCTTTTTTCCGCGGGAGCGTCGATTTCCGGCGGCGTGCGACGTCTTGCGGCTAGTCGCCCTTGTAGGACCTCCGTGTCTTCCACCTGACGATACTCAGATCGCCGGTCAGTAGACGCGGGGTTCGGGGGCGATGCGCGTGTACGCGGTAGCGGCCGTGGTATCCCGTCTTGCTGTCCCGGGGAGGTAGAATCACCGACTTCTCGGGATCGAATAGGTCTCTTTTCATTAGCGTACTTTCGGACGTCGTTGTCCGCCGCTTGTCGGGTGGTTCCCTAGGTCGGCGGGAGGGGGGTGGGTCCCCCTCATCCGACATTCTTGTACACTAATGAAGTACCTACTGTGGTGCGTATCCTGTAGGCGTGCTAACGATTCGGTTCCTATGTCGCTTGACCACTCCCCCCCTCCCCTCAGCGCGGGCCACTTAGCCGGGTGAAACCTTTCGGAGGCCCAGCACAGCACTCAGCGAGCGGTTTGGGGGTTTGTTAACTTAAAGAGAGATGTCCCCGCGAAATGAGACTTAATACCCCGAAGTGTACAACTACACCGCAGGGCCGAACACCGGTGCCCTTTTCTAAGAAAAGGGATAGGGTGCCCGACGCGCTTGGAACGCTGTTGGCCAGTTACAATTGTTACGACGGGCGTGTCAATTGGCAAACAGACGTTATCCCGGGGGTGTGGTCGCCCAAAGTCTCAAAGTCTAGGAACTTCAGGGAGTAAACTCAACCTTCAGAACTTCGACCGAGTTCTTCGGAGCGACGGGTGCCGTGGTTTACAACGTGGACTAGTTTAAAAAACTTTTCTTATTCACCGATTGCACCGCTACACAAGCCCGAGATATGCCTCTGGTATTGCGGGTGTTTATGGGCGGTGGTAATCACTTACCATCACGTGAGCCACCTGCTCGTTTGCCTCCCTGTTCTATAAAAAAAGAATAACAGTGCATGGCATCCAGACCTCCTCGGTGGACGAATGGTGTACACTCAGGTTTTCATAGCGACGCCAGTTGCCACGTCCCGCTTTTGATTGCGGAACAGGGGTGTAGAAAACCACTTTTTCTATATTCTTTCGTGTTTTTATGTTTATGGTCCATTCGCTGATTCCATAACACAATTTCTATATGATTAAATTAAAGAGAAAAGAAGGCCGCGGGTTCGAATCCCGACCGTGTCAGTTGAAATTTTAAAACTTTTTTCTCTTTAATTTGATCATATAAAAGTTCAGTTTATGCTTTAAAAAGGCTATATGTTTTAAAAATCAATAAAATTGCATAATAATAATACCTATAGTTATTATGTGTTAAGTATTGCATGAAGAAGTTCCGTGGTGCAGTCGTTGTTACCCCCGAGGACTCACATAGAATGTGTTATAAACATTTATAAACATTTTATCCTTATTAACCTTATAAGTGTCCTTTAAATAAAATAAATCGTTTCAAGACACTGTTCACTTCGAAATCTTGTAATAGGATTCAGAGTATGTTTGAGCAAATGCAATTTCCTTCTAATCTAACTTTGACGTACATTAACACGCTTCGAGACGTGCACACCACGTTAAGTTACACTGATTTGATATATACTTGTTGTCATAGTAAGTAGAAAGATATTTTGAACTACTGCAAAGGAGAGGTATACAAAGAATGCTTTTCGAGAGTATACATATGTGAGTTGTATGCGTATGTAGACCCAACATTCATTGTATTTATATAATATATATTGTAATAACATAGAGGCATTTGATATGTAAGTAAGAAGTTATTACGATAATGTGCGAAATTTGTATGTGTATAAATTTATACACAGTTATTTCAAACTAAATGGACTGTATTTTTCATTTAGACAGTTAAGTTTTTAATTTTTTTTCCATAATTTCGACTAATTTCTAAAAAAAACATTATATTTTAACTACAGAGAAATGTATTAATATTTTTAATAAAAAATATTTATTTGAAAGAGAATTTGAATTTTTTATCTCTCCTATTTCTGCTGGGTTATATTAAAAAATGGTTACTGTAAAACATTTTTAATAAAGAAAGTGACTACTGTATAGCACCTTTAGATGAGAGTGAGATGGCTTACTTCAAAATACCGACTATTTCTTTGACTATTTCTCCGCGTCGATGTTTCATCTATACACACATATAATATAATAAATAAAATAAATATCTTCACGCAATTCCCAATACAGGGGTAGACAGAGGTCTAGTCTAGACATTTAAGTCCCTTCGATCCACCTTCCACCGAAGATATTATCGAGACAACGTGACAGGTGGTGAGCCCGTCGCCGTCTTTATGTCCAAGCCAACGATATTCGTACATTAGTTTTTGAAAAACCCATTGGTACGAGCCAGCCACTTGGGGATCGAACTCGGATCTCTTGACTCGAAATTCCGACCACCCAACCACTCGGCTATCGTGACTTTACTCAGGTCAGGTAACACTTATATCAACTTAAATGTAGGTTGCGTATGAATTAAAAATAAATTTTGAATGTTATTTTAAATAAATTGATATAATTAACTTATAAAGGGTTAACAAGAATACTAGTAACGATATTTGGCATTGCTTTTAAGAATACGATTAATGTTGAAATGTACGATTAAGTCACGACAGCCTAGTGGTTGGTTGTTGGAATTCGAGCTAGATACCTGAGTTCGAGTGGTAGACTCGTTTAACCGCTTTTTAGATACTTATGTACGACTCATATCGTTGGCTAGAAAATAATAACAGCGACAGGCTCACCGCGTGTCTCATTGTCCGAAAAAATTTCTTCGGTGAGTGGTGGGTCTAAAGAACATAATTGTCTGGACCCTCTGTCTATCAGTAGTTTTAGAATAATTTCACACCATTCCGAACAGGGTCGAAAGGTTAATGGAAAAAGGGAAAGAACAAAGGTTGGTTGAACATTTTCTAGACCTTTGTTGAGCCCGGTGTTGGGTAAAAAGCGTAAAGATATAAAAAATATTTACTTTCACAAACATATTAAATTAACAAAACACAGGGCATAAGGTCAATATATTAAGTAGTAAGGTCAATATATATTAGTATTTGAAGTACATTTCCTTTTTGTTTTTCACATCAAAAGCGACGAGAACAAACCTTTTATATTCTGTAACATTCTTCAATAGCGAACATTACCAGTGGATAATGTATATTCAGCTCATTATACAGATCAAAGAACTGCGCCAACTGGAATAAGATTAAGAAATTCGGTAAACATAAATGACTCATTGCTTTCATCTCATTTTCAAACGATTTAGTGAAGTTTATTTTGGTAACTTAATATTTGGTCTAAATTTGATTTCAAGTATTTTTTTCGGGGTTGTCGGAGAATTAAAGAATAACGAAAACTCTATCTGATCATGGATATCGTAGAAGGCGACTAATCAAATCAAATATTTATTCATCGAAATAGGAATTAAATTCGTTTATTGATAGTAATTTTTTAATCTACCACGGTCTTGTAATGAGGTTCATCTAACGGTGAAGAAACAGGCGAAGGGATCTCCGTAAGTATTCTTTTATAAATGGTACAAAAATAAGATGTATGAAAAGGCTAACAATAGCAATTTTTGAGGTATTGTGGCGGCACAAGGAAATCTTCCATCTCGTTTTCACGATAGTCAAATTGTTAGGTACGAGGCTACCAATGAGTCAATCAAGTCAAATCACATTTGACTCATTGGTTTCACAATACATCCATAGATCAGATAGATCATTTTTAAATCTACTGTTTCGTTGTAAACTGTACAAAAAGGGTATTGCAATAACCCTTTTTGTACAGTTTTGTTTTGATAAATGATTTGAACCTGTTAATAAGCAAACTTTGCTGAGTTATTCGAAGCTTGTGTACGATTTTTATCGTTTATTTAAACTACCTCGTTTGTCCAGACCTCTCACAAACTCTAGTATTGGAAATGTATGAAGATATATATTTCATTTGTTTTCTGAAAATGGAATAATGCTGATTAAACATTTCTTTCGAGATTTATTCAATGTGTGGAGGTATTAAATTATTTTTTCAATTAATTCGTATTTTAATGTGTGTTTATAAGGGTTTAGAACACTTATAATACAAATTTATAAACGCTTTACATTTACGCGTATATTATTTAAATTCTGTATTTTTTGCAATACTAAAATCCCTCTTAAAGTTCGTAAAAACTCCAGCTGTGACTCGTTGAATACAGATTTATCAAATGTAAAAGATCACATAAAACATTTTTAAATTTAATGCAAAAATTTTTAGATGAAAAGGGTTTTACTGCTACAGATGTTAACTAAGATATCTTTAATACATTAAAATAAGTCCCAACTTTAACCTTTAAATAGACTAATCATTTAAAATTATATAACGGCAAATAATAGGACATTGCGCCCGTATGGATAATCTACAGAAATCGCCAAATTTGGCAAGCGGATTAGCGAACTGTTTACCAGACAGAGTACCTTTGATATAGCGTCTACCCAAGTCGACCACAGACAGAATTATATCTATTCCTAAGCTCCCATAAGGAGAGGTCTATGTCCCGTAATGATCCGCTGCCGGTGAAAATTACAGGCCGTTATATATGTATGATTTTATGAGAATGTGAAGTTTTTGAGCCAAATATATCAACAGTCTTTGTTAGGCTGTCTGTTTCTTCTTCTACTTCGTTAAATGTAGTGAACTGGGATACAAATTTACAAGCTAGTTAACAATTAACCCGATATTGGTAACTAGCTTTTCCGCCTGCGATTTCGCCCGCGTGGAGTATTAAATGAAGAAGTCTTATTACCAAGTGCTATATGAAAAACTTTACAAATGACGACAGTAGATAAAAAAAATATTTTCTAGAGGATTTGCGTAAAACCGGATCTTAGTGTGTGTCTACATCACGAAATCAGTATTCTAAATTTCATGTCTATAAAAAGAAAGAAAAGTATGTTTATTGATACCACATAAAAATGAAAGCAAAAACAAATTAAAATACACTTAAAACAATAAACAGGAAATATCTTATGTTATAAGTAAAATAATACTTAATAAAAATTAGGCCTAAAAATACAGAAGAAAACACATGTTAATAGAAAGTCAACAATGATCTTCCGTGGATATCTATAGATTGAATCTATAAATAACAAATCTCAGTTGTGAACATGTAATATAATTAAATGAAATAAGTTGAATTAGAGTAGTTAAAAATGAACTTAACACAACATATTGATTTATAGTTTTAGCGATCTCGTAATGAGTGGCATTTCGCTTATATATCTACTTATAACTAGAAACGAAGACTTATCGTGAAAAATTCAATCATTTCTGTTAGCAGAACTGATATCGTTATTTCCCAGAAACTCCCGATAAACTTTGTTAGAGTATTAATTAAGCGTACCTACGTATTATGAAATTTCTTAGTGGAACTTGCTCAGAATGACATCAGTTGTATGCAAAATATAAAGTGTACAGTGTTTAGTACGAAACATGGCACCAACAGACGACGTTTTAAGGACATTTTAGTAAAAGAACATGTTTTGTTTGATGTTTTGTTTTGTAATGAATTTGATAAAGATGACAGGTATCTGGGTAAACTATAAAGACGGCGATAGAGGCACGTTGTTTCAAAAATTTTTAGATGAAAAGGGTTTTACTGCTACAGATGTTAACTAAGATATCTTTAATACATTAAAATAAGTCCCAACTTTAACCTTTAAATAGACTAATCATTTAAAATTATATAAGGGCAAATAATAGGACATTGCGCCCGTATGGATAATCTACAGAAATCGCCAAATTTGGCAAGCGGATTAGCGAACTGTTTACCAGACAGAGTACCTTTGATATAGCGTCTACCCAAGTCGACCACAGACAGAATTATATCTATTCCTAAGCTCCCATAAGGAGAGGTCTATGTCCCGTAATGATCCGCTGCCGGTGAAAATTACAGGCCGTTATATATGTATGATTTTATGAGAATGTGAAGTTTTTGAGCCAAATATATCAACAGTCTTTTGTTAGGCTGTCTGTTTCTTCTTCTACTTCGTTAAATGTAGTGAACTGGGATACAAATTTACAAGCTAGTTAACAATTAACCCGATATTGGTAACTAGCTTTCCGCCTGCGATTTCGCCCGCGTGGAGTATTAAATGAAGAAGTCTTATTACCAAGTGCTATATGAAAAACTTTACAAATGACGACAGTAGATAAAAAAAATATTTTCTAGAGGATTTGCGTAAAACCGGATCTTAGTGTGTGTCTACATCACGAAATCAGTATTCTAAATTTCATGTCTATAAAAAGAAAGAAAAGTATGTTTATTGATACCACATAAAAATGAAAGCAAAAACAAATTAAAATACACTTAAAACAATAAACAGGAAATATCTTATGTTATAAGTAAAATAATACTTAATAAAAATTAGGCCTAAAATACAGAAGAAAACACATGTTAATAGAAAGTCAACAATGATCTTCCGTGGATATCTATAGATTGAATCTATAAATAACAAATCTCAGTTGTGAACATATAATATAATTAAATGAAATAAGTCGAATTAGAGTAGTTAAAAATGAACTTAACACAACATATTGATTTATAGTTTTAGCGATCTCGTAATGAGTGGCATTTCGCTTATATATCTACTTATAACTAGAAACGAAGACTTATCGTGAAAAATTCAATCATTTCTGTTAGCAGAACTGATATCGTTATTTCCCAGAAACTCCCGATAAACTTTGTTAGGGTATTAATTAAGGTACCTACGTACCCGAGGCGTATTATGAAATTTCTTAGTGGAACTTGCTCAGAATGACATCGGTTGTATGCAAAATATAAAGTGCACAGTGTTTAGTACGAAACATGGCACCAACAGACGACGTTTTAAGGACATTTTAGTAAAAGAAAATATTTTGTTTGATGTTTTGTTTTGTAATGAATTTGATAAAAGATGACAGGTATCTGGGTAAACTATAAAGACGGCGATAGAGGCACGTTGTTTCAAAAAATTTTTAGTGAAAGCGAGAAGATTTTTTTTTTATTTTAAACTATTTTAGTTTTCGCAGGGAACGCATTATTGATACTTGCGCCCCGGAGTAGAAAGCCGATATCTGTCGGACTTCCCGAAGTCGAAGTCCCACGTTGGTCTTCAACAGAGATAATCAGGGGTCGACGAATCTTCATTCGAATGCAGCCGTGGCTCCTCCATGGCTTGACTAGTATAGCCCCGTTTCGGAGGCTTAATTTAATTCTAATGTTTTTCCTAAAGTATACATACATATAGGTATATAGGTATAGGTATAGATACATAGGGACACAAATTTGTAAACTAAACGTTATCCAAGCTTGGCAAGCTTTGGCGATCGCAGTAATAGAAAGTTTACACTGCTGCCTGCTACTAAACTGCTGTCGGGTATTATTCGCGATCTGTTAAATGTTGGTCTGATATTTAAGGATATGGTTATCCCGGAGAATAAATCGGTGTTATACTCTTACGCCTTATGTATTTTTTGTAACGGTGACTTGACCACAACGACAGTGGTCGGCTGTACCTGTCCTGATATCCCAAACGAGCTCCGATGAAATTAGGTTTGAAAGAATCAAATTGTCTTGACCACTGAATATCGCTGACTTGTAACATACGTGAAAAAATGTTTTCCTTGTTTCATCTTTGCAATTGAAAAAATAAAAGTCATTATAGCCGAGTGGTTGGGTGGTCGGAATTTCGAGTCGTAAGACTCGAGTTCGATCCCCAGGTGGCAGGCTCGTACCAATGGGTTTTTCAAAAAGCTTTGCATGAATTATATCGTCGGCTTGGGCATAAAGACGGCGACGGGCTCACCACCTGTCACGTTGTCCCGAAAATATCTTCGGTAGAAGGTGGGTCGAAGGGACTTAATTGCCTAGACTCGACTTCTGTCTACCCTTGTATTGGGGATTGTGTGAAGATATATTTTATTTTTAAAAATAAGTAATCAATAGCGTCTGAATAGGAAACAAAGAGTTTTTCTTGAGCACTACAAAGAGTTTATTTTGAGCGAGTGAAACTATCGAGATTTGTAAGTACCAACTGCTCGAGAGAGACGTGACTAGCATTTCTTAATTGGATTTCATAGTTAAATGGAAAGTCCAGAGTAGACAAGTACTACTTCCGGTTGCTCATATCTCATAGAGGATTTCAAATATCTCTCTCGGGTTACATGTTGACGTTTATTCGTTTTCACTATCTATATTGTGTCACTATATATATCTGTTTGTATTTTACGACATCCGTGGACGATTTTTTTTATAGGGAAGGGAGGCAAACGAGCAGGTGGCTCACGTGATGGTAAGTGATTACCGCCGCCCATGAACATCCGCTATACCAGAGGCATAGCAGATTCGTTGCCGGTCTTTGAGAAAGGTATAAGCTCTTTTCTTGAAGGTCCCTAAGCCGTATCGGTCCGGAAAAACCGCTGATGGCAGCTAATTTCGTAAAGTGCAAGTGCGTGACAGAAAATACCACGAAAAACGCATTGTGGTGGAATGCTAAGCATCAAGGTGGTGTTGATAGAGCGGTGTGCACACTAGTTTTTATTGAGTTACTAGCACTGAGGTCCCTGGTTCAGTACTCGGTACTCGGGTTCGGATGGAGAAATCATTTTTTAAACATTTTCTTGGGTCTAGTTGTTTGTATTACTTTTGCCCTTTCTAATTCTATATACTTTGGCTACTTTCGACCCAGTTTCTCTTCGAATTCGACCCAAGTTCGATCCTCAGGTGGTAGGCTCGTACCAATGGGTTTTTACAAAACTTATATACGATTTATGTTGTTGGCTTTGAAATAAAAACTGCAACAGGCTCACTACCTCTCAAGGGATAACGGAATAAAAATTCTTCGGTGAAAGTTGGGTAGAAAGGACTTAATTATGTGGACCTCTGTCTACCTCGACTTCGAAAATTTCTCGCTTAGTAGCGAGAAGTAATGTCGGAAACTTTGATGAAAAACCAAAGAGTAGGCTTTCTGAATACATTCAGAACACGTAGATAAACAGACTCTCTGCTCAATTTGTTTAATGAAGTGTCAACACAGACGTCTAAATCGTTTAAATTATTAAAACTTCCGTGAGGCCTTATTATTTTAATTATTAAAAAAGGCCAAAATTCTCGTGTAAATATTCGGTATATGTACCGACTACATTTGTATCCGTTGGAGCTCCTCCGGGTGAGTGAGATGTGTTCAGAGAGGTGTTGAGAGAGAGCCGTTTTTAATTATTTAGTCAACCATTTTTGATAAGGTTTTAATTGTCTGTAGTAAAATTTATTTTTGTGTTTGCCTAATCGGAACAGGAATCTGGATACCTTGAATGCGATCCCTAGGAGGTGAGCATATACCCCTTAATTTTGTTGAAACATTTATGTGATTCGACAGGGTCACCGTTTGTCACATTGTCTCTAATAAGCTTACTTGAAATATGAAATAACTTCTCTAACCTCTGCCTACACTAATATTTGAAATTTGTTAAATTAGGCTTAGTGCTGTTGATTAATAGATTGATGTTAGTTTTACAGACCTGTGACTAGTCTGTATCAGCACTGCATTGTGAATCTCAATACGTGCATTTTTCTCATCTCTCTGTTTTTCAAATAAAAAAGACTGAGCACCATTGATTCCGGAACTTGTCTCCAGAAGCCACACGCCTATCCACGTCTAAATCACATCTTCCATCCAGGCATGCAGCGCTCCCCAAGCATACAGTTTCTCCCCAAACATTAACTTGTACAAGACATTCCTGTTTATCTCTAAATTTCTCACTTCGATCTCTGTTCTTCCCTTTCAAATATCAGAGCCTTGGATTTCTTAGTCTTTAAACAGAGACCTCTATTTTCACACTCTTTTTATACACGTGACTTTGATAGACATGAGTGAACAAGCTTCGTTTGGTGAGAAATAGGCGCTGCGATATCTTTTTTATCAATAACGTTTTCGCTTTTATAAATAAACTTTCTTAAAATTTAACCATATCTGAATAAACTTTAAAACTAAAACACTATGAAAACATTAATAGTTGGCGAATCATTGAGTGTGGTTCCCGAGACAACACTGTAAAAGTTAACGTAAATGCAATACAAACTCGTATAAAGTAGAAAGAAAAATACAAACTAATAAATACATTTAACTCAGTGAGTTCATTTATTTTCAACGTGCGAAGACTGAATGAAAGTGCAAAAGTGCAGAAAATAGAGAACAAATGAAATCAATATCGCAGAGCAACCTCATCACTCCATCTATTGCGTGTCAATGCGATGGAAGAAACTTTACTAGAATCAGCATTAGGAAGTTTTATTGCGATGAAAATAAAACTTCACTTGTATTAGTCACATTTATTAGAAGTGAAAGAGGTGTGTTAGGATCGTGACACTTTCTCTCTTGCTACCACGTCAAGGATGTGCGTGAACATAAATAAATAAATAAAACTTATTAAATATATTCTAAAAAATACTCCCGTACATTAATTTTTAACGTAAAAAATGACCCAGCTCTTTTCAAAAATATCTTTTTGCACCTACCGCCCAAAAAAGAGTTGTTTAGGATGGATCGACATATCTGCCGTATCTCTAAACTCTACCTCACATTCGTACCAATGAGTTTTTTCAAAAACTTGTGGACGATTTATATCGTTGGCTTGGACAGGCTCTCCGCCTGTCACGATGTCCCAAAAAAAGGTTTTGTTTAAAGTGTGATGAAAGGACCTTTGGTCGAAAGGAATTATCTAGACCTCTGTCTACCCCAATATTGGAAAAGGCGTGATGATAGTGTTGTATAGATAAGCCGGTTCGTTTGTGCGGAATTAAAAATTCTTAAAAATGTTTGAACCCAGAATGAGAGAAAAAGTTCCTCCAAGGCTTCTTTCAAATTATGCTCTCCGACTGAGCAAATACACAAATGAAATTAAAGATAAATATTATCTTAGAATTTGAACTTCTCTCAAAAATATTCAACTAATTAGTCTGCAATCGCTTTGTAAATTTGTACAGCAACAAAAAAAATATAATATTATTATTGAATTATTGAATCTTGTGTTATGGAATCGTAAACAACGAGGGTACCACAAACACTCAAACCCAAGGAAATATAGTAAAGTGATTTTCTACATTGACCTGTTCAGTGAACTTCAGTGCTTGTGACACATTGAGAAGCTTTGTACACGCCATTCACCTGCGCAGGTCGTAAATGTTGCTTATATCGATGAATAAATGATTTGATTGATTGATTCACAAAGATGGCGACTGTCACCTGTTACTCTTCCGTAGACATAGTGCCGTTAATTTGTATTCACTTGTTAAAAACAAGAAGATATTTTGTAACAACTACAAATAATATTTGTTCATTTGTTTGTCTAGTTTACGCGAATATTTGTTCGGAATAATATAATTAATAATCAAAAACATGTGTTAAACATGACTTCAAAAACCCAGTTCAGTTAAACAAAATCCATAAAATTCTACTAAAAATGTTACTTTGCTTTTATTTTAATTTGAAGTCACGATAGCCTAGTGGTTGGGCGATCGGAATTCGAGACAAGAGACCCGAGTTCGATCCTCAAGGCTCGTACCAATGAGTTTTTTCAAAACTTTTGTACCATTTATGTCGTTGGCTTGGACAGGCTCTCCGCCTGTCACGATGTCCCAAAAAGGTTTTGTTTAAAGTGTGATGAAAGGACCTTTGGTCGAAAGGAATTATCCAGACCTCTGTCTACGCCAGTATCGGGCATGGCGTTTTGATAAATAATATGAGTAAAATTAGCAAATTAATATCTATGAGGAAACTAACAGCTGAATTTGAAACAAGAAATTACAATATAAAATAGATAGACGTAACTATCTTGATACATTGAACGTTAAAACAAATTTATTTCGTTTAAAACCGTGCTTCTGTACACAGAACTTGACTTCAAAACAAATATTGGTTTCCAAGATGTTAATTTATGTTATTTAAGGAGTTTGAAAACTTTGTAAGTACTCGGGAAATTACTTCGGAAAGCAGGGGACGTGCTAATGAAGTAGAAAATGAGTTATCTACTGTAAAAGGTTTTTTATATAATATTAAAACCATCAGTGTTCAGAAACCAGGCCAAGAGGACCACGGATGTCTAGACAACAACAACATATAGGCATATGGGCAACAGGGTCATCACCTGTCACGTTGTCCCGAAAATGTCTTCGGTGGAAGGTAGGTCAAAAGGACTTAATTGTCCAGACCTCTGTCTACCCCAATATTGGAAAAGGCGTGATGATAGTGTTGTATAGATAAGCCGGTTCGTTTGTGCGGAATTAAAAAATTTTAAAAAACGTTTGAACCCAGAATGAGAGAAAAAGTTCCTCCAAGGCTTCTTTCAAATTATGCTCTCCGACTGAGCAAATACACAAATGAAATTAAAGATAAATATTATCTTAGAATTTGAACTTCTCTCAAAAATATTCAACTAATTAGTCTGCAATCGCTTTGTAAATTTGTACAGCAACAAAAAAAATATAATATTATTATTGAATTATTGAATCTTGTGTTATGGAATCGTAAACAACGAGGGTGCCACAAACACTCAAACCCAAGGAAATATAGTAAAGTGATTTTCTACATTGACCTGTTCGGGAATCGAACTCTGGAACTTCAGTGCTTGTGACACATTGAGAAGCTTTGTACACGCCATTCACCTGCGCAGGTCGTAAATGTTGCTTATATCGATGAATAAATGATTTGATTGATTGATTCACAAAGATGGCGACTGTCACCTGTTACTCTTCCGTAGATATAGTGCCGTTAATTTGTATTCACTTGTTAAAAACAAGAAGATATTTTGTAACAGCTACAAATAATATTTGTTCATTTGTTTGTCTAGTTTACGCGAATATTTGTTCGGAATAATAAAATTAATAATCAAAAACATATGTTAAACATGACTTCAAAAACCCAGTTCAGTTAAATAAAATCCATAAAATTCTACTAGAAATGTTACTTTGCTTTTATTTTAATTTGAAGTCACTATAGCCGAGTGGTTGGGCGATCGGAATTCGAGACAAGAGACCCGAGTTCGATCCTCAAGGCTCGTACCAAAGGGTTTTTTCAAAACTTTTGTACCATTTATGTCGTTGGCTTGGACATAAAGATGGCGACGGGATCACCAACCATCACGTTGTCCCGAAAAATGTCTTCGGTGGAAGGTAGGTCAAAAGGACTTAATTGTCCAGACCTCTGTCTACGCCAGTATCGGGTATGGCGTGGAGATAAATAATATGAGTAAAATTAGCAAATTAATATCTATGAGGAAACTAACAGCTAAATTTGAAACAAGAAATTATAATATAAAATAGATAGACGTAATTATCTTGATACATTAAACGTTAAAACAAATTTATTTCGTTTAAAACCGTGCTTCGTGTACACAGAACTTGACTTCGAAACAAATATTGGTTTTCAAGATGTTAATTTATGTTACTTAAGGAGTTTGAAAACTTTGTAAGTACTTCGGAAAGCAGGGGACGTGCTAATGAAGTAGAAAATGAGTTATCTACTGTAAAAGGTTTTTTATATAATATTAAAACCATCAGTGTTCAGAAACCAGGCCAAGAGGACCGATGTACAGACAACAACAACATATAGGCATATGGGCAACAGGGTCATCACCTGTCACGTTGTCCCAAAAATTACTTCAGTGTCTGCCCCAGTACTGGGAATAGCGAGAAGATATTTGTGCGTCCTTTGCGCTTTATATCATTTTCGCGAGATCGGTTAATTTCATGGAGTATAAAGTTTACATCTCTGTCTGGAACACAAATCCTGCAGTTCATCAAATAACAGATCACTTAAATTTTCCGTAAACAATTTTTCTCAATATTGCAAGTAACAAACTTCCGGCAACAAAATCTGACATCTAGATATCTCAACATCCAGACACTCAAACATTTAACATCATTCATCTAAGCATCCCAACATTCAGACTATCTAAACTATTGAAACAAGCAAACTTTTACATTTAGAACATTAGTAGGATATAGCTGCGAATTCTGAGTGGTTGAAATTTGAATCCGGAGACTGAACGTTCGATTTCCTGGGGGAACCAATGAGTTTGTTCTAAACTAATGTACGAATTGTTTCGTTGGATTGGACAGTAAGACAGCGATAGGCTCACCATATGTCGCATCGTCCCAAATTTGTGGGTTGAAAGGACTAAATTTTATCTCTGACTACTTCAGTATTCGTAAGTATTCACACACTCAAAACTTTAACTTAAATACAGAACGTGTCGTTTGAAATTTTAATAAAAAACATTTTTCTCTTTAAAGTCACGATAGCCGTGTGGTTGGGCTGTCGGAATTTCGAGTCAAGAGACTCGAGTTTTCTAAAAACCTATATACAAATTATATCGTTGGCTTGGACATAAAGATGGCGACGGGCTCACCACCTGTCACGTTGTCCCGAAAATATCTTCCGTGGAAGGTGGGTCGAAGGAACTTAATTGTCTAGACTAGACCTCTGTCTACCCCTGTATTGGGAATTGCGTGAAGATATTTTATTTTATTTTTATTTTTTCTCTTTAATTTAATTAAATATAGAAAACATGAAGCGCTAGTTTACGAGCAGTTCCAGGTTTGATCCCTGGACCCGAACCTTCAAAATTATTACTTAATAAAAATAAATAAATAAATTATTACAATATTAAATACTGAATAATAATATCGGACAGTTTTTGTTATACATAGTGTTATAAATAGTAAGAAGTTAGTTTAATGAGCTGTTGGAAATGATTTAGTAGTCTAAAGCCTTCCCTAAGCTTAGGCAAGACTCAGGCTACCTTTTTATTATTAAACCACGCAAGCGAAGCCACGGGCGCAAGCTTGTATATAGAAATAATGGAAGAGTGACGGAGCGGACATCCCTCTCTAAACGTTATTGCACAACTTCAAGCGGAAAGTGAACATTGACAGGGCGGATAGAGTGCAACAGATAATTTAAACACAGTTTTCAAATAAAGTTTTCAAATTATATTTTTAGTATGTAAGTTGAATTGTGGAAGACGTTATATGGAATTAGAAGGCGCTTGGGCTAATTTTTTTTAATAACGTAATAGACACGAACAGAAAAAAGATAAAAGTCACTATAGCCAAATGGTTGGGTGATTGGAATTCGAGTGGATTGACTCGAGTTCGATTCCCAGGTTGAACCAATTAGTTTTTTCAAAACTTATGTATTACATAGTTGGTTTGGACACAAAGACGGCGATTTGCTCCCCACCTGTCACGATGTCCCAAAAAAGTCTTCGGTGGAAGGTGGGATGAAAAGGACTTTACTGTCTAGACTTTTGTCTACCCCAGTATTGGGAATGACGTGACGATATTTTTTGTGAGTGGTACAAACATTCATATTCACCATAAAAATGCTTGTGCTCAGCGGGATTCGAACCCGCAACCACAAAGGTCACTATCAACTGGGTGATGGTGTTCATACGAACATTTTCGCCCGAAAGTTAGAATAAAGGACAAGATTTTGATATAACAAAATTTGATTTTAACTTTAAGCTTTGTGTTAAGTTGCTGACAATATCGTCTGAGCTGGTAGTCTCCGTAACTTTCAAGTGTTGAGTCAATGAGAGTTGAATATTCGATTAATGAACCATTTGTTGAAACAAACAAATATTAAACACTTCGATTGACTTTAGTCGAGACTCGTAGAGTAATTGTAAGGTGATACTAATTGAAGTCGAAGAAACATGGACCAGTAAATCTTCCAAGTACAAATAATTTTCATCGAGAAAGGTTAACCAGAGAGACATGCTTCAGTATAATAATGTTAATTATATTCAGTATAATATCTGTAGTATTATTCAAATATTGAACCCCAGCTCCTGAACTAGGAAAACCTGTATGTCGGGAGCTAGTACCTTCTGAAGCAATGAGACAATACATATATCTACTGTACGAAAACGTACATGAAATAATATCATATGTGAGGTAACGAATGTGTTTATGTGTGTGTGTGTGCGTGTGCGTACATTTGTCCGTGAACGTGTTTGAAATATTAAGAAAGATTTCGTTTTCAAGAACAAAATTTCTATATAACATATATATATATATATATATATATATATATATATATATATATATATATATATATATATATATATATATATATATATATATATATATATATATATATATATATATATATATATATATATATATATATATATATATATATATATATATATATATATATATATATATATATATATATATATATATATATATATATATATATATATATATATATATATATATATATATATATTTAAAAAAATACAAGCAATGCCTACTAACGTCACTAGTATTCCTGTTAACCACTTCAAAGAATCTGCAATACTTGTGTCTGTAGTTGGTTTACGACAATAGTAGAATATCGGGTCGGAACCTGCGGCGTAATGTTTCGTAGTTCGCCACTTATTAGGCCATTGCCATTAAGGTATTGCCGCTTAAACTACTTATGTAGCAATTACTGAGCTAAGAGTATGATAATACCTTAATTGTGTACCTACATTCTGGCAAATAAACGATATTATTATGATATCCGGTGTTGCCTGTACACTGGCTTAATTTAATGTCATTAAATCACTCCCACTGGTATATATAAATTATATGAGTGAATATATTTACAACTATTACTTTCCTGTATATGTATTAATTACATTGATATATATATATATATATATATATATATATATATATATATGTATATATATATATATATATATATATATATATATATATATATATATATATATATATATATATATATATATATATATATATATATATATATATATATATACATTGCGTTTAAGTTGTACATTATAAATAACATTGTAAATGTTGTACATTTTGTTAAAATATACTTATCAGCGTCTTCTAGCAATAAGTTCGAATAATACTTTGTTTTAAATTCCACACTTTCCTATCATTTTGCACGTTAAAAACAGAAAAAAAAAATAAAATATCTTCACGCAATTGCCAATACAGGGCTTGCCAATAGAGGTCTAGTCTAGACAATTAAGTCCCTTCGACCCACCTTCCACCAAAGATATTTTCGGGACAACGTGACAGGTGGTGAGCCCGTTGCCGCCTTTGTGTCCAAGCCAGCGATATAATTCGTACATAAGTTTTTGAAAAACCTATTGGTACGAGTCTGTCACCTAGGGATCGAACTCGGGTCTCTCGACTCGAAATTCCGACCACCCAACCACTCGGCTATCGTGACGTAAAAACAGAAAGGAGTAAGTAATATATCGGCCTTTTAAAATAAAACGATTTTCGGATTATACCGTGATTCCCCCCGTGACCACGGATGCTGTAAAGCATCCGAAACGTCGGGAAATAAAAATAGTTTGTAAAACTAATTAAAAAACGCGATAAAATCCGAAAATCGTTTTATTTTAAATGTGTAGTATTCGCTTAAATACAAGAAATCATTATATATCGGCCTAAAAAAATCATTAATGAAAGTTAATGAATATTGAAACTACTTTACTCCAAACTCCTAAGAGTTCAGTTAGACGTAAATCTATAAAATTTTCTTAAGTAATTATAAAAAAATTTACATATAAATAGCTCGAAGAGGAGACTATACATTCTATTTTCTTATTTTAATCACACAGCGGACTCAGACACGGAGAAACAGAGGGAAGTTACATATTTAACATAAATATTTGTGTTTGTCTGTTGCATTGTAACTTCGAAACGTGTGTATCAAAATTTTAATTAATTTTGGTTTTGTTTGAAAATACTTGATTATGATTTTCTTTACTAAGGTTGCGAACATCCAGTTGTTCGGCGATTATAGTACCAGGTAGCTTAGATTGGATAAATTAGATTAGACGACCTGGTTTCCGACACTCCACGACTAAGCGCGTATTTGCGTATGAGCAGGAATGTATTTTAATTAGTAGCGACCCTCCCTTTGAATCTCCCTTTGAAAATAAGGCTTGAGGGTGTAATTCCTACGAGGGAAAAATATCTGTGAAATGAAACTATATTCTACGTCTGTTTTCGAGTCATGTCACTAACCTTAGTCAGAAAGGCTGGGTAATTATCAACTAGACTATCGGGTCGTATAATTTTTCTTAAAGAATACAAGCAACGCCAATTAACATTACTATTATTCCTGATAACCACTCCAAACAAATTGCATTACCTGCATCTGGAGTTGGTTTACGGCCGTAGTCGAATGGCGGGCCCGAACCTGTGACGTCATGTTTCCCAGTCCGCCACTTATAAGGCCATAGCCATTAGGCCATTGCCGTTTAAACGACTTATATAGTGATTGTAGTGCTTAGTGAGTGATGTAGAAATCTGGTGCCTGTACACTAGTTCATTAAATATCATTAAGTCGCGTCCCATCGTTATTTATATGTACATACGCATGTGTATGGGAAAGAATATGCATGTATATTTACTATATTTACTGTTATGTACATAGATAGGAACAAACTTACATACATTCGCCTGATCTCAAAGTAAGCAACTTAAGCACTTGTGTTATGGATTAAAAAATAATGAAGGTAATATAAATTTTAACAATCTTGTCCACGAAGTTTGTAATCAATGTATCCGACGCGCCAAAGCATCTGTTCCTGTTTACAATTTGAAATTGTAATGAAGGCGGAAAGTTTGCAGGTGAGAGCGTTGGTAGGCAAATCGAATCAGTAATTACGAGTTGTTCGTGAATATGAAATCAAACACCGAAATTTGGTCGTGCGGTTAAAGTTAACTGAGAGCTAAAGCGATAGATAGATAGAGGCAACACCATATACATTGCTCTGATCCTAAAGTAAGTAGCTTAAACACTTGTTATGGAATCGGAAACAACGAAGGTACCACAAAGGTACCATAGACACTCAGACCTGAGGCAATGTAGAAAAAGTGGTTCTTACCCTTCCGGGAATCGAACCTTATAGCTAACACCATGAACACCAGTATGTAACACGGAACTCCTCCACGGAGGTCGTCATCAAATATTTCAATGGGATAATTTATTTATGCAAATATTGGCTGTGTCAGTTGATCTTTTAAATTTTATTTTTTAATTTAATTAATTGGCTCACATGCTTCAAATAGAGGACGAAGTTATGAGAACCTCTGCAGTACGGCGGACGTCACGGGTTCGAATTCCGCCCACGTTCTTTTTATTTCTTAAATTTTGTCATTTATTTAATGAGAAATTGTGTGTATATCTATCTTATTAAATAAATAAGTGTAAATAATTTTTCTCTGGCATTATTTATAGTAAAAATTATGTTTTTAAAATAAATAAAAAACGATCGCAAAATTGTAGATTCGCGTAAATATAAGGAAAAATTAAGCTTATGTATTTGTTAGTAAATCTGTTGAACAACGTGAGTTGCGAGCTTGTCCTTGGTAATGTCGAACTTGGTCTCTCACGCCGAGCTAATATTACCAATGACTGAATTATTAAAAATGCATGAAATTTCCTGTTATGAAATTACTATTACACGTCTCCGCCGACTCTCGTCACTACATAAATCTTAACCTACTGGAGTCACGATGAAAGAAGGTCACCCTAATACCTCTTACATTACATCCATATGTTAGATATTGTAAAAGGAATTACTTCTATAAAATTCTCCTTGCTTTTGTATTAAAAACTGCTCTATTCCCCCGTGGGTGTCGTAACAGCCTATACTCGGTAAAGCATTAAATGCCTACCATCTTTACCAATTTTTAGAGATAATTCTAACATTTATATATTAGAAAAATCTCTAAAAATTGGTATCTTTAGAGGTTATTGACCAGTTATGTACCAGACTGACAGGCCTGCTGCCTAAGGCTAGAGGTACTACGATCGTTAATTTTTTTGCCAAGCGTGGAGATTAATATTTATCCCCACTGTTTACGGAAAAAGCCCATACATTGCAGTGGACAGTTATGGGCCGCCCAAGTGTGGAGATTTGCTTGATTTCTAAGAGATTCCGTAAGGAGAGTGGAGATTCTCGTAAGGAGATTTGAGAGAGGAAGAGTTATTATTACAGGCTGCTAAGTAAGTAACACATCCTACACAATTATATACTAGTTGTGTAGGATTTTTATCTTCACAGAACTACACAAGGTCGTTCGGTGTTTGACATTTTGAGTGTATGTTCAAATCTGTCGAATGCGCTGCCCGCCCCGAGCTGTTACGTGCAGCTTCTGTTCCGTTCGCTCCCATAGCGGTGCATTCGCGCCATGATCGTCAGATTTTGATGCACCCTGATGTCTAATTAAGCATCATCAGTTTTATAATTAAAAAATATTTATATCACCATTAAATAAATATTTAGACACATTGCTCTTTAACATTACATACATTGCTCTTGCATACTTTCATACATTGAAGCAGCTTAAGCACTTGTAATATGGAATCAGAAGGTACCTCAAATACTCAGACCCGATATAATGTAGAAAAAGTGTTACTGAGATATGAAAAGAGTTGGATACGCCTTGAAAACCGGTGTGTACGCCACTCGTCCCCATGGACGACACCCACAGGAGGTCGTATTGCAAATACAAATAGTTTCTTGTTAATAATTGATAACGAGTAATATATTTGAATCGGCAGCGTGGACGGTGCATTCGCGTCCCCATCGTCAGATTTGGACGCACCCTGATGTCAGAAATAAGCTGGCTATCATTAGTTCTGTAATTAATATTTATGTCACAATTACAATTACAATTAGTTTCAAGTTACAGCGACAGGCCCACCACGTGTCTCATTTTCCGAAAAAAATCTTTAGTGAAAGGTCTAGGATCTAAAGAACATTATAGTCTGGACCCTCTGTCTATCAGTCTTTTTAGAATATCTTCACGCCATTCCGAACTGGGTCGAAAGAGTAATGGACAAAGGGAATGAACAAAGGTTGGTTGAAAATTTTCTAGCCCAAAAAGGGCGAAAACTTCTCGAAAAACGAGAACCTTCTTCAATAGCGAACATTACCAGTACATTATACAGATCAAAGAACTGTGCCAATTGGAAGAAGATTAAGAAATTCGATAAAGATAAATGACTCATTGCTTTCATCTCATTTTCAAACGATTTTGTGAAGTTCATTTTGTTAACTTAATATTCGGTCTAAATTTGATTTCAAGTATTTTTTGCGTGGCTGTCGGAATCAAAGAATAATGCAAAATCTCTCGGACGATGGGTTTTGTAGAAAGGGACTAAAAATATAAAATCATTTATTTATCTATGGTGGAATGCCAAGCATCAATGTGGTAATAATAAATAAATAAATAAAATCAAGGCAAAATGAGGTGATACGACGACGGGTTTCCTTTTAGCCGAAAACGAGCAAACTTATGTCTTTTTAGGGTGGAACTGGACTAAATTTAGTCGGCCCTGGTCTGAGATTTTGTCTAACAAAATCTCGACATCAGACACAAGTTTGTTCCGGTACTAGTCTGTAACTCGTGTTGTGATAACTAGAAAAAAACCTATTGTTTAATATCAGAAAAGGTAGCCGAGTGGTTGGGTGGTCGGAATTTCGAGTCAAGAGACCCGAGTTCGATCCCCAGGTGGCAGGCGAGCCTGCCAATGGTTTTTTCAAAAACTTATCTACGAATTATAAATGTCTTTGATGTCTTAATTGTCTAGGCTAGACCTCCGTCTACCCCGGTGTTGGGAATTGCGTGAAGATATTTATTTTATTCTATTTCATCTCAATTTTTTTTATTTATTTCATCTTAGTAATTTTCGTTTTCTTATAAAAAAGTGGTTATTTCTGAACAAACTTACTTTTTCTAGTACATATTTACAAAAAAGGTGATTAAAATATACGTTTTGAAGAAAGCTTCACAGATAATACGTATATAAAAGCTTAACAGATATACGTATATATAAGCTTATCGCCGATTGTTAAGATAGATTAAACAGACTTTTCCACTACTTTACCTCGATATCTGTAAAATGAGATGACGAACTAAAAGGTAAAGACATTAAAAGTAAAAGTAGTCTGAATTATTGTGTCTATAGCATACTAGCAGAGACAAAAACAAAGAGAAAAAAGTCAAGTTACAAGTCTTAAAGTGAATCGTAGAAACTGTGGCGACATCTATGTCTCCACATTAGAAGCTCGCTAATTGGCGGATTCAGGAAACACATCGACGTTCTACATCGCGCTATCGAAGTTCGCACGATTATAAGTATATATACGATTACCGATAGCGCACACTGTGGAGGAGACGTCTTTCCCAGGTCACGATCACCCGACCTGGCTAGCTACCCTTTTCCTGCACCACATCATCTGCTACAAAACTATTCGAATTAGCGCTCACCTTAACCAAAGTACCGTTTTTTTACCGTACCGACAGATTTAACTATGTCAGCTGATTGTTTACAATGACAAGTGCACACTGGTTTTCATGGTAACATTTTTGGGACAACGATCATTTTCGGGAAGTACGATCTTACCACCTGGGGATCGAACTCGGGTGTGATCACTAGAATTCCGATCACCCAAGCACTCGGCTATCGTTACTTTCTTTTTACAAGGTACGAAATCATGATTCACATATAATTTAATTTGTTAGTCAATAATTTTACATAATTAAAAAATGGCGGCGCGTGTAATCTAATTTTGTAACGCATTTACGAACCACGGTAACCAGTTTATAACCGAATTTACATAATTGCTGATTACTATAATCAGCTTTATGTAAATTCCGAAGATTAAAATTAAAACTGATACATTTATTGTAAACGTGACAGGCGGTAAGCCCGTCGCCGTCTTTATGTCCAAGCCAACCATATAACCCATCGGTCTAACTCGGGGCTCTTAACTTGAATTCTGATCACCCAACCAATAGGCTATCGTGACTCCGTGTAAAAATAACTATCGTAATCGTGTGTGTATAAAGAAATAATTTTCAAAATTGGTTCACATATCTCAGAGTTATGAGGTAAAAAAACCTAAAAAAACATGCAATCGAATTGAGAACCGCCTCCGTTTTTTGAAGTCGGGTAATAAATCACCACAAAAGTCTATTATTTCTGTTCAATGTTAAGAATACCAGCAGATATTAAGTCCTTTTGTAGCTCTTAATTTAAAGCGTAAACAACAAAGAATTAGAACAATAAATTGTAATAACAATGAAGAGACAATCAAGTAATAAGATTTAATTCAAATATCATTTGTATTTATGATGAATATTGTTTTGTACAATATAATACAATACAATACAACAAAATACAAACGTTCTGTACTATACAAGTAGGATGGGTATAGGTATATATAAGGATGGTACACCGCTTTACTTATAAAATAAATAAATATCTTCACGCCATTCCCAGTACAGAGGTAGATATAGGTCTAGACAATGAATTCCTTTCGATCCACTTTTCACTGAAACTTATTTGGGATAACGTGACAGGTGGTGCAGCCTATCGCCGTCTCAGTGTCCAAGCGAACGTACAATATACTAACCTCTTCTAATATATAAAATTTCCCTGTCACAATGTCAGTTACCGTACTCCTCCGAAACGGCTCGACCGATTCTCATGAAATTTTGTATACATATAGGGTAGGTCTGAGAATCGGACAACATCTATTTTTCACCCCCCTAAATGTTAAGGGTAGTCCACCCCTAATTTTTTTTAATTTCGATCAACCCCTATTTTTATAAGGCAAAACAACATTTGCGGGTTCAGCTAGTATAGATATATATTTGAAGAGGTAAATAGTCATATATACATACAAACATTTATGAATCGAGTATAAACATTCATATTCATCACATAAATGTTTGCCCCTAGCGGAACTCCAATCCCAAACCCTCAGCGGGCCGGGTTACCACTACCGACAAGGCTATTTGGTCGTCTAAATAAAAAATTGCCATACAGATCTTTCTTGCTTTAACGTAAAAATGACGAGAAATTTTAAAACCATGGAGATTAGAAATCACATTAAAAATAAAGTTTTAAAGTTATCGTCTGTCTATCTGTTTGTTCCGGCTACTCTCGGAAACGGCTGGATCGATTTTTATAGGACTTTCAGTAGCAGATAGCTGATGTTACATAAAGTAACTTAGGCTAAATTTATTTTAGAAAATTAATAAGGGTTCCGCGTTAAACCGCGGTTTAAACCGCGGGCGAAGCCGTATTGCCCAGCTAGTAAATAATAAAGTATAATACTCGTAAATATGAGATGAGAGCGTTTATTTGGTGCGCGAATTTCGTTCTACTTCCGAAAAACTTTTGAGATAATCAATACAAGTGACATTTTATCGTAAAGAATAAGTTAAAGATATCTTATTAAAATTCTCCGAAAGTAATGGGACAATAAAATGAGACGTTCTCATAACGTAGAGTAAGTTGTTGTTTGTTAAGAAAATTACGTCGTTTATTTTCTCCTTGAGTGTTATTTATAAGTTTTTATGATAATGTAGGCGTTTCTATAAGTGAACTCTATATATTATTAGTTTCCATGAATCGTATGTCGGGTAAAATTGATTTTCTTCAAGGATAAAAAAGCTTTTAATACATAATCGTTGTCCAGGCCTTTATTTACATCAGTATTCGGAACGGCGTGAAGATATTTTTTTATGTTTTAGTGAGGTATTTTTATATATTGTTATCCCACCAAGTGTTAGCCAGTGGTATTTTCAATACTTTAGCTTAGTCGCTTTTTATGACACCCACGGGAAGAAAGGCCACTACCTAATTTGTCGTACACCTACATATTTAGATGAACTATGATGTAAGATTTTGGTCACAAAGTTTGGTGAATGCGTGGCAGTGAATTCCGAGTTTTTTTTTATAGAAAAGGGAGGCAAACGAGCAGATGGCTCACATAATGATTACCGCCGCCCATGAACTCCCGCAATATCAGAGACATAGCAGATGCGTTGCCAGCCTTTGAGAAAGGTATAGGCTCTTTTCTTGAAGGTCCCTAAGTCGTATCGGCGGCCGAACCTGCGCCTTATAAAGTTGCAAGCGGTGGGCCGACATGAAGTACTGTCGTGCTCTACTGAGGACGCCAAGCTTTTTAGAGGCCAATTTGGCCTTACAAATGAGATACCAAATGTCTCGGAAATATTTTTTGAAAATCCCTGCCGTCCATCCGTCAGGTCGTCAAAGGAACGTCCACGGAAGAATAGTGTATACACAGGTTTTCGTTATGTCGCCTGTTCAGAGCTTACCGTACAGGTAATGTACGGTAAGCTCTGAATACATCTGTTTTCAGAGCTGTGATGCATTTGTTTACATCTTCATGCATTTTCCCACAAGGTGTCGAAGCGCCTATCATTAAATAATAGTAATTACGGAATCGCGCAATTCAATGAGAAGTAATTAGTTAGACGGTACATGATTACTATTTTTTATTTTTATTTTCAGTGATATTATCTTGTTCTTATTGTAATTACTGAGATGAACCACGATAATTTCTTTTACCGCATTTTTAATTTTTAAAAAGGATTCTAACCCGAAACGCTGGGGTAACAGATACCTACACAATTAGGACCTTTGGGCACACTTTAAACCGAAGTCTTTTTTGATCAACGTGACAGTTGGTGAGCGTTTCGCCATCATAGTATCCAAGCGAACAGTACAATATAATTACTTAATGTACATACTTCAATTTATATAACATATATACACATAAATAAACAGTCTGAAATCAAGTAACATTCATCACACAAATGTTAGCAGTCCTTAGTGGGATTCAAATCCGCCAACCTTTAGCTTCAAAGGCTGGGTTACTACCGACTCGGCAATCAGGACATTTATTTTTATAAGTCAAAGTTAGAAAATTGAGAAAATGAAATCCTGTTAAGCAAATCTTATTTTTACAGATTATACATTAATTAAAAATTCAATTATTGTTAAAAAATGCTAATCTTAAATGCTTGTAAAAAAATCTATTAAAATATTCAAACGGTTTTTGTTGATTCAAAAAAAAAAAACTCTTTTGGAACTTCAAAGAAATACAATTACAAACAGAAGCAACAAGGAAGTTAACCCGCAGATTAGAGTTCTGCCGATGATTGCAGGACTAAAAGTAGAGACGGAAAATTTAAAAAAGGTTCAAGTAAATTTATTTTTTTATTTCGAAATCTTACAATAAAAACTTTTTTAACGTTTCATTAGAACACTCAACCCAAATATAAATGTTTATATATGCCCACTGTAAAGCATTGACTACAGCAGGAGACACTGGGACAGTGGTGGTGGTTGGGTGATCGGTTTTTCGAGTCGGGAGACCCAAGTTCGATCCACAGGTGGGACGCACGTACCTATGGGTTTTTCATAAACTGATGAGCGAATTATATCGATGGCTTGAACATAGAGATGGCGACGAGCTCACTACCTGTCACGTTGTCCCGAAAATATCTTCGGTGGATGGTGGGTCGAAGGGACTTAATTGTCTAGACTAGACCTCTGTCTACTATGTATAAGATATCTCGTCGAAGGTGTCTTTTCAATATCTCTGATATATTATTTGTAACGCATCTTCTAAAACATCGCCCAAGGAAAAGATAGCTTCCATCTTGAATTTTAATCAGGGTTATCGATCTCCATGCATGCATCTATCTTAACTAAGACAATTTTATGTGAAACCTTCTAAGAATATTTCACTGCATTAATTTTAATAGAGTTGTTATAATAAAACTATATTGCATGATTCCGCATTATAAAATGAATGTGTTACCTACCTATATAATAAAAATATCTTCACGCAAAAAGTAATTAGTCGAAAGAGGTCTAGACAATGAAATCCTTTTGACCCACCTTAAATCGAATATATTTTTTTTGCGACGAAGGGACAGGTGATCTCGGTGCCGTCTTTATGTTCAAGCCAACGATGTAATCGTATATAAGTTTTTGAAAAAACCAA
>JAGSMR010000030.1:12597500-12760000 GCA_029286605.1 Sericinus montela | reverse complement strand
GCGTATACCACAGTGTAATTGAAATAATAACGTGAACTCAACATGTCTTTCCTTCATGTGTGGTGCAAATTGCAGGCGTGCACAAAATGTGACTACCTCCGTGATCAAGTGGCGTACACACTGGTTCTCGAGGTCGATTCCCAGCTAGCTTGTACTAATGGATTTTTTCATAATTTATGTAGGATTTAAATCGTGGGTTTGGTTAAATTACGGATATTTGACAACGGCTATATTTTGTTTATGTAATTTTTGACAACAGACTTACATAAGTGTTTAACATTGGCAGTACCTAATGTTTGTATGTGTGTAGTATTTGATTTTATGAAGTTTTATTTGTAAACTTTAAATTTAATACTAAAAAAAACAGTGACCTGCGCCGGCCATTTAAAAAACAAGAGGTAGAATTTTTTTTTCTCCACGTATAAAAATGAATAATTTTATTAAGTTATCATTTTACAAGCCATTTAAAATCTAAACATTTTATAATCACGATTAAATTATATTTAAAAATGGTCACGCGTCATCTTATGATTTATGACGTAATCGGATTTAATCAAGCAATGAACATAATTTGCCGCCCAAGTAATCTTTTGTTCATGCATGTTGATTTGCATATTTTGTTTTCAATGTTACTCAATAGTCACGATAGCCGAGTGGTTGGGTCGGAATTTCGAGTCAAGAGACCTGAGTTCGATCCCCAGGTGGCAGTACCAATGAGTTTTTCAAAAAAGTTATGTACGAATTACATCGTTGTCTTGGACATAAGACGGCGACAGGCTCACCACCTTTCACGTTGTCCCGAAAATATCTTCGGTGGAAGGTGGGTCAAAGAGACTTAATTGTCTATACTAGACCTCTGTCTACCCCTGTATAGGGAATTGCGAGAAGATATTTAATTTTATTTAATATTTTTTAATGTTACTCAAAAAAAATTAAACCGTTATAGGGTTAATTTGATTTTTTTTTATTTTGGAATTAAGACCTCAATATAATTATATAGCTTATTTTTTCATTATTTATTTATTTCTCGGCCTAGATAGCTAGAAAGGACAGAGCACACTCCATTAAGTCACGTAGTTAAAAGTTTTAAAACTATATAAGACATAACAACAACTACCAAATATCAAAATCAACTGACACAGATGCGATTCGTAATCGCCACTCCGCCGTACTGTGGCGAAGCTCACGGAAATGTGGTGAGGTGCGCCATCGTGTCTCACCTGCATCACTTGAGATTTTAACCTTTTTTATAGGGAAGGGAGGCAAACGAGCAAGTGGCTCACGTGATGGTGTAAGTGATTACCGCCGCCCATGAACACCCGCAATACCAGAGGCATAGCAGATGCGTTGCCGGCTATTGAGAAATGTATATTAAGGCTCTTTTCTTGAAGGTCCCTAAGTCGTATCGGCCCGGAAAAACCGCTGATGGCAGCACATTTCATAAAGTGCAAGTGCGTCGCAGAAAATTCCGCGAAAAACGCACTGTGCTGGAATGCCAAGCATCAAGATGTTTTTGTAGGAATTTTTGAATATATCGTATGGTATGATGATGAAATTTAGCGGCTGGGTTTATTCCGAACAATTCCTGGGAGCACTCCCCATAGTAAATCTTGTAAAAAATTCAAAGAGATGCAACGACTCTTCGCAATGCTAGGGGATCTAGCCAATCAGATAGAAGATGTCCTCTTTCGTTCGCGTCTGAGGGGTGCCGGTGACATTTATGCCAACTTCTAACTTATTCATCGTAACTTACAGCTATATAGACATCAATATGATAACGCCATCTACACAAATAAAATATATTATTGTGTATGCAGTAAAGGTGATCTACGTTTTACTGGTCTACTGCTTTAGTTTTGCGACTGTACTTAAGATGCATCACCCACCAAAATGCTAAAGTATGTAGAAGATTTGGTATCTATTAACTCGTAATTGAAAAGAAAATATGACATTAACAATGTGCGTTATATTTTTAATAAGTTATCTTTTTACTAGCGGAGAGAAAATGTTTTTATTGGATTAAATATTTATATGTGTAAAATTATAAAATGTGGTAAAATGATGGATGATCATGCGCTAGCTCTTTGAATACAGATAATTTTAATAGATAGATAATTAATTGTACAACGAATAGTGGGCAACTATACGTTTTAATTATAATTTACACATTTATAATATTTACTACCGTAATTCATGCACTGATTAGTCGAGATTGTGTAGGATGAAAGGCTCGAGGTTGCTAGGTGGGAGAAACGACTTAAGCGTCGGTATCTCTTCTGACAAAACCTCAGTAAAGATTTATGTCGGTCGCAACATAACTCAATTAGTGGTTTGTTTAAATATTCATAGACACATATAAATATCTATGATTGAGTACAAACATTCATATGCAACACACAAATGTTTGCCGTTAGCGAGTTTCGAATTCACAATACTTCGGAGGGTGAATCACTACCAATTAAACTGTGGGGTCATAAATATAGTTCCTGTAGTTTTAATGTTTCATTAATGAAAGAGTTAATCAATCATGAATTGTTAATAAATGCGGAACAGTTCGTTGCCAGCTGTCACAGCACTACGGCATGCCTGAACATGCTCAAAGACAACAATGTAACTGAGTTCCATTGCAGAGTTCGTTGCGTGATTAATTATTTGGGCACATACATATACGGAATAGAAATTAAATATTAATTATATTTTTGTTTGCCACTTTATTGCCTTTTCTTGTGACATCAGCGTGAGAATTTGAAGCCGCTTTTCCCGTTGGTGTTGCAAGACTAATGACTTGAAAATTGCGAAGGCTACCGACAGACCGCGGGAATGCAATCTCAAAATATGCCAAATGGTGATTAAGCTGTCCATTGGCGAGCGATTTAGGTGTAAAAGGGACGCCTAGGAAGGCTAGGGAAAGCTCCGTGCAGTGGTTTGTCTTGCAGAGGACTTTTAAAGTCTATTAAACCGTTAATATGTGTTCTTACTTTTTTTTATAAAAAATTAAATATAAAAATTTGTTCCACAAAGTTTATCAGAAATAAGAAACATCCAGTTCCGACAGAACGTTGTTTCCGATTCCATAACACGCGTACTTCTGCTAGTTACTTGGGGATCGGTGTAATGAACGATGTATTCTTGTACAACTAATATTATATACGAACACTTTTATTATTGTACATTTTAAAAACCACGTATCGAAATCAAGGAAATAAAAACGGCGCCATTAATTTGTTCGCGTCGATAATTCCTCTGCGCTCGGAAGCCGCCCGGCTCTCATTTCCTCTGAAAGCTCGCAAATGATACATGCAGAGTAGCGGACATAGAAAAAGTGGCCTGAAAAGTTACTGAACTGTATAAAATAAAATTCTATTTATGTTTTCCGATCCCCACACACATACCAATGAGTTTTTTCAAAAGCTCGTGAACGGTTTATATATATTTAGGCTTGGACCTAAAGACGGCGAAAGGCTCATCTCCTGTCACGTTGTCCCAAAAAATGTCTTCGGTAGGAGGTTGGTAGATCGACTTAATTGTCCATATTTCTGTTTACCCCTATATTGGGAATGACGTGAAGATATTTCGAACTCGTAACCATAGAGCTGACGACATCTTAGAAACTGGTGTATCATACTACCACGAAAGTCGTCAAAATAATGTACAGTCAGAAACAAGCTCAGGCTGTCCACAGAACTTAAAAAGAAAGGCATTCTTATAAAAAAGACCTTTATAATGTAGTCAAAGAATTATTATTTGTAAATGCTTTTTATGTTACGTCAAATATTCAAAATGTTCTTTGATTTCTCAGACATTTCTCTTTAAACGAATCCTTTTTTTGCCATTCCTTTAATCTTTAATTAACCTCTCGTAAGCTTTTTGGTGTTGTTGAAGTTATGTATTATGAATAAAATATATTAAAAATGATTTAAAGCCACGAAAGTCAAATTATTTGGTACGAGGCTACCGATGAGTATATCAAATCAAATCAAATAATTTATTTAACGATATAAATGGCCTAGTAGATCAGATAGATCATTTTTAAATCTACCGTTTCGTTGTGAGGTTCTTCTACCGGAGAAGAAACTGGCGAAAGAAACTACGTTGCTGTATATAACTCCGTTTTTTACATAAGATTTATAAAATTTAACATTTGAAATGGAAATGCAGCCAGCGTTCTTGGTACCATGCCACGAGGAGTAGGGTTCTTCGATTATAATAGTTTTTAGTTAATAAGTATTGTAAATATTAACATAATTTTTTCTGTAAACCTATTAATAAAATAAATTTTGCTGAGTTTTGCGTACATTGTATACGATTTTTATCGTTTGCTTAAACTACCTCCTTTGTCCAGACCTATCAAAACTCCGTTATTGGAAATGTGTGAAGATAAGTATCTCATTTGTTTGTTTGTTTTTTTTTAAAGAATGGAACAATGCTGATCTCGAAGGAAATGTTTATTTCTTTCGAGATTTATTCATTTTTTTATAGATATATAATTATTTTTCGATATCTTCGTATTTTCATTTATAAGGGTTCAGAACACTTATAATATGAATTTATAAACGCTTTACATTTCTACGCGTATATTATTTAAGTTTTATATTTTTTACAATACCAAAATCCCTCTTAAAGTTCTTAAAAACTCCACACAACACAGCTGTGACTCGTTGAGGACAGATTTATCAAATGTAAAAGATCACATAAACCATTTTTAGATTTAATATAAAAATATTTTATTAAAAAGGTTTTACTGCTACAGTTGTTAACTAAGATATCTTTAATAAATTAGAATTAGTCACAACTTTAACCTCTAAACAGACAATTCATTTAAATTTATGTAACGGCAAATAATAGGACACTGCGCCCCTAAGGATAATCTACAGAAATCGCTAAACTTATATATATATATATATATATATATATATATATATATATATATATATATATATATATATATATATATATATATATATATATATATATATATATATATATATATATATATATATATATAAATTTGCCTAAAAATGTCTTCGGTGCGAGGTGGGTCGAAAGGAAATAGTTAGACCTCTATTTACTCCTTTATTCGGAAAGGCGTGAAGATATAGATTTTTTTGTATTTCTGTAAACAAATTAAATCATTGACTTTATTTTAAAATTTAATTCATTTTATACATAAAATATAATAATAATATTTATATAAAATATTAAGTAATATCGGAAACTTTGATGAAAAACCAAAGAGTAGGTGTTTTCAATACATTCCAGTTCTCATTATATTGCTGTTACAGAACACTTTGATAAACATATTCTCTACTCCATTAAGATCTTAATAAAGAAATGTCAACAAAGTTGTCATCCATCTTGATATTATTAGAACTTTCGTTAGACATATTATATAGTTTATATTATTGTATACTTTACATTATTTAAATAGTTAAAAACGGCACAATTACGTCTAAGCAATCGATGTAGGTACCGATTACTTTCGGACTTCAAAACAAATCAAGCCATTTATTCATCGACATAAGTGTTAACAGTGGTAGAGCCACGTATCAGCTTTTGTTGTTGCAGGAATGGGCCGGCTCGACCGGGGAAGTACCACGACCTCACAGAATACCGGCGTGAAGTAGAAGTCTAACAAAGTTCTGCGTTTCGTCTGGTGAGTGCAGGTAACCGGAGGCCCACACACCCCCCTCCCCCAATTCTGGGGGAGGGCGGCACTCTAAGGCCGGCAACGCATCAGCTATGCCTCTGGTATTGCGGGTGGTCATGAGCGGCGGTAATCACTCACCATCACGTGAGCCACCTGCTCGTTTGCCTCCCTTTTCTTCAGAAAAATAGTATTATATAATGACAATAATCGATTTGAATTTTTTTAATCTACCACCGTTTCGTAATGAGGTTCCTCTAACGGAGAATGACCTGTTGGAGATCTTTCATCAGGGTGAGTGAGATGAGTAAGTGGACGTGAGTTTCGCCGTTTTTTTACTATTTAGTCCACCATCTTTGATCAAATTTTAATTGTCTGCAGTAAAATATTTTTTTAAAGAATACTAGCAATGCCGAATAACATTACTAGTATTCCTGTTAACCACTCCAATTAAGCTGCAATGCTTGTGTCTGGAGTTTGTTTACGACCATAGTTGAATGGCGGGGCCCGAACCTGCGATGTTTCACAGTCCGCACCCTAAACCATTAGGCTATTGCCGTTCGTGAAATATCATGTCGAGTTAAACAGTCATAGTTGAGTGGTTCCTGATCGGAATAGGAATCTCGATACCTTGAATGCGATCCCCAGAAGGAGGGCTCATACCCCTGAATTTTGTTGAAACATATATGCGATTTGCTGTTTATAGCTGGCTTCGATAATAAGTAGACGACAGGATCACCACTTGTCGCATTGTTACAAATGAGCTACGTTAAATTATTAAATAAATTATCTAAACCTCTGTTTACCTTACTACTTGAAATTTGTTAAATAACTTCACGCAATTCATTTGTTAAAACATGATATAAAGAATTTTGACATTTAAAACTTTTCAGCTCGTTAAGTTGTTATTTGAACATCTTTTCTTTCATTATCTTTGTCTTTTTCATACACGTGAGTGATCGAGCTTCGTTTGGAGAGAAATAGAAGCAGCAATAAATTTTGTACAAAACGAATTTGTGCAGGACTTACATTTATCTTGATACTGAAACCTAAACTAAACTTTAATTAAAACTCCAAATATTAAAAGTTGACTAATCATTGACCGTGGTTTCCGAGATAGGACTGTATTAGTCAATATAAATGCTATATTAGATCGTATAAAGTAATAAGAAAAATACAAAGAATAAATACATAAAACTCAGTAAGTTTACTTATTTTCCACGTGCTTTAATAGAATCAGCATTAGGAAGTTTTATTGCGATGAAAATAAAACTTCACTTCTATTAGTCGCATTTATTAGAAGCGAAAGAGGTGTGTAAGGATCGTGACACTTTCTCCCTGGCTACCACGTCAGGGATGTGCGTGAACATAAATAAATAAATAAAACTTATTAAATATATTTTAAAAAATATTTCGGTACATTAATTTTAAAAGTAAAAAATGACTCAGCTCTTTTCGAAAATATTTTTTTTACACCTAACGTCCAAAAAAAGAGTTGTTTAGGATGGATCTGCAGATCCATCTTAAACAACTCTTTTTTCATACAACACAGCACTCTTTTTTCAACAACTCATATCTGCCGATCTCTGAACGATACCTCACATTCGTACCAATAAGTTTTTTTAAAAACTTATGGACGATTTATATCGTTGGCTTGGACAGACTACGCCTGTCACGTTGTCCCAAAAAAAGTTTTTGTGAAAAGCGTGTCGAAAGGACTTTTGGTCAAAAGGAATTATCTAGACCTCTGTCTACCACAATATTGGAAAAGGTGTGAAGATAGTGTATAGTATTGTGTAGATAAGCCGGTTCGTTAGTGCGGAATTAAAAATTCTTAAAAATTTGAACCCAAAATGATTATGAGAGAAAAAGTTCCTCCAAGCCTTCTTTCAAATTATCCTCTCCGACTGAGCAAATAGACAAATGAAATTAAAGATAAATATTATCTTAGAATTTAAACTTCTAAAAATTATTTAATAATTTCAACTAATTAGTCTACAATCGCTTAGTTAATTTGTACAGCAACAAAAAAATTGTAATAATATGTATTAATATAACTTGTATTATGGAATCGTAAACAATGAAGGTACCACAAACACACAAACCCGAGAAAATATAGTAAAGTGATTTTCTACATTGACCTGTTCGGGAATCGAACTCTGGGACCTCAGTGCTTGTGACACATTGAAAAGCTTTGTTCTCGCCATTCACCTGCACAAGTCGTAAATGTTGCTTATATCGATGATTAAATGATTTGATTGATTGATTCACAAAGATGGCGACACTATCCTGTCCCATTGTCCCGGAGAGATTAAGCAGTTAATTGTAACCACTTGTTAAAAATAAAAAGAGATATTGTAACAATTGCAAGTAATATTTGTTCATTTGTTTGTCCAGTTTACGCAAATATTTGTTCGGAATAATAAAATTAATAATGAAAAACATGTTTTAACCATAACTTCAAAAACCCAGTTCAGTTAAATAAAATTCTATTAAAAATGTTACTTTGTTTTTATTTTAATTTGAGGTCAATATAGCCGAGTGGTTGGGCGATCGTAATTCGAGAAAAGAGACCCGAGTTCGATCCCCAAGGCTCGTACCAAAGGGTTTTTTCAAAACTTTTGTACCTTTTATATTGTTGGCTTGGACATAAAGACGACGATGGGTTCACCAACCGTCACGTTGTCCCGAAAAATGTCTTTGGTGGAAGGTAGGTCAAAAGGACTTAATTGTAGCTAATTAATATCTATGAGGAAACTAACAGCTAAATTTGAAACAAGAAATTATAATATGAAATTGATAGACGTAATTAATGTTTAAAGCATTCTCTGTCAGTCCGTCTCAGTTAAAGAACATTGAAGGCGGTAACATCAAATAAAAAAATACTGATATAAGTAAAAAGAAACATTCTAATAACATAAACACACACACACACACACACACACACATACATGTGTTATGTATGTATGTGTGTTTATTTGTTAATAAAACTGAAGTATCACAGCTCAATTGCATTTGGTAACTTAGTGATCAGAATATTCGTTTTAGAAAGCCCGGGTTCGTTTCTCTTGACCTTGAGGTAATCCGGCCCTCTGGGGAAATAATGAAACAATTTTAATTTGGAACACGGGAAGGTGTGAAGACCTCCAAACCGCATTGAAGCAGCGTGGTGGATTTTCCCCTGCTCTGATATCTCCTAGCTGTGGGCATTTACAGGCTACTTCTGTACCATAGTGTAGTAACACTGAACAATATAAACTTTTATGTTGTTTCATCCTTTTGCATTACTCTGTACTGTTTGTAATAAATATCACGTGTATCACGTTCAGTATGAAAGCATGAAAAAAAAAACAAATTTCGTAATCCTTAATTTTTATGGGGATATATATTAAAAGTCACGATAGCCGAGTTGTTGGGTGGTCGGAATTTCGAGTCGAGAGACCCGAGTTCGATCCCCAGGTGGCAGTACCAATGAGTTTTTCAAAAACTTATGTACGAATTTCGTCGTTGGCTTGGACATAAAGGCGGCGACGGGCTCACCACCTGTCACGTTGTCCCGAAAATATCTTCGGTGGAAGGTGGGTCAAAGGGACTTAATTGTCTAGACTTGACCTCTGTCTACCCCTGTATTGGGAATTGCGTGAAGATAGACGTAATTATCTTGATACATTAAACGTTAAAACATATTACGTTTAAAACCGTGCTTCGTGTACACAGAATTTGACTTGGAAACAAATATTGGTTTCCAAGATGATAATTTATGTTACTTAAGGAGTTTGAAAACTTTGTAAGTACTCGCGAAATTAACGTGACGCTTGACGTGCTAATGAAGTAAAATAAAATGAGTTATCTTCTTAAAAGATTTTTATACAATATTAAAACAATCACTAAATACAAGTTTGTTGAGTGTTCAGATACCAGGCCAAGGCAATAGGCTCATCACCTGTCACGTTGTCCCAAAAACTACTTCAGTACCCCAGTGAAATTGCTTCTGCTCCAGTATTGGAAATAGCGTGAAGATATTTGTGCGTTTTTTGCGCCTTATAGTATTCCCGCGGGATCGGTTAATTTCATGGAGCAAAAAGTTAACCCTGCAGTTCATCAAATAACAGATCACTTAAATTACTTCCCGTAAACAATTTTTCTCAATATTGCAAGTAACAAACTTCCGGCAAAAATATCTGACATCTAGATATCATTCATTCAAACATCCTAACATCATTCATATACGCATCACAACATTCAGACTATCTAAACTATTGAAACAATAAACTTTCAATTTAGAACATTAGTAGGATATAGCTGCGAATTCTGAGTGGTTGGGTGATTGGAATTTGAATCAGGAGACTGAACGTTCGATTTCCTGGAGAAACCAATGAGTTTGTTCCAAACTAGTGCATGAATTGTTTCGTTGGATTGGACAGTAAAACAGCGTGTTATAAATAGTAAGAAGTTAGTTTAGTTCTTGTCTCATTGAGATTTTGGAAATGTTTTAGTAGTCTGAAGCCTTTCCTAAGCTTAGACAAGACACAGGCTACTTTTTTATGATCAGAGCATGCGTACAAAGCTGCGGGCGGAAGCTCGTAAATATATATATTGGAAGAGTGACGGAGCGGAAAATCCCTCTCTAAACGTTATTGCACAACTTCAAGCGGAAAGTGAACATTGATGGGGCGGATACAGTGCAACAGATAATTTAAACACAGTTTCAAATAAAGTTTTCAAATTATATTTTTAGTATATAAGTTGAATTGTGGAAGACGTTTTATGGAATTAGAAGGCGCTTGGGCTAAATTTTTTTAATAACGTAATAGAGTTTTCAAATAAAGTTTCCAGAGCATGTCTTTGTTATTTTTAGTATGTCAGGTGAATTGTAGAAGATGTTCTATGGAGTTAGATCGCGTTTGGCTTATTACGTAAGTTCCACGAATAAGAAGGTAAAAGTCACGATAGCCTATGAACAGGATCGATGACGGGTGATCGAAATTTGAGTCGAGAACCCCGAGTTTGATTCTCGGTGGTGGTACGTTCGTACCAATAAGTTTTTTCAAAACTTATTTACAAAGTATATCGTTGGTTTGGACATAAAAACCCGATGTCACCTTGACGACACCACCTGTCACGTTGTCCCAAAAAATGTCTTCAGTGGAAGGTTGATCGAAAAGAATTAATTGTATAGACCTCTGTCTATCCCTGTATTGAAAATGGCGTGAAGATATTTTTTGTACTTGGTACAAACATTCATATTTTGAAATGTTTACGCTCAGCGGGATTCGAACTCGCAACCCCAATGGTTGCTACCGACTAGACTAAGGCTTTAAGAAAGTTAGAATAAAAGATAAGATCTTGAATTAACAAACTTTGATTTCAACTTTGAGTATGTATACTATATTTTTAGTGGTATATTTATAGTGGAGTATGAGTATGGACATTATAAAAATATATGCATAGGGACAACATACAGTTATAGAATCAGAAACAAACGAAGCTACGACAACAAACCACCCAGACTGGAGAGAATGTAGGTGCTAGGCTTGTACCAATGAGTTTTTTCAAAACTTTTGTGCGATATATTTCGTTGGCTCGGACTTAAAGAAAGCGACAGGCTCACCACCTGCCACATTGTCCCAAAAATGTATGACTCTGTATGTAGCTAATATCATTTTATCTTATCAGCATTTCTTTCTTGCCACTGTTTCCATTATTCCTTTAATGTTATACTTAAAATAAGACGAATTGCAAAATGTAAAGAGAGAGAGAGAGAGAGAGAGAGAGAGAGAGAGAGAGAACCCTTGGATTCAATATATTTTTTTAACATGTCACGTCGAATATTTTGTCTTCTCGCCGAGTCACCCGCTCTGAACCCAAATAAGTTTCAATGGGCGGTTGATTGTAATTTTCGGTCTATTAGGACGCTATTTCATACTTTTTTTATTAACTCCCTGATGAATTCATTTCCGACGAAATATCTAATCATGAATTGCCTACATAATATTTTGCTTTTTCTTACTTCTTCCATACAGTATAATAAATAAATAAAAGTAAATAAATATCTTCACGCAATTCCCAATACAGGGGTAGACAGAGGTCGAGTCTAGACAATTAAGTCCCTTCGACCCATCTTCCACCGAAGATATTTTCGGGACAACGTGACAGGTGGTGAGCCCGTCGCCGTCTTTATGTCCAAGCCAACGATATTCGTACATAAGTTTTTGAAAAACCCATTGGTACGAACCTACCAACTGGGGATCAAACTCGGGTCTATTGACTCGAAATTCCGACCACCCAACCACTCGGCTATCGTGACTTCTGTTTTAATGGTAATATTAATGGTAATAGACTATTACTCTGCCTACGACTCCTTGGTCATTACCGTACTCTAGCGTGCTTCTGCCGCCAATGTAGGAGAATAGAAAGAAACTTTTTTTGTTTCAGCATACTGTATAATTAATAAAATATAAATGCAAGATATTTAAACATTTGAGAAAAGGTAATCTTAGGTAAGGTACGCTCACCATTCGTCACGGGCAACATAATATAATCGCCCAACATAATCAATGCAGCATAACATAATCAATGTTGCCCGTGACGAATGGTGAATGACGAATTCAGCGCTGCTATACTGTGTTGTACTAGGCTATAGAGTCCGTCTTAGGCTGACAGTAATAAGAAACATGCACACATTTAAAAAAGACACAATTTGCCATATATAAACATTTAACAATATTAACAAATTTATTTATCATGTTATTAATTTTAATCAATAACGTATACAAAAAAATAAAAAACTGAAAGTAATAAATGATTCAAACAAATAGATGAAGAACTACAGTAACATTAAATCGACGATCTCCATGGTGCATGGACAACGACGAGTGGCGAACATACCAAATTTTGCCAGCCCTGAGGTGAGAGCCCAACCCAGGTTTGATTTTCGGTCGGGTTAATGTAGAAAACACTTTTTCTACATTTTGCTCAGGTCTGTGCTTAAGCTGCTCACTTTGAAATCAGAGCAATGTATGTGACGTTGACCCTATAAATATATGCACCTTTGTATGTATTTATCTTTCTAATATGAACTGAACTCAACAGAACTAAAATTCTTCACTAAATATATAAATTTATAACAGGATTTCATTTAGAAATAAATATTTTTGAAATAAAATGTGTACCTCTCTCACTTGCCCCTTACATGAATGAACGAAACGTAACTCTATTTCTTTACATCTTCTTAAACTTACATCTCCCTGTCAATTTCTGTTCGCCTCGCCCGATCACAATTTTAGTGACGCTCTCGTCACGCATTCACCAGCTTACTCCCAAGTCAATCGTACGTAAAGAAGTTTTACTTCAATAAAAAAAAATCAGTAAAAATTAATCTTAGCTTTATTCATAGTTCAAGGTAAGTGTCGCAAATAAGCAACATTCATATGACCCCACTTCTAGCGTCAGACGCCGATACTGATTTAAGCCCGTATATACATATTTGCAAAGTATTTTGTGTGGGCTCCAGCCAGTTAACTTTTTTCGTATTTGCGTTTGCCCAAAGTAAACCTTTGTCATAAGATTTTAATATAGCTGGGGATTCTTACAATAAAAAAAATCTTCACGCCATTCCTAAAAACGTCGTTGGTAGAAGGACTTAATTGTCTACCCTAGGGTAGATATAATACTAGTATTGTAAATGAAAATGAAAATGAAAAATGTCTTTATTTCTTTATCTTAACCTTACAAACATAGGCAAGTGTTTGGAGAATCCTTTTAGGAAAGGCATTACTTGTAGTAGGAGACTCCGCTCTTCCATAAAATAAACATTACTTCATGATTTAACAAAGAAAAACAAAATTTACTTCAAGATAATACTTACACTCACTACTTATAATTAAATATCCTAGTCCTAAGACTTAAGACTAAGATAAAAATGGAAATGACATGATAATATACATATTTTTATACAAAAAATTTTGTGCTCTTGATTTTTTTTTCTTTGTGGACAATTTGTTTAAATCACGGTAGCCGAGTGGTTGGTCCAACTTATACATTCAAAGATAGTGAGTGTCACTACAAACTTTATTCTTTTAATTTTAATCTTTTAGTAGTGAACACTTTGAACAGCCAGTTGGCAGTACTTAAATGAAATCAGTATATCCCGTTTGCGGTTTTACAATCCAATTCCACGCGCTAAAACATACTGCGTGATAAAATTTTATGAACCAATATATCGCTAGTTTTAATGTTTTCTTTTATCCTAAAAAATTAGGATAAAGGAAAATTAAGGAAACTTGTTCTAGAATGAAAAACAAGATAACTTCGAAAAGGAATTGTATCACTACAAGAAAGGCAGATATAAGCAATTCCGAATGGAAATGGGACACCCAAGTGGAGAAAGTGGACGGTAAATTCTTTTTCTATAACTGCCCAGTACATTGTTAAAATATCACATTATTAAAACTTATAATGGTTTAAAAAAACTGTATTATATTTAAAAAGAAACAAAACATTTTTAAAAGTTTATTCAAAACACTCTATTCAAAGTTTTAAAGTGTTATTTGAAATGATCTAGTTTCAATATTTAAAAATATGTAGAGCACTTTTTTAAGAATTTTTGTGAATTAATAGTGAATTAATAACTTTATTTTAAATATATAATAAAATTTTACATATTATTATATATATAAAATAAAATAAATAAATATTACATATATAAATAAGGACAACATCACATACATTGCTCCGATCCCAATGTAACATGCTAAAGCAGCTGTGGTATAGGAATCGGAAACAACGAAGGCACCACAAACACCCAGACCCGAGAAAAGGTAGAAAAAGATCTTCACGCAATTCCCAATACAGGGGTAGACAGAGGTCTAGTCTAGACAATGAAGTCCCTTCGACCCACCTTTCACCGAAGATATTTTCGGGACAACGTGACAGGTGGTGAGCCCGTCGCAGTCTTTATGTCCAAGCCAATCATGTAACTCGTACATAAGTTTTGAAAAACCCATTGGCACGAGCCTGCCACCTGCGGATCGAACTCGGGTCTTGACTCGAGATTCGGACCACCCAACCACTCGGCTATCGTGACTTCTTTGTAGAAAAAGTGGTTTATCTACATTGACCCGACCGGGAATCGAACCCGGGACTTCGAGATGGCGACGCCTTGAAAACCGGTGTTTACGCCACTGGTCCACGGAGGTCGACACTTTGTTTTATACAATTTTTTATTTGTTTGTAAATTTGTTTTTAAAAACGCTTTAACAAATTTGTAGAAAGTAGCATATTTTGATAAATTTAGAATTGAAAACAAAATAAAAAAAGGTGATAAAGGAGCGTGTTAATAAAAATTAATGTAAGATTATCTTTTGACTTTTCTTAATATCTTCACGCCGTACCCAATACTAGGGTAGATAGAGGTCCAGACAATTAAGTCGATTTCCGATCCGATCGGAAATCGAATCCAATCCTGGATTCGATTTCCGATCGGGGTAATATACAAAACACTTTTTATACATTGTGTCGGGTCTGGGTGTTTGTGGTACCATAATACAAATGCTTAAGCTGCTTACTTATATATTCTATCATTAGATCCTGACGTGGTCACAATTGGATCAAACTAGAAGTACTCCCTTTCAATCAAAATATCGTTTACAAGTGAGTTTTTAAGTGAAGTCAATAAACAGTTTCTTTCTTTCAGTTGCGCCAATAGACAACAATTGCTAATATAAATTACGTTATACTTATAGCTGTAGATCTATAGATATAGAATAAACATAAGCATATCGGTGATCCGAACTTGAAATTTTACTCGTAAAAAAATCCTCCAACACACCTAAAGAAGTTTGTATTTGAAAATTTAATAAATTACAATGGAATGTAAACCAAATAGTCAGCCACAATATTTATAGTGTTGCTACGTAGACGTTATAAATTATTTCATACGAAACATAAAACACTAATTCATTGTAATATTTGTATTAATATGATGTAACCACGAAGAAATTATTTATGTCTGTTAAAAATCGACGGCGGTAAGAGATTTAAGCCAGGGAAAGCTACTCTTACATCAGGTATCGACATAATGCGAGTACTTATAAATCCAGGGTCTTGAGTTATTGTCAGAAGACAGACGCGAGAAATATTTCGAAGAAAGTATTTTATTTTATCTTCACGCACAATTCCTGACGGGGTAGCCTGAGACAACAGATCGCCAAGTGTCACAATCCTTACATATTTCTTTCGCTTCATTCAGATTCATCATTTTCTTTATACATGCACGTCGAGGTATTCGAGTACTCTTGACCCTTCCGTCTTCGAGCAATTTGCTCACATGGTCTTCAAAAGTTAGTCTCGGCCTACCTCGACCCCCTTTAATATCAACTTTCACGCTATATATTTTCTTCACCATTACATGGTACATACAGGGGTAGACAGAGGTCTGGTCTAGACAATGAAGACGACCTTCGACCCACCTTCCACAGAAGATATTTTTGGGACAACGTGACAGGTGATGAGCCCGTCGCCGCCTTTGTGTCCAAGCCAGCGATATAATTCGTACATAAGTTTTTGAAAAACCCATTGGTACGAGCCTGCCACCTGGGGATCAAACTCGGGTCTCTCGACTCGAAATTCCGACCACCCAACCACTCGGCTATCGTGACGAAAAATCAGAAAGGAGTAAGTAATATATCGGCCTTTTAAAATAAAACGATTTTCGGATTTCACTGTGCGTCGCCCCCGTGACCACGGATGCTGTAAAGCACCCGAAACGTCCGGAAATAAAAATAGTTTGTAAAAACTAATTAAAAAACGCGATTAAATTCGAAAATCGTTTTATTTTTAATGTGTAGTATTCGCGTAAATACAAGAAATCATTATATTTCGGCCTGTTTACCGTTATATATAAAAAAAAATCATTAATGAAAGTTAATGAATATTGAAACTACTTTACTCCAAACTCCTAAGAGTTCAGTTAGATGTAAATCTATAAAATTTTCTTAAGTAATTATAAAAAAATTACATATAAATAGTTCGAAGAGGAGACTATACATTCTATTTTCTTATTTTAATCACACAGCGGACTCAGATACGGAGAAACAGAGGGAAGTTACATATTTAACATGAATATTTGTGTTTGTCTGTTGCATTGTAACTTCGAAACGTATGAATCAAAATTTTAATTAATTTTGGTTTTGTTTGAAAATACTTGATCAAGATTTTCTTTACAAAGGTTCCGAAGATCCAGCTGTTCGAAGATTATAGTACCCGCAACTCCACGAACAAGCGCGTATTTGTGTGTTAGCAGGAATGTATTTTAGTTGGTAGCTAATATCAAACTTGAGGGTGTGAATCCTGGAAGGCAGGGTAACAATCAACTAGACTATCGGGTCGTATAATTTTTCTTACAGAATATAAACAACGCCCATAAACATTACTAGTATTCCTGATAACCACTCCTAATAAGCTGCATTACCTACGTCTGGCGTTTGTTTACGACCGTAGTCGAATGGCGGGCCCGAACCTGCGACGTCATGTTTCGCAGTCCGCCACTTATGAGGCCATAGCCATTAGGCTATTGCTGTTAAAACTACTTATAAAGTGATGGTAGTGCTAAGTGAGTGATGAAGACATCTGGTGCCTATACACTAGTTATGCATGTATATTAACTGTTATTCTATATGTACATGATAGGAACAACATGACATACATTCGTCTGATCTCAGAGTAAGCAACTTAAGCACTTGTGTTAAGGATTCAAAAATAATGAAGGTGATATAAATTTTAACAATCTTGTTCATGAAGTTTGTAATCAATGTATCCGTCGCGCCAAAGCATCTGTTCCTGTTTACAATTTGAAATTGTAACGAAGGCGGAAGTTTGCAGGTGAGAGCGTTGGTAGGCAAATCGAATCAGTCATTAAGAGTTCCTGAATATGAAATCAAACTCCGAAATTTGATCGTGCGGTAAAAGTTACCTGAGAGCTAAAGCGACTTATATTTACATACATAGATCATGTACATTGCTCTGATCCTAAAGTAAGATCTAAAGCACTAATTATGGAATAAACTATGAAATTCGTATACAGGGGTAGACAGAGGTCTAGTCTAGACATTTAAGTCCCTTCGACCCATATTCCACCAAAAATATTTTCGGGACAACAACGGGAAGACAACGATATAATTCGTACATAAGTTTTATAAAAACCCATTGGTACGTGCCTGCCACCTGGGGATCGAACTCGATCATCTCGACACGAAATACCGACCACCCAAGCACTCGGCTATCGTGACTTCAAAATTAATGAGATTTAAATGTTAAAAAAAAACGATTAAAATCATAAATATCCATGGGTCAATTACAAACATTCTTATTAATTTATGACACAAATGTTTGCCGCTAGCGGAAATCGAACCCCTAACACTTAACTTCGATGGCAAGATCACGAAAAGTAATGTGTCTTTAGAATTCATTTGAGTAAAAATTAGAGTGTGTTCATTTAGATATTTGTTCGAAAATCTGTTTAATATTTATTAAGACTAGATAAAATCCATTGCAAAGTCTACTGCAAGACATAGGACTGGAGGGTTTGCCATAATCACGACGCTTGGCTAGCGGATTGACAATCGCAGTACAAGATATCTTGCTCCGTAGATCTGCTTCTCGACATCGGTCTGCTGAAAATTTGGTTAAGTAGATTTCCAGGCATTTACCTTGCTAATAGGAAATTGCATTATTGAAGGTCTTACGCCGTAATCACACGGCAAAATTTAACTTTCAAACAACATACATCACGACAGCCTTACTGGCTATATACATGATACATTTTTTTATCATTAGATGAATTTCTCGAGTGTTGTATCAACGTAAAAATTTACAAGCACTGTCTTCTACATGGGTGTCGTAAAAGTATACTCTAGGCAAAGCCATAAAAATTATAATGCCTATCAATAAATGGTGGGATAACCTCAAAGGATACAAGACTGACAGGCAGCAGCGTATAAGGCGAGAGATACTACGATCGTTAATTTTCTTGCCCATCGTCAGATTAATATTAATGCCCACTCTCCTCAAGGGAGAGGTCTATTTATTGCAGTGGATTGTTACAGGTCGGCCACGCGTGGAGATTTGCTTAATTGATTAATCTCCACTACTTACGGTAGAGGTCTTCTGCAGTGGAGTATAAAAGGTCGTTAAGCAAGAGTATACTATCATGTAGGGGTTTTGTTATTACGTAATTAGGTACACTAGAGCGTTCGGTGTTGGACATTATGAGTGTGAGTCCAAATCAAGCGAATGCACCGCCCGCGCGCCACACCCGTGCAGCTCGCGCGCTGCAGGCGTGCAGTTACTGCAACTGTTTGGTTTGTCTCTTTATCGCAAATCACGCAAGGCTCGCACAGTACGCTCGTGCCGCACGCGTGCAGCTTGGGAGCAGTTCTGTTTCTTTCTATACTGTATACCTTATTTGTAAATATGGAATATAAGCGCACAGCAGCGTGGGCGGCTCATTCGCGTCTCAATCGTCAGATTTGGACGCACCGTGATCATAAATAAGCTGGCTTCCATTAGTTCTGTAATAAATCAATATTTATATCACAATTACGAATACAAAAAGTTTCTAGTTAATTATTAATAATTTGCAGTTAGAATAGCCGCACATTTAAATACCAACCCGAAATTATTGGCCAGGCTTTGAATGAAGTTAATGAATCTCTGCTGACAGGCGGGCTAGGTCAGGAGTTACAAAATGACGGACTGCGGCTCAGATGCGGACCTAGATTGTGATTTCATTATATATTTGTGTCCACTGTGTCCCGGTCGAGCCGGCCCATTCACATAACAACAAAACCTGATGCGTGGCCCTACCATCGTTCAATAGACATGTAAAATTAAAGGATATGTAAATTAAAAAGTAACTTTAAAATCTGACCTTCACGGTTTTAAACGACCCCTAATGCCTACCAAACAGACTGCGATAAAGACATATAAGAAAGAAAGAAAAACATTGATTCACGGTCTGACAACATACGAAAAAAGATATTCCTTAAAAATTTTACTACAAAGTTTCTAAAAGTTTGAATACAACTTTGCAGCAGCATTAGACCGCGAGCGGAACTGGACTCGGTAATTTTCAAAAGCGGATCCCAGATGAAACTAGTTGGTAATCCCTGGGCTACGTGATCACAATGCCGTATAATTGACCATTAATTTTGACTGTTAATTTATAGACAGATGTAATTACATCAGTTTTATTATATGCCAATTGAAAAAAATAAAATTATGTGGCAAAAAGAAAGAATTTTGATAATTGCCTTTATTTAATGACATCTAGTCTTTTAATTAAATCTTTTTCTTACAAGACGATACCATTTAAAAAATAATTAAAATAAATATTTTCACGCAATTCCCAATACAGGGGTAGACAGAGGTCTAGTCTAGACAATTAAGTCCCTTCGGCCCACCTTCCACCGAAGATATTTTAGAGACAACGTGATAGGTGGCGAGCCCGTCGCCGTCTTTATGTCCAAGCCTGCCACCTGGGGACCGAACTCGGGTCTATTGACTCGAAATTAAACTTTTTTTAAATTAACCATTTTTTTAAACTTAATAAAATAAAGTTGTAGTGCTGTGGTATGAAATTGTACCCAAATAAGTAAAGATATGCTAAAATGTTTGATAAAGAACTCTAGAAGCGAACGTAATTTAATATTTTTGAAGCGAATTGAAGATTGTTTGCCAAGAGGATAGTAGTTATAGTTGCAGACGTAATATTGTTACCGAATTCTTTTATAACTCTGATTTGAATAATTCATTCTCTCTCCCTATATATAAACTACTCCCTATACATCTTCCTTTACATAAAATTTTGTAGGATTTTTTTTTATATATGCACGCTTTGGGGCAAGGCGATAGATGGCAAACCTGTCACCGTCTTAATGTCGAAGCTAACGATATAATATACTTACACACTATTTATACATTACACTACTATAACTATTATTCTATTTATGTATTTACATAGATTAACATTAATATATACATATACACATGACTCGAGTACAATTAATATTCATCACACAAAAGTTTTCTTCTAAGGTTCTAATTCGGATTGGGGTCGAGGGTGTACTTGATAAGTTCCAATACATGAAGCACTTGTAAAATATATTTGGAACAAAAACATTTCCGGGTTGATTTTGATACTGTAGATAGAATAGAGACAACAAAACTGGACACAGAATATTCGGTTGGTCCGTGTTCTATAAAGTTTATTCTTCACCATAACATCCAAAGAATCCACGCTCTTGACTATTTCTGAGCTATTAAACAAGCAATTGTTGCGTGGTTTGAAATTGAATAACAGTGCATATCATGCAATACATCCAGACCACCTCGGTGAACGAGTGGCGTACACACCAGTTTTCATTTGATTACCGGGCGGGGTTGTAGATAACCACTTTTTCTATATTGCCTTGGGTTTTGATTTTTGTAATACCTTCGCTGTTTCTGATTCCATAACACAATTCCTATAGTTATTATGTGCTAAGTATTGCACGAAGAAGATCCGTTATGCAGTCGTTGTTACCCCCAAAGACTCAAATAGAATGTGTTATAAACATGTATTCTCCTTTTTTAACCTTATAAGTGTATTTTAAATAAGACAAAAAATATTTTCAATCACCGTTCACTTCAAAATCTTGTAGTAGGATTAAGAGTATGTCGAAGTAAATGCAATTTCCCTCTAATCCAGCTTTGACGTACACTTACACGCTTCGAGACGTGCACACCATGTAAAGTTACACAGATTTGATATGCACTTGTTGCCAATATAAGTAGAAAGATATTTTGAACTACTGCGAATGAAAAGTATGCAAAGAATACTTTTGTAGAGTATACATATGTGAGATGTATGCATATGTAGACCCAAAATACAGTGTATTTATGTAATATACATTGTAATTACATAGAGGTATTTGATATGGAAGTAATAAGTTATTACGATAATTGTGCAAAATTTGTATGTAGAAAATTAGTTTATGGAAAAGGGAGGCAAACGAACAGGTGGCTCACGTCATGGTAAGTGATTACCGCCGCCCATGAACACCCGCAATACCAGAGGCATAGCAGATGCGTTGCCACCCTTAAAGTGCCCCCCCCCCAGAATTGGGGGAGGGAGTGTGTGGGCCTCCGGCTACCCGCACTCACCAGACGAAACGTAGATGCTTGTTAGACTTCTACTTCACGCCGGTATTCTGTGAGGTCGTGGTACTTCCCCGGTCGAGCCGGCCCATTCATGCAACAACAAAAGCTGATACGTGGCTCTACCACTGTTAAGTTGTTGTAATTTTTTATAAAAAACCGTTTCATAATCAAATTCCTTTAAAGGAGAAGAAACAGGCGAAAGAAATTTCGTAACTATTTCCTGTTTTTGTCATTTTTTAACACAGTAAATACCATATTGAACAATATGGTGTTTCCTGTGTTAAAAAATGAATGAATAATAAGAAAAGTCAGGGCAGTCGAGCGGCTGGGTGATCGGAATTCGAGTAAAGAGACCAGAGTTCGATTCCAGATAGCAGGCCCATACCAATGGGTTCTTTTAAAGACTTATTTATGATTTATATCGTTGGCTTGGACATAAAAACAGCGACAGGCTCACCACTTGTCACATTATCCCAAAATGTCTTCAATGGGAGGTGGGTAGAAGGGACTTAAGTGTCCTGTTTACCTCAGTATTGGGGTTGACGTGAACATATTTCTTCATAATTAGGAGCATTAAAAATAAATTCATCAATAATTTTGATCCATCTTCAGTAATTCGTTTTCGGTGTTATATAAGCAGTAGGAGAACTGCTAGAAAAAAGAAGTTGTTTTTTTTAAGAGGGTAGTTGAGAAGGTGTTATAGTTTCGTAGGAGTTTTGATAAAAAAGGTTTTTCTTCATTTGCAACGGAGAAAGCTTTTAAGATTTATCTAGAAAAGCGAAATGTCTCTTGTGAATCTAGTTAATTTCAGACATTTTTACGTGCATAAAGTAATTAAAAATGACTCCAAGCCATATATACCCATTAGTTAGGAATTTAAGTCACAAAGAATTACCTTTTGCGGTCTCTACTCATATTTTATGTCATTTATTTTCACAAACAGACTAAATTCACCAAACACAAGCCTTAAGGACAACCTATGAAGAATTAGAAGTACACTCACATTTTTGTTTTTCACATCAAAAGCGTCGAGAACAAACCTTTTATATTCTGTCATATTGTTCAATAGCGAACATTACGAGTATATGTATACTCAGCACATTATGCAGATCAAAGAACTGTGCCAACTGGAATAAGATTAAGAAATTCGGTAAAGATAAATGACTCATTGCTTTCATCTCCTTTTCAAACGATTTGGTGAGGTTTATTTTGGTAACTTAATATTCGGTCTAAACTTGATTTCAATTATTTTTTTGCGTTGTTCTCGGAAACTTAAAGAATAACGAAAACTCTCTCTTCATCCCGTGGGTATCATAGTAATCAATAGAGGGGCTTGTTTACATCAGGAGAGGTATAGCAGCGTAGTGACACAAAAAGTAAGAAAACTGCGGCGGAACCCGCTAACCACGCGAGCCCACTAAGGCAAAACCCCATGCCCCGGATGCTTCTATTAAAATGAGATCGATTTTCGTTCTATATTTAAAATAAATAATAGTTTAAAAAATTAAAACACACGCTTTTTATAGAAAACTGAACTAAAAAATAGAAAATAAATTTTAATAAATTTAAATTAAGAATAGCGTTAAAATTGAAATTTTAACGCTATTGTTAATTATATTCTTTTTTTAATTACTATTCTTAATATAAATTGTAATAATATTTTAAAAAAGCGAGGGGTGATTTTAAAGGTATTGTCAAAATGATAATCGCTCTACTCATATCTGCCAATAAAATATTTATAAGTATTGCACCACGAACACCACGCTTTTTTCAAAATAAAATATTTTTTTATTAACACTATAATTAATTTACATTTATTGAAATTTTTAACGCTGTTCTTAATTTAAATTTATTAAAATTTATTTTCTATTTTTTAGTACGGTTTTCTATAAATAGCGTGTTTTTTTAGTTTTTTAAACTATTATTTATTTTTACTTTTTTTATCAAATTAGTGTATTGTCATCAGTCCTCGATAAATCTACAAAGTTTGAACGAAATATGGCCGTTTAAAGTGGGTCAATATCGCGCCCAAAGAAAACGGTTACAAACGTACAAACATACAGGTGAAGCTAATAAAAGCGTGTTAAAAATAAGAATACTAGCAATATTCTAGCAATGTCTACTAATAATATTACTGGTGCTCCTGCTAACCATTCCAACTAAACTGCAATGCTTGTGTGTAGTCTTTCACGACAATAGTCGAATGGCGGGCATGAGGCTATTGACGCTTTTCATATGTGTGTATATCTGTGCTTCTGTCTGTGAAATTGTAGTTCCCAAACATATGGCCTGGGTAAAGGCTGATGTAATCGAAATGGTTTTACGAGAAGCATTACTCCACAAATTACCCTGTTTTATATCCTCACGCATTTCAAAATACTGACCCACCTTTCGAAGCCCTTTTGAGGTAACGAGACAAATGTTGAGTCTATTGTCATCTCAGCATCCAAGCTTTAATAAGCTGTGTTTAATAAACAATGGAGATCTTAGACAAAAAAATATAAAGGTAACAAATATATAAAGGTATAAAGGTACAAAATACTTATATACATATTTATTCTTATAGATATTTATTCATGTATGTGCAATCATTTAAATATTCCTTATATATGAAGCGGGATTCGAACCCACGAATGGCTACAAGACACATTTCAACTTTAGTTAAAAAGGACTCAGTGAATAAATGATAAAACCTGTTGTTTCATCTCAGTAATTTTAGTTTTGCTTATAATTGTGTAGGAATTTATGAACATACTGACATTTTCTAGTACATAGTTACAAAATAAGGTGATTAAAATATTTTTTCTAAGTAAGCTTCACAGATAAGTAGATAGAGTACGTATATAACTGTTAAAGTATACTGCGTGTTTTGTTTTATCCAGAATAAACATTGATTTTTTCAAAGCATAAATAGTGGTATAAAAATAACTTTTTTAATAGAACTAGAACAAGGTAATGTAATCCTGGTGTTTTTATACAGAGCGTACATGAGTTTTATTTTTCCTGTATTTGCATAGTTGCCAATTAGCTTTATTCAATGAAAATCCGTTTGCGGATTGAAATTTATTTGAGGAAATCATTTCAGTATTCCAAGGGTTTTGTTAAAAATTCTCCAAAGCGCAGCATGTGAAGCTATTCGTTGAGGATTGCAAGATATTCTATTCGCAGGCATTAGCTGTATGCCTATATGTAATGCATACCACTGTCTAGTTGACGATTCCTTACTTGTCATCAATAGATGTAAGTAAATAGACTCAAGCGTTACTTTGCGGAAATTCATTTTTATAGATATGTTATAAAAAAAGTACGCAAATATGTTACCTGGTCTGACGAGAAGAAGCACCATCCTCAGTGCACGCACCTCTTGTGCACGCATTTGTGGGAGAGTGGTGCTCATAGATAAATATTTACAACCAAATCCGTGTGGCATTGGTGTAAGAATCATAGCACCCTCTTTCTCCCCGTGGGTATCGTAAGAGGCGACAGGGGACAAGCCTTGGTGAGCCAGCGACGGGCTCGCCACCTGTCACTTTGCCCCGAAAATATCTTCGGTGGAAGGTGGGTCAAAGGGACTTAATTGTCTGGACTAGACGTCTGCCTACCCCATTTACATTTATCCCATTACAGGAAAATTCAGCATGCCGGTGACGGGCAGCGGAACCGAGGATGCGAGGTGTCTAGTAATACTCTCGCCAATTCGCTTGCCAAGCGTAGTGATTTTGGCAAACCTTCCGGGATGAGCTTATGCCTTGCAGTGAAATTTTACAGACCGTCATGATAATTATGAATAAAAAATCATTTACATTTCTCACACAAATGATTGCCCCTAGCGAGATTTGAACCTGCAACCTATAGCTTCGAAGGGATCGCTACCACCTAGACTATCGGTTCGTCGATATCGAATATTTGATACAAATAAAAAAGAAATGAAGTTGTTTAAAACATACCTACTTGTTTATTAAGTTTACAAACTATCTGTGTGTCAAATTCAATTCAAAACGGTCCAGCCGATGTCGCATGATTGAGTAACAGACAACCAATACATGCTTTCTCATTTATAATTACCTATATATATTAGTCAAATTAGGATGCATACGGGCATTGAGAAGTAGATTAGATTAGACGTGCTGGTTTCCACAACTCTACGTATTTTGTTTCATGCTTATTATGCATGAATAAAATGAAGAATTTGAAAGAAGCAAAAGAGGTGTGTAAGGATCGTGACACTTGTCGATCTGTTCTCTCTGACTACCCCGTCAGGGAATTTGTGTGAAACTAAGTACTTGTAAGTATATATTAGTAGAGTTAAACCAATTTCTATATACTCTTTAAGCTAAAACTAGCCTCTAGTGACCTCTTCACCCTGTCAGGCTATTTAAATATACGACTTTAGAGACGAGCTACCTACGCTCGTTTGAATATATCGCGCCATATTGATTTTACCTTCACCCAGTGCGTATTTTGAAACAAACTTGAAGCATAATTTATTGCAATTTTGAATACTAGGGCCGCCACTAAATAGATAAAGAAAATAATTTATTTGCAATCTCACACACACCACAAATATAATAATAATCCGTTACATAAGTTAGAAAAATTTAGAGTCCCAATAGCCGAGTGGTTAGGTGACATTTCGAATCGAGAGACCCGAGCTCAAACCCCAGGTGGTAGGCTCGTACCAATAGGTTTTCAAACACTTAAGTACGAATTATATCGTTGGCGTGGACATAAAGACGGCAACGGGCTCACCATCTGTCACTTTTTGTCACATTCACTCACGTTGTACCAAAAATAATATGAAGGTAGAAAATACTAAATTGTCAAAACCTCTGGCTACCTCTGTATTGCGCAATGCGTGACGATTAAAATTAAAAAAAAACAATAATACTAAAGAAAGAAATCTAGCTATTACATGACAAAAGATAACTGAAGCACTTTAAGCGTTAATACTTGTTCTCATATTTCTTCTTTTATACTTGTTCAAAGGGTTCGCTTGAAGTTGATATCTTCCGCAGAAAGCGCTTGACGTTGAGAAATGAAAATGTCTGCTCGTACTTCAGATTAATCTGTATTCCTTATGCACAAGCAATTGTCGAATAATATTCGTAAATATGACTTAGGTCTTAATGTTATAAATGAAATATTTTAGCATAAATTTGCCCAAATGAATTAAGAGAGTGCATTATGGGTGTCAACAAAATTAATTTATGTGCAAAAAAATATTATAATTTTGCATTAAAAATATTAAAGAAATCATATATTAAGTTTTTCATTCAAAAACTATGAATTTTCAATGACTAATGTTTCAACGGAACTATTAATTCATATTTATATTCGCTAAAATAGGCCAAGACACTTTCTGTGGGAATAGTCGAATTTATTTTGTCTGAAATAAATAAACAAATCTAACTATAATGGAGAAGATTGGATTTTAATATATATTCAGTTGGTCGATGAACTTTCGTAAAAAATTTATTTAGCAACAGCTGATCAGATTAACATTTATCTATCGAATAACGCAATAGCCGAATGGATGAGTTCGATCCTCAGATAGCAGGCTCGTACCAATGGGTTTTTCAAAAACTTATGTACGAATAACATCAATAGCTTGGAAATAAAGATGGCGACGGGCTTACCACCTGTCACGTTGTCTCGAAAATGTCTTCGGTGGAAGGTGGGTCAAAGGGACTTAATTGTCTAGACTAGACCTCTGTCTACCCTGTATTGGAAATTGCGTGAAGATATTTATTTATTATTTATTTATTATTATCGAATAACACATTCTATGTTTTGACGACTTGCGTGAACGAGTGGCATACATTACTCGTATGGTATTTAACAGTGGTAGAGCCACGCATCAGCTTTTGTTGTTCCATGAATGGGCCGGCTCGATCGGGGAAGTACCACGACCTCACAGAATACCGGCGTTAAGTAGAAGTCTAACAAACTTCTGCGTTTCGTCTGGTGAGTGCAGGTAACCGGAGCCCACACAATTCTGGGGGGAGTCCCGTCTCCCACCCGTCCCCCAGTTCTAGGAGGGGAGGGGCACTCTAAGGCCGGCAACGTATCTGATATGCCTCTGGTATTACGGATGTTCATAGGCGGCGGTAATCACTTACCATCACGTGAACCACCTGCTCATTTGCTTACCTTTTCAATAAAAAAAATGAAAAAGTTTTTTATTTATTTGCAACGTAGAAAGCTTTTAAGATTTTTTCTAAAACAGCGAAATGTCTTTCGAGGTTCTAGTTAATTTCAGATATTTTTACGTGCATAAAGCAATTAAAAATGACTCCAAGCCATATATACCCATTAGTCTGGAATTTAAGTCACAAAGAATTCTTCTTATCTTTCGCTTTCTCTACTCATATATTATGTAGCCTCCAAATTGTCTATTTTTATTTTGTTGTTTTTCATACCTTGCTTTTTATTAATGAAATACAATAATAAATGAATAAAGTACAAGTGGTTGTTAATAAACATCAAAATCTATGCGCAATTTTTAAAATGATGACTTCAATGTGAAAAAAATTGTTTAAGAAAATTACGCAACGTGCCTTTGGCCTAAGAACACCACCCTCTTTCTTCCCGTGCGTGTCACAAGAGATGACTAAATTTCATTGGCTACCGGCGGATGGCGGGAAAATAGCGTCATAACTGCACATTGCGGTAAGTCATGGTGATGGTAAGTCATCACGTAAGTCACGTGCTGTTTGCCTCCCTTTTCTATAAAAAAAAAAAAAAAACAAATTGTGTCGCTAGCTCAGAGTCAATGTAGAAAAACTACTTTTTTATATTTTCTCGGGTCTAGGTGTTTCTGGTAACTTCATTATTTCTTCCATAATACAAATGCTGCTTACTTTAAGATCAGAGCAATGTATGTAAATAATGATAACCATATAAAATTTTAATTACAGTAGTATAACTATTAAGGTTTTTACAATGTCATTACATCAGTTACTAGAGAGAAATCACTGCAATTGCGTTCATATTTCCACACAAGTTTGTCCTCGACATAGTAGTCTACTTTATATTCAAGCCTTCTAAAAACTATGGAATTTATGAAACAAGTTTGTAATTATTTTAATAACAAACTCATTCGCAATACACATTGTGTAGAATTTCTAAGTGATTTTTATTTTTGTAAAAAGTAAAATGTCACGATAGCCGAGTGGTTGAGTGATCGGGATTCGAGTCAACACACCCGAGTTAAACCCCCTGGTGGTAGGGTTGTACCGATGGGTTTTTTCAAAATTTATGTACGATTTATATCGTTGGCTTGAAAATGAAGATAGCGACAGGCTCACCATCTGTTATGTTATCTCAAACAAGGTTTTCTTTGGAAGCTGGGTCGAGAGTACTTAATGATTTAAAACTCCATTTTTTTTTGTTACATTAGTTTTAACAATTAAGTAACAATAAGTTTTGACAATTAAGTAGGTCCAAGGTTTTTATTTTTTTATCCTTATTAACTCATAACTCATTCGTAAAAAAACCGATTTCGAAATTCTGATTAATTTAGACATAGACATAGTCAGTCCTCATCGTCATAACGTCAAATCTGATGTTGGAATCCCAAGACAATAAAGAACATTCCTCAAATTTTAAAAAAATGTTTTGGGTATATGTTTGCGTTCGATAAATCGTAACCCTACTAGTTTTCGCGTTTTTTTATTAATCCCGCCATCGATCGGTAGCTTCTTAGGCGCTTTGTGTCCTCTTTTAGGGTTTTTAATTCTGATCCGATTCTTCGGCACTAGTTATTTTCTAATTGCTTCTTCGCGAGATAAACTGAACAAAGCATAAATTATAATTACCCATTTTTAGTAAAAGACAATGCATAGTATTGAGTAACGGAGTATTCAGTAATATAGAAAATTGGTATTCAAAGAAAAAAATTTGTTTTAATTTATTGATATTTATATTTCATAATAATGGATTTCTCTTTACTAAAAAGTATTTTATTTTAAGCTTGTAAATTTACTCTTCAGGGATCTCTGATATACATAAATTGATATCTTTCTGTCTTCAAAGCTTTAGTTTTTTTCTAAGCTATTAGTTTGTTCGAATCCGTCTAGGGATAAACATAAATGTGATGACAATGAATATTTGTACTTGAGCCATGTATGATTATATTTATGTATATAGGATTTATCTTTGTGTATATATGTATATATACTACACTAAGACGACGATAGACTCCTGTCCGCCTGACACGATGTCCCGAATAGACTTCGGTGGAAGGTGGGTCGAACGACTACATTGCCTTAATCCTCTGCCCATTTCTTTCAGCTTTAGCACATTTAAGTGAAAACTATTTTGGAAAATGTGACAGGTAAGGTAAGATAGATTAAACAGACTTTTCCACTACTTAACCTCGATCTCTATAAAATGAGATGACAAACTGAAAGGTAAAGACAATAAAAGTGAAAGTAGTTTGAACTATTGTATCCATAGGATACTAGCAGATGCAAAAAAAGAGAAAAAAGTCAAGTTACAAGTCTTAAAGTGAAAAGTTAAACCTATTCCAATTAGCTGACCTTAATCAAAGTACCGTTTATTTTCAGCCTTCCAATGGCAATGTAACATCTGTTGCGTTTTGAAGGATATAGAGAGCTAGTGTAGTTACAGGCATCTGTCTCTTTCTTCTTTTTACATGATTACAGGTGTTGTGGTGAAAAGATTTTAACTGATGCGTGTGGGACACCGTGGCTCAGGGGTAAGAGCGTTGCCACGGCACGGCTAAGGTCGCGGGTTCGAATCCCGCCCGTGTTAGTTGAAATTTTAAACATTTTTCACTTTAATTTAGATAAAACGTGTGCTTTAGCAATATAGTTAGATGGCGTCACATGCTGCTATTTATAAACCACGTAAAGTTTTGTGCCAATTATAGTTTTTAACGTTGATTTGAGAAAACAATAATTTTAAAAGTCAAGTACAGAATACAAGTCAGCTTAGCATAAAAGTACTTGACAATACCGAGAACATTTCGAGTGCTTGACGAAACATGAAGGCAATGAAATCTTACAAAATATGTTTCTTTGCTTTCGTTTGCCGAGAACACTCCAAGCTACCCTTTGACCTAAAATTTTCTAGCCTTAGTAATTGACTATTTTAATTTATTATATTTATTAGTAATTGTATAGTACTAGGGACAGAGGCAGATCTCCAACTCGCTGGCACAAACCTCTCCTAATGTAGGCGTTTCCATAAGTGAACTCTATATATTATTAGTTTCCCTGGAACCGTATGTCGAGCAAAATTGATTTTCTTCAAGGATAAAAATATGCTTTTAATACTTAATATGCCTCTTATACACACCTTCATAACACTTTATAAGACCCTATTTATAAGATACTAAATTTCATCACAATTGGTTAAGTGGTTCAGTGTTACGTTTTCATTAAACGTAATAGAAGTACCTACAGACAGAGTTCATTCATTTTTACTCCTATGATATTGGACCAGATACCTCGCACTTAAGACGTTCTTACCCCAACTGATCTTTATTCGTTTGTATTATAGTCACGATAGCCTAGTGGTTGGGTGATTGGACTTCGAGCCAAGAGGCCCGAGTTGAATTACCAGGTGGTAGGTAATCTTTACCAACTTGACTTTAAAACTTGAATACTATTTTTTGAAATTGAGATTGTGATTAATGATTTCAGGCTCGCCACCAAACGTTGTCTCAAACAATGTTTTCGGTGAAAGCTGCGTCGAAAAGGACTTCGTTGCCCAGACCTCCGTTTACATCAGTATTGGGAATAGCGTGAAGATATTTTTATGTAATTTAGTGCGGTATTCTATAGATGGTTATCCCACCAAGTGTTAGCTATTAGTATTTTCATTACCTTACCTTAGTCGTTTTTTATGACACCCACGGGAAGAAAGGCCACTACCTAATTTGTCGTACTCAAAAAAACTCATCGGGTGTGGTTGTTTGTGGTACCTTCGTTGTTTCTGATTCCATAATACAATTGTGGAAGCTATGAACTTTTGGATCAGAGCAATATATGTAGTATGTGATGTTGTCTCTATGTATGTACATAGGAGATTGTACCTATATATGTATCATACATAGGTACCAACATCCTATACATTGCATAATACATTCTATTTCATATTTTATTTGTTATTTAATGTTAATTTATAAACGTAATATTGATGGCAGTATTGAATATGTATATGTATCGAGACAGAGATTACACTTTAAACAGTACGAGTTTGTTGCATTATGAAATAGGTTCAGCGTCGGCTGCATTCACATTCAGATACGAAAGTTTAACTAGAGCAACGGATATCGAAAATATTGCAATAACAAACATTTGAAATCTCATTGACTTTCCGTACTCCTCATCTAACTTCTACTTCTCCTACTCTTCTAGCTTCACGCTCCTTGTATAATCTCCTACTGCAGTGTCCCCCATCGAAGAGGCTTTTCTCATCTCCTTCCCTGTTCAATCCGCCCTTTGGAATGCACTCTCACACGATATCAGGGTGTTTAATTGTCGTTTACAATCGACGTCATTTTTGTATATTTAACGATAAAAAACAAATTTTGAAAGAATTGGTAAAATCATAACAACAGTAGTTTGTGTTTATGCGCGCGAGCGTGTATGTGTAAATATATTAATATAATTTTGTTGGAATATTTAACTAGCTGTTTTTAACTTCAACTTCTTTATATATCTCTGTATCATCAAAAGGTAATTTTTGGTCGAGAATGCAGAACGGAGCTTGAGAAATAAAAAAAATAAAAAGTGAATTTTGATTATCTGTTCTTGTCAAAACAATTATCCTTGTTTCTCATATTTGTTTTCATCTTCGTACATTTTCCCATAGGGTGTCGAAGCGCCTATCATTAAATAATAGTAATTACGCAATCGCGCAATTCAATGAGAGGTAATTAGTCAGGCGATACATGGCTATTATTGTTTTTTTTTATTTTATTTATACTATCTTGTTCTTATTGAACGGTACAATATACACACATTTTTTTATAGAAAAGAGAGGCAAACGAGCAGGTGGCTCACGTGATGGTAAGTGATTACCGCCGCCCATGAACACCCGCAATACCAGAGGCATAGCATATGCGTTGCCGCCCTTAGAGTGCCCCCCCCCCAGTATTGGGGGAAGGGGGTGTGTGGGCCACCGTTTACCTGCATTCACCAGACGAAGCGCAGAAATTTGTTAGACTTCTACTTCACGCCGGTTTTCTGTGAGGTCGTGGTACTTCCCCGGTCCAGCCGGCCCATTCAAGCACAACAAAAGCTGATGCGTGGCTCTACCACTGTAATAAAAACAGCCTTAAATCATTACATTAAAGAGAAAAAAGTAAAAATTTCACCTGACATGGGCGGAATTCGAAACCGCGACCTTCGCCGATCCGTGGCAACGCTCTTACCTCCGAGCCACCGTGTCTTACACGCATCAGTTGAAATTTTAACTCTGTATTCTCTTTATATTACTTATGCCTTGTTTATTGGCATAGGCGCCATCTGTTATCCCTCTTGCAAGTGACAATATGATAATCTTGACTTTTCAGTTAGGAATTATCAATACTATAACGTCAACTTTAATTTTTATCACGCTATTTTATTGATTTTTAAAGCATTTTTAAGCTGAACTTTTATGTTATGAAATTATAGAGAAAAATTTTTCTCTTTGATTTAATATGTGTAAGTGATTAACCGTGTCTCACACGCATCAGTAATTCAACCGATGCGTGTAAGACACGGTGGCTCGGAGGTAAGAGCGTCGCCACGGATCAGCGAAGGTCGCAGGTTCGAAGCCCGCCCGTGTTAGTTGAAATTTTAACTTTTTTCTCTTTAATTTAATAATATAAAAGTTCAGCATAAATATGCTTTAAAAATCAATAGAATTGCATAATAGCCTTAAATTAAGTAACTAATAATTTGTTATTGGATTTAAGAGGCTTACATTTCATGTGTTAAACGGCAATATCTTTTTGAACTGCCACATTTTAATAATGAAGTGACGGAGAAATGAATCCGAATGAGAAATAAAGACCGCAGGTTCCTATCTGCATCATTTATTTCGCCTTTTCATAATATGTATTCTATAACGTATGTTGAATGTCCTTGTGTAATAATCCAGTCTATCGAGCTTTCTCCTATAATAAGAATTTCCCAAAATTGCTACATTGGACAAGGTTATTGGAGATACCAGACAAATCGCATTATTGCATCTGTCGCCCCTTATTGGTCTGTTTGTGTTGTTTTATTTTAAGGACTTTCCCGCCATCTGCATTGCAAATAATCTGACATTAACTTATAGTACATATCTTAAAAATAAATGCAATTTTGACATGTATACAAAATATTTATAAAAACCTTCAAAAGCTCAATAAATACCTTTTATGATACTCATGGAAAGCGGAGTGATATATAGCTTAACATTGCTGTCACAAAGTTTTCACTCAAATAAGTTTGTTCCAATACAGGCGAGGCTTTGGTGAAAGGTAGGCCGAAAGGTCTTAATTATCTAGACCTCTTTCTACCCTTTTAACACCTAGCGGGCAATGACAAAATTATTTTTTCACAGTCACTATTCTGTTTTGGACTTAGAAAATTTTTACCTACTTTTTAAATAGGCTTCCTAAAAAAACGTGTTTTTTAAGTTTTTATAACCTGTTATATTTATTTTATGTTATATTTCTTATGATGCGTTCGGCATCACAGTTTTAACAGTGGTAGAGCCACGCATCAGCTTTTGTTGTTGCATGAATACTGGGGAAGTACCACGACCTCACAGAATACCGGCGTGAAGTCTAACAAACTTCTGCGTTACGTCTGGTGAGTGCAGGTAACCGGAGGCCCACACACCCACCTCCCCCAATTCTGGGGGCACTCGAAGGGAGACAACGCATCTGCTATGCCTCTGGAATTACGGGTGTTCATGGGCGGCGGTAATCACTTACCATCACGTGAGCCACCTGCTCGTTTGCCTCCCTTTTCCATAAAAAAAGCAGAGAGTAAAAGTTGCGCGCGCAACTAGTCACTGAAGTGCAACGAAATAAACAACGGTCTGTTTAAGTTCAACAGCATTTATACTTATCTACATACCTAACTTAATACAACCTGTAAAAGTCCACTGCAAGACCTCTCCCGTATAGGAAAACTCTCCTTAATCGCCTCGTTTGCAAGCGATTGGCGATTGCAGTGTTAGACATCTCACACCACCGACGCTGCGGCTAGTCAACAACTTATACCTCTCGTATAAATTTCTAAAATGACACTTACGCCACCCACGGTATAAAATAGGGATGCTATCCTATATCCGAATCGTTACCACAAGATAAGAGTTATTTTTAAAGCCCTTTGATCATTGATACATCTTTTTACATTCAGCCTCCGATTATTTTATCTTTATTCTGCTTATAAGATTTTTATCGTCAAAAGATAAAAAAAAACTTCATATATAAATGCTACGTCACGGCATAGATGTATAACTTCCTACTTGCGACATACATACACACGTTTTGTCCTTAGTGAACATTGCCGAGGTGGAATTTTATTCAACGCAATCTGTACCGTTTTGCTAGATAAACCTGACGACTGACCTTTCACGGAAGATATTTTCGGGACTACGTAGTCGTGGGTCAAAAGGGACTTAATTGTCTAGACTAGACCTCTGTCTACCCCTGTATCGGGAATTTCGTGAATATGTTTGTTTTAATTTTATTTATTTTATACACCATTTAAAATCTAACAAAATCATAAAAACAATAACAAGTATGAGGTATAATGTATGAGAATTATGCGCTAGCTCTAATTAAATGATTAATTAGACAGGTGATTTTTATAGACAATTAATTGTACAACAAATGGTTGCCTGTTCTAATTATAATAAACAAATTTGTAACGTCTATTTACTGCCGTAATTATAAGGTTGCAAGGAGGGAGAAACGCCTTAAGCGTCGGTATCTCTTCTGTCAAAGCTGCTTACTGAGGTATATGTCGGCCCCAACATAACTCAATTAGTGGTTTGTTTAAATATTCATAGATACGTATAAATATCCATGACTTGAGTATAAACATTCATATTAAACACACAAATGTTTGCCATTAGCGAGTTTCGAATTCGCAATACTTCGAAGGGTGGATCACTACCAAGTTGTGGGATAATAAATACAGTTCCTGTAGTTTTAATGTTTGATTAATAAAAAGAGTTAATCAATCATGATTTGTTAATAAACGCGGAACAGTTCATTGCCAGCTGTCACAACACTACGGCATGCCTGAACATGCTCAAAGACAACAATGTAACTGAGTTCCATTGCAGAGTTCGTCGCGTGATTAATTACTTGGGCACATACATACACAGAACTGAAATAAAATATTAATTACATTTTTGTTTACCACTTTATTGTCTTGTCTTGTGACATCAGCGTGAGAATTTGAAGCCGCTTTCCCCGTTGGTGTCGCAAGACTATAAAGAGTTGAAAATTGCGAAGGCTACCGACAGGTCGCGGGAGTGCAATCTCAAAATATGCCAAATGATGATTAATTGACCGTTGACGAGCAGCGGCGATTTAGATGTAAGGTGATACTGCTAATACGTCTTCTTTCGGGGCGATTACAACAAATCCTTCCTAGGGAAAGGTCCTTGCAGTGGTTTGTCTTGCAGAGGACTTTTAAATGTCTATTAAACTGTTAATATGTGTTCTTACTTTTTTATAAATAATTAAAAATAAACAGATATAGAAAACGTCACATAAATTGCTCCCATAGTGTTTTTCAAAAATTAGAAACATCCGGACCCGAGACAATGCAGAAATAGTGGTACCTACGTTGTTTCAGATTCCATAACACGCGTACTTCTGTTACTTACTTAGGGATCGGAGCAATGTATGATGTATTCTTGTACAACTAATAATATATACGAACAATATTATTATTGTACATTAATCAAAACCTAGTATCGAAATGAAGGAAAAAATGTCGCCATTAATTTGTTCGCGTTGATAATTCCTCCGCGCTCGGAAGCCGCCCGGCTCTCATTTCCTCTGAAAGCTCGCAAATGATATACGCAGAGTAGCAGATATAGAAAATGTGAAAGTTACTGAACTGTACAAAATAAAATTCTATTTCAAATTTCCAATATTCATATAATTATTGTGTAACTATAACCGAGTGGTTGATTGGAATTCGGCTCAAGAAACCCGAGTTCGATCCCCAGACTTGTCTGAGGATCGAATGAGATTTTTTCTGTCTGCTTCTTCTTCGTTAAATGTAGTAAAATAGTATACACATTTAAAAGCGATTTAACAATAAACCCCTGCGACTTCGTCCGCGTGGACTAAATATAAGAACACAATAAGTTGCGTTTACAGTTTTAGCAATCTCGAAATAAGTGGCATTTCGCTTATATACTTACATATAACTAGAAGCGAAGATTTATCGTAAGAAATTCAATCATTTCTGTAACCAGAATTGATGTCGTTATTTCCTAGAAACTTCCGATAAACTTTGTTAAGGTATTAATTAAGCGTACCTACGTACCCGAGGCGTAATGAAATTTCTTAGTGGAACTTGCTCAGAATGACATTGGTTTTATGCAAAATATAAAGTGTACAGTATCTAAATATGTAGATTTTTTTTTCATTTTATAATGTATTTGATAACAGATGAACGCTATCTAGATAAACTAGGAATTTAAAATACTATCTAAATACGATAGTATTTTAAATTCCTAGTTTATCTAGGTCCTAGTTTATCTATAAGTCACGATAGCCGAGTTGTTGGGTGGTCGGAATTTCGAGTCGAGAGACCCGAGTTCGATCCCCAGGTGGCAGTACCAATGAGTTTTTCAAAAACTTATGTACGAATTTCATCGTTGGCTTGGACATAAAGGCGGCGACGGGCTCACCACCTGTCACGTTGTCCCGAAAATATCTTCGGTGGAAGGTGGGTCAAAGGGACTTAATTGTCTAGACTTGACCTCTGTCTACCCCTGTATTGGGAATTGCGTGAAGATATTTATTATTATTTATTTATCTAAATACAAAATGTTGTCAAAACCGTTAGAGTAGTTTTGTTTGTTTGTAGGTGGGTGATCAGGAGTCAAGAGAACCGAATTGCAGGTACCCAGGTTTTTCCAATCGTTTTTCCAATTTTCAAAACAACTTAAGTACGATTTATATTAATGGCTGGGACATAAAGATGACGACAGGGTCACTACCTGCCACGTTGTCCCAAATAATTCTTCGGTGAAAGGGGCGAATGGCGTGAAGATATTTTTTAATTCAAACTATTTCATTTTTGTTGGGAACGCAATGTGGATACTTGCCCCCTGGAGCAGAAAGCCGATTTATGTCGGAATTTCATCGACTAAATTCCCACGGTGATTGCCAACAGAGATAATCATGGGTCAAAAGATCTTCATCCGGAATACATTCGAGGCCTCTCCATGGTTTGACTAGTATAGCCCCATCTCGGAGGCTTCTAATCTAATTGTAATATTTTTACTAAAGTGTACATAAATTCGTAGACAATAAGGGACACAAGTTTGTAAACCTATACGTAATTAAGTAATGGGACCGAACATTTCAAATACGTCTCTCCTACACACCTAGCGGCTACTAAAGCTATCAGAGGTAATAGGCCTCTCCCTTAAGGCAGGCAATCGCAGTAATAGAAACTTTACACTACTGCCCAGTGCTAAACTGCTATCGAGTGTTTTTCGCGATCTTTGAAATATTGGTCTGGCATTTTAGGATATGGTTATCCGGCCATCTAGCGATAAGTGTTCTGTACTGTGATTGCACAGTACATAACACTTATCGCTTTACCCTTAGTCGCTTCTTTCGACACTCACGAGAATAAATATGGTATATTCTTCGGCTAAACCACAGTTTTTGTTTTCGGAACGAATGTATTTGCTGTAACGGTGACTTGGACACAACGACAGTGACAGGCTGCTATACCTGTTCTGATACCCCAAACGGGCTCCGCTGGAATTAGGTTTCAAAGAACCAAATTGTCTAGACCTCCGATTTTCGCAGTATCGTAATATAAGTGAAAGAACAAAAATGTTTTTCTTTTTTCACCTTTTCAATTGAAAAAGTAAAAAAAGTAATGAATAGCGTCTGATAGGAAACAAAGAGTTTATCTTGAGCACTACTATAAAGGTTTATTTTGAGCTAGTGAAACTATCGAGTTCTGTAAGTACCAACTGCTCGAAAGAGACGTGACTAGCATTTCTAAATTGGATTTCAAAGTCAAATGGAAAGTCCGGAGTAGACAAGTACTGTTTCCAGTTGCTCATATTTCACAGACGATTTAAAATATCTCTCTCGGGGTATATGTTGAAATTTATTCATTTTCTGTATCTATACTTTATTTGTTTTTCAGTCTGTTTGTTTTTTACGACATCCGTGAACGAGTGGTGCACACTAGTGTTCATGGTGTCACTAGCTCTGAGGTCTCGGGTTCGGAGAAACTGCTTTTTAAACATTTTCTCGGGTCTGGGTGTTTGTATTACTTTCGCATTTTCTAATTCAATATGCTTTAGCTACTTTCGACTCAGTTCCTGTTCGAATTCGACATCCCCAGGAGGTAGGCTCGTACCGATGTATTTTTACAAAACTTATATACGATTTATATCGTTGGCTGGGACATAAAAACGGCATCGGGCTCACTACCTGAAGTGATAACGGAATAAAATGTCTTCGTTGAAAGGTGGGTCGAAAGGACTTAATCGTGTAGACCTTTGTCTACCTCGGTATTAGAAATGGCGTGAAGATATTTATATATATAAAAAAATCGCTTAGTAGCGAGAAGGAAACTTTGATGAAAATCCAACGAGTAGGCGTTCTCAATACATTCAAGTTCTCATTATACCGCTGTTACAGAACACGTAGATAAACAGACTCTCGACTCCATTTATTTAATGAAATGTCCACACAGACGTCATCTTTAAATTGTTAAAACTTCCGTGAGGCCTTACTTAAATTATTAAAAAGGCCAAAATTCTCGTGTAAACAATCGGTGTAGTTACCCACTACCAGGATCAGTCGGAGGTCCTTTGTCTGGGTGAGTGAGATGAGATCAGAAAGGTGAGTTTGGCCGTTTTTAATTATTTAGTTAACCATCTTTGTTAAGATTTTAATTGTCTGTAGGAAAATATCATCTTGAGTTAAAAACTCATAGTTGAGTGGTGCCTGATCGGAATAGGAATCTTGGTACCCTGAATGCGATCCGTGGGAGGTGAGCATGTACCCCTGAATTTTGTGAAACGTTTGTGCTAATTACTGATATATCGCTGGCTTCAATAAAGAGTAGACGACAGGGTCACCGTTTATGACATTGTCTCTAATAAGCTTCGTTAAAATACTCTAACCTATGCCTACACTACTAGTTGAAATTTGTTAAATTATAATGACCAAAATTTGTCATTATAAATTTTAATCTCGTTAGATGTTATTTGTACATCTAACTCGTTACCTCTAACCCTATATAGTTGAAAATGGTTTCTAAAATAAAGTTAACATAATTTTAGTGTCCACATAACAGTTAAACGAAGCGTGGAATTGCTCAAACTGAAGTTCCTTGAGGCGTGAATTCAGGAAATGAATAGTCCGTTAGATTTATGTTCATTTACCTAACTTAATACTAGTTTTAATTCGTTTATATCCAAGATATATATATAATGGTTGTTAAGCGATGTGTTCTTAAACAGCTATTAGGGCATATGCCTACAATATGTTTTATGTATATAATATATTTAAGTCAGTTTCTCAATCTAATTATGTAATTTTCTATTAGCGGAAACTTTTAATTGGCCTTCTGTTCATGTAAAAATAAATGTTAAATTAAGTTAGCTGTAAGTTTTACAAAACTTGTTAAATAAAATATATCGGTTACATATATACTGTATTTTCACAGCACCCACTAATCAAAAAGGAGTTATTGTTATGTTACTTAAATACAAACATGATTGTCCCAAGTTTGTGGTAAACCACTGTTAATGCATAAGCCAACATTTGATAGCCTTTAAAAAGGAAATAAGTATAAAGTGACTTAGAACTAAATACGCGAAGACTGTAGGTTGCTTTGTAGGATTGGTAGTAGAGGCGCGACCACCACCTTACAGACGCCACCCGCTGCCTTGCTGCCGCGCTATGCTGCGCCCGGGAGCAGAACCTTGGAAAGTTCAGTCTGAGTCAGATGTGCCTCATCGGCTTAGTGCTGTTGATTAATAGATTTATGTTAGTTTTACAGACATGTGACTAGTTTGTATTGCACTGTGAATCCCAATACGTGCATTTTTCTCATGTCTCTGTATTTTAAATACAGAAGCCATTGATTTCGGAACTTGTTTCCGGAAGCCACACGCTAGTCCACATCTAAATCACATCTTGGCCTACAGCGCTCTCCAAGCATACAGTTTCTCCCCAAACATTCACTTGTTCTAGACATTTCAGTTTATCTCTAAATTTCACACTTTGATCTCTGTTCATTTCTTTCAAATATCAGAACGTTGGTTTTTTTACTCTTTAAACGGAGACCTCTATTTTCACACTATTTTTATACACGTGACTTTGATACACGTGAGTGAACAAGCTTCGTTTGGTGATAAATAGGCGCTGCGATATCTTTTTTATCAGTACCGTTTTCACTGATATTAATAAACTTTCTCAGAATTTAAACTTATCTTAATACACTTTAAAACTAAAACACTATGAAAATATTAATAGTTGGCGAATCATTGAGTGTGGTTCCCGAGACAACACTGTATAAGTTAATATAAATGCAATATAAGCTCGTATAAAGTAATAAGAAAAATACAAAGAAATAAATACATTTAACTTAGTGAGTTCATTTATTTTCAACGTGCGAAGACTGAATGAAAGCGTACACAGTATTTATTTAACTTGAAGTGCAGAAAATAGAGGACAAATGAAACCTATACCGCAGAGCAACCTCATCGTTCTATCTATTGCGTGTCAATTCGATGCGATGGAACAAACTTTAATAGAATCAGCATTAGAAAGTTTTATTACAATGAAAATAAAACTTCACTTCTATTAATCACATTTAACAATTTTATTCCAAGAATGTGAAAATACTTTCGTATTTTAATTTTAAAAGTAAAAATTTTCGTAGGTCTTATTCAAAACATTAATTTTAATAAAAACTTAATTAAAGTAAAAGTTGTTTTCGAAGGATCTGCAAAGACCAGCTTAACGATACCTCACTTTCGTATCAATGAGTTTTTTCAAAAAATTATGAAAAATTTATATCTCTGGCTTGGGCATAAAGACATGCGACAGGCTCGCTGCCTCATTTGTTGTCCCAAAATGTCATCAGTGAAAAGTGGGTCGGTATCTAGTCCTCTATCTATCTCAGTATTGGGAAAGGCGTGAAGAAATTTTTTTATAGATAAGTCGGTTCGTGTGTGCGTAATTAAAGATTCTTATAAAGTTTGAATCCAATGGTAATTACCATGAGAAAAAGTTCCTCTAAAGTTTCTTTCAAATCATGCTGGGAAAATAGATGAATGAAATTAAAGATAAATATGATCATAGAGCTTTTACTTCTCTCAAAAAAATTTATTTAATTAGTCCGCCATTGATTTGTAAATTTGTAGAGCAACAAAAGAAATTATAATGCTATGTATGAATATAACTTGTATTATGGAATCGTAAACAACGAGGGTACCTCAAACACTCAAACCCGAGAAAATACAGTAAAGTGATTTTCTACATTGACCTGTTCGGGAATCGAACTCTGGGACCTCAGTGCTTGTGACACATTGAAAAGGTTTGTTCACGCCATTCACCTGCGCAGGTCGTAAATGTTGCTTAAATCAATAAATAAATAATTCTATTGATTGATTCACAAAGATGGCGACTCTCTCCTGTCACATTATCTCGGAGAGATTGTGCAGTTAATTGTAACCACTTGTTAATAATAAAAAGAGATATTGTAACAACTACAAGTAATAATTGTTCATTTCTTTGTCTTGTTTATGCAAATATTTGTTCGGAACAAAAAAATTAATAATCAGAAACGTGTTAACCATAACTTCAAAAACCCAGTACAGTTAAATAAAATCCATTAAATTCCATTAAAAATGTTACTTTGCTTTTATTTTAATTTGAGGTCACGATAGCTGAGTGGTTGGACGATCAGAATTCGCGACAAGAGACCCAAGTTCGATCGCCAAGGCTCGTACCAAAGGGTTTTTTCAAAACTTTTGTACCATTTATATCGTTGGCTTGGACATAAAGACGGCGACGGGATCACCAACCGTCACGTTGTCCCGAAAAATGTCTTTGGTGGAAGGTAGGTCAAAAGGACTTAATTGTATCTAATAAATATCTATGAAAAAGAAATTACAGCTAAATTTGAAACAGGAAATTATAATTTAAAATAGATAGACGTAATTAACTCGATACATTAAACGTTAAAACAAATTTATTTCGTTTAAAACCGTGTTTCGTGTACATAGAATTTGACTTCGAAACAAATATTGGTTTCCAAGATGTTAATTTATGTAACTTAAGGAGTTTGAAAACTTTGTAAGTACTCGCGAAATTGACGTGACGCTTGACGTGCTAATGAAGTAAAAAAAAAGAAATGCGACGAAATACAAGTTTGTTGAGACAACAACAACATATAGGCACATAGGCAATAGGCTCATCACCTATCACGTTGTCCCAAAAATTTACTCAGTGCCTTCCCCATTACTGGGATTAGCGTGAAGATATTTGTGCGTCCTTTGCGCTTTATATCATTCCCTTTGCGCTTTATATCTCAACATCCAGATATTCAAACATCTTAACATCATTCATCTAAGCATCCCATCATTTAGACTATCTAAACTATTAAAACAAGCAAACATTCACATTTAGAAAATTAGTAGGATATAGCTTCGAATTTTGAGTGGTTGGGTGATTGAAATTCGAATCCGGAGACTGAACGTTTGATTTCCTGGGGGAACCAATGAGTTTGTTCCAAACTAATGCACGAATTGTTTCGTTGGATTGGAGTAAAGTAAGACAGCGATAGGCTCACGTTAGTATTCGTAAGTATTCACACACTCAAAACTTTAACTTAAATATAGAACGTGCCACTTGAAATAAAAAAAAAAAAAACACTTTTCTCTTTAATTTAATTAAATATAGAAAATATTAAGCACTAGTTTACGAGTAGTTCCAGGTTTGATCCCTGGACCCGAACCTTCAAAATTATTACTAACAATTATAAATACTGAACCACATTATAATACATAATATATTTTTAACAAAAACTATTGGTAATGCTTAATATTAATATAAAGTAAAATGTACTGTAGTCGTAACTCGTATATCAAAGAAAAATACAATTTATATAAAATTAAAAATACGCCTATACTTTTATATGCGTGCACACGTATGGAATTTGAAAGTGCAACGAACTCGTTTTAAAAACAATGTAGGTCGAGCGGTCAGCGATCAGCTGACCAGCGCACCCCGCGCATCCCGCGCACCACGCACTCGACGTTCATTCAATGATTTTAACATACTCCCCCCGTCGAACTATATTCAATTCGAAGTATAATTTAGTAGTCTAAAGCCTTCCCTAAGCTTAGGCAAGTTTAGGTTATTACGTAAGTCCCACGAATAAAAAGGTAAAAGTCATGATAGCCTATGATCGGGGGTCGATGATGGGTGATGGAAAGTCGAGTCGAGAAACCCGAGTTTGATTCCAATGTGGTAGGCTCGTACCAATAAGTTTTTTCAAACCTTTTTTACGAATTATATTGTTGGTTTCGACATAAAAACACGACGTCATCTTGACGACAGCACCTGTCACGTTGTTCCAAAAAAAATGTCTTCGGTGGAAGGTGGGATGAAAAGGACTTAATTGTCTAGACCTCTGTCTACTCCTGTATTGGAAGTGGCGTGAAGAAATTTTTTATGACTCGGTACAAACTTTCATATTTTTAAATGTTTGCGCTCAGCGAGATTCGAACTCGCAACCCCAATGGTCACTATCAACTAGACTATTTCATACGAACATGATTGCTCGAAAGTTAGAATAAAAGATAAGATCTTGACATAATGAAATTTGATTTCAACTTTGAACTTTGACTTAAGTTGCTGACAATATCGTCTGAGCTGGCAGTCTCCGTAACTTTGAAGTGTTGAGTCAAAGTAAAAGTTTAATATTCGGTAACTGAACCATTCGTTGAAACAAATAAATATTAAACTCTTTGATTGACTTTAGTCGAGACTCGTAGAGTGATTGTAAGGTGATACTAATTGAAAGTCGAAGAATCAAGGACCTGTAAATCTTGCGAGTGCAAACAATTTTCATCGAGATCCCCTATCGAGATAGGTTAATCTAAGTAACATGATTCAGTAGTCTCATCTATAATAATGTTCAAATATTAAATGTCTCTCCAAACTATATTTATAGTGGATAGTATGGACACTAAAAAATACATGTATCTCTATATACCATATATTATACACCTGTTATAGAATCAGAAACAACCGAAGGTGCCACAACCAACCATCCAAACTCGAGAGAATGAAGGAAAAGTTTTGTTACAAATATTAAATTTCTGTCCAAACTAAAATACGGCAAATTAACTTACAGGTCTTTTGTATGTATACTATATTTATAGTGGATGGTATAGACACTGTAAAAAATACATTCATAGGAACCACATACATTGTAAACCTGTTATAGAATCAGAAACAAACGAACGTACCTCAACCAACCACAAAAACTTGAGAGAATGTGGAAAACAGTTTTGTCTTCATTGACCCGACCGGGAATAGAACCCGTGATCTCAGTGATCGTGACAATATGAAAACGTGTGTACGCCACTCCTCCACGGAGGTCGTCAAGACTGTAGAACAAACATACATACATACATACATACATATATACACACATGCATACATGCATAACGGCCTGATAAAGTCTATTGCAGATAGTAGGCGTCTCCCGTATGGAGGATTAGCCGTGGTCTTAACCTCTCGTGCGTAAGCAGACAAGCAGGAAACGCCATGTGTGCTATATAAAATTTTGTGTCGTTAATGAAGCCACGATAACGTGTTTGGGTGAACAGAAATCGAGTTTAGAGACCCGAGTTCGACGCACATGTGCTAGGCTCATACCAATGAGTCTATTCAAAACTTTTGTACAATTTATATTGTTGGCTCGGATTTAAAGAAAGCGAAGCTCACCACCTGTCACGTTGTCCCGAAAATGTTTTCTGTGATAGGAAGGGTTGAAAAGACTTAATTGTCTACACCTCTATCTACTTCAATATTGGTAATGGCTTGAAGATAAAGTCAAATATAATTCAGACGTTTTCCCGTATATTTTTTAACAAACAACACTAGTATTTAATTGTCTATTTGCAGTTCGGCGTAAGAATACGAGTACTTTGCGTTTTTTGCTGTAGGTGTGGTAAGAGACAGTTTTTCGATCTCAGTTTTAAGCACTGTTCTTCGATTTTCACGAAAAAATATCAATTTAAAGATAAAGATGAATAAAAAAGATTGATTTATTAACATTAATGAGATACACTTACATACATTCATACATACATGCCGACCTGCAAAAATCCACTGCAGGATAAAGTTGTTATTGAATAATTACTTCGCACCATTCCGCATGCAAATACAAAAAGGTATATGTTACCTGGTCCGAAGAGAAGAAGAGCACCACCCTCCCTCACACAGATGCTTGCACTAATTCTACAGTACTACACTCAAACCAGGTAATATATACTAATATGGTCTTGGTGATTTTGACACCACCTTAAACGACTTTTTGAATATTTTTTGGCTCTCACACATTTCATCCCAAATTCTTCCCGACTTAGGCTTGTTATGTAACAACCAAGTTTGGTACTTTACTCGAGCTTCCGAGTGAGCACTTCTAACGTGTCTGTTCCACCCAACAACCTGATCTACTCTGGTCTACTCTGAAATCGATATGTGGCACTTGCCGCTCCAGAAAGGATATCAACTATGTCTTAATAAATATTCTCCAGTTCCTGTATGTGTTTTGGATCGGCGCAATATTTTCCACCAGAAGATATAAAAATGTCAGGATAACTAACATTTCTAAATCTTTTATTACATTCATCGTGATACCTACTGATCTGTTCATCCGTTCTATGACCCCACGTAATTTTATCGTCCACACACACATCTAGTGATATTTTGTTAACAATTAAATTGAGATTAAATTCAATTATGAGCGGTAGGTGGTCAGACCAGTAGATAACATTACATACACTCACATCAGTTATAGTGCACCAGGCAGACTATGTTACTATGCAGTGGTCAAGCCAGTGAAGACTGCCATTTATGTCACTTTTATACGTAAATGTATTTGAATTTAGGCCTAGAATTTGCGTATCTGCACATAGCCATGACTGCTCAGAGCAAAAACTACACAGCTCATAACAAAAAGGTTGATTTAGATGAGAATTAAAGTCTCCTAACATGTAGATATATTCCACACCATTATTCTCAATTATAGAGTTCATTTTACCTAAACAATTAGCAAATTCAACAACATTTTCATTTGTATCTGTTGGCATATATACACTCAAAATAATAACTTTTTGATAGTTTTTAAGAACAGCTTTTATGGCACATATTCTATTAATTTCGGAATCTATGACTTCCACTGACTTAAAAATAACCCTACGCCACAGGATAGATATTAGTTAACAATTAAATATATTAATAGTTAAAATAATTTTGGTGATTTTGTTTATAAATTTGTTATAACAAACATTTATATCTGACAATTAAGTTTCAGCCCACCTCTCGACGAATACATTTTTTGGGATAACGTGACAGGTGGTGAGCCTGCCGCCGTGTCTTAATATGCGTTTAGTTTCGAAGAAAACGTGTTTAAAACAATCAATCCAAACACCGCCGGCTGAGGTCGTTAGTCCATGAAGGCTTTCGTAACGATTTATGGATTACAAGGTGGATCCTTTTTCATTTGGAGCGGGAAATCGAGGGATCCAACCCCCGCTGTTTACGTGAAATTGAATTCGGTTAGAGAATAAGCTCACTTGAAGTGGGAGCGTTTATTAACATTGATCTTAAAGGGTTCTAACGGCAAAGGTTTTATAAGTAAAAAACTAGTAGAAATAATTAGAGTCAGAAACAATTTCAGTAAAATTATTCCAGTTTCCATTTAAAAAAAAAATAAACCTTTGGAAGAACACAGAGATGCAAAACATGACTTTCTTAGCTAAACTAGTTCCTTATTTATTTACTACCTACTTATCTTAACGCATAATCCGTAACGGGGTACCCAGAACACACAGAAAGAACAGACCGCAGTGTCACGCACTACGCTTCTATCAAATTCATCTTACGTTTTACTTTATAAAGTTGAAATATTCTAATAAGCCCTCGGTGTGTTTTCATGGTGTCGTCAGGTCTGAGATCCCGGGTTCGATTCCCGGACGAGATAATGTGGAAAACACTTCTTCTACATTGTCTGGGTGTTTGTGGTACCTTCATCGTTTTTGATACCATAATACTAATGCTTAAACTGCTTACTTTGGTATTAGAGCAATGCATGTAATGTTGCCTTATCTATGTATCTATGTATATAAAATAATAATAACATTTGACGACCTCCGTGGAGGAGAGGCGTAAACGCCGGTTTTCAAGGTGTCGTCGTCTCGAAGTCCCGGGTTCGATTCCCGGACGAGCCAATGTAGAAAAACCATTTTTTCTACATTTTCTTGTGTCTGGGTGCTTGTGGTGCCTTCGTTGTTTCCGATACCAATACCTCAAGTGCTTTAGCTTCTTACATTGGGATCGGAGCAATGTATGTGATGTTGTCCCTATCTATATATGTATGTATTTATTACTTTTTTTATATTAAGCACTAGTTACTGATGTGTTTCAAAAACATCAATCGAAACATCATTTTCAAGTGAGTTTTTAAGTGAAGATAATAAAGAGTATCTTGTCTTCAATTGCACCAATAAACAACAATCGCAAGTTAAAATTACGTTATTCTTAGAGCTGTTTTAGATATACAAAAATAGTCGGGGATCCGTACTCGAAGCTTGTACTACATACAAAAATCCTCCAACACGCTTAAAGAAGTTTACATTTGGAAAGTACAAACGGATAGTAGTTATAGTTGCAGACGTAATATTGTTACCGAATTCTTTTATAACTCTGATTTGAATAATTCATTCTCTCTCCCTATATATAAACTACTCCCTATACATCTCCCTTTACAAAAAATTTTGTAGGATTTTTTTTATATATGCACGCTTTGGGGCAAGGCGATAGATGGCAAACCTGTCACCGTCTTAATGTCGAAGCTAACGATATAATATACTTACACACTATTTATACATTATACTACTATAACTATTATTCTATTTATGTATTTACACAGATTAACATTAATATATACATATACACATGACTTGAGTACAATTAATATTCATCACACAAAAGTTATCTTCTAAGGTTGTAATTTAAAAAAAAGCATCAAGTTACATTGTACAACACACTATAAGTTCCAATTAATGAGCGATAGTCTTGTCACGCTGTTCTGAAGTGTTTCAAACAAAGTACCTTCGGATTGGGGTCGAGGGTGTACTTAATAAGTTCCAATACATGAAGCACTTGTAAAATATATTTGGAATAAAAACATTTCCGGGTTGATTTTGATACTGTAGATAGAATAGAGACAACAAAACTGGACACAGAAGATTCGGTTGGTTCGTGTTCTATAAAGTTTATTCTTCACCATAACATCCAAAGAATCCACGCTCTTGACTATTTCTGAGCTATATAACAAGCAATTGTTGCGTGGTTTGAAATAAAATAACAGTGCATATCATGCAATACATCCAGACCACCTAGGTGAACGAGAGGCGTACACACCGGTTTTCATAGCGACGCCAGCTCTAACGTCCCGCAATTGTTTACCGGGCGGGGTTGTAGAAAACCACTTTTTCTATATTGCCTTGGGTTTTGATTTTTGTGATACCTTCGCTGTTTCTGATTCCATAACACAATTCCTATAGTTATTACGTGTTAAGTATTGCACGAAAAAGTTCCGTTATGCAGACGTTGCTACCCCCGAGGACTCACATAGAATGTGATATAAACATCTATTCTCCTTTTTTAACTTTATAAGTGTCTTTTAAAAGACATAAATCGATTCAAGACACCAAAATTCACTTCGAAATCTTGTAATAGGATTCAGAGTATGTTTGAGCAAATGCAATTTCCCTCTAATCCAACTTTGACGTACACTTACACGCTTCGAGACTTCCACACCATGTTAAGTTACACTGATTTGATATGCACTTGTTGTCATAGTAAGTAGAAAGATATTTTGAACTACTGCGAAGGAGAGTATACATATGAGATGTGTGCGTCTGTAGACCTAACCTGCATTGTAATTACTTAGAGATATTTAATGTGGAAGTAATAACTTATTACGATAATTGTGTGAAATTTGTATTTGTATAAATGTATACATTTTTATCTCCAACTAAATGACAGATATTTTTTATTTAGGCAATGTTTTAAGCTGTTAAACAGTATTGTTGTTAATTTATTTTACAAATTCGTGTGATTTCTGAGCAAATTTATTTATGTACGTCTGAGAAATATATTTAAAAAAAAGTTTACATTTCTTTACCCCTTCTATTTTGTACTGCATTATGTTCACAATTGGGTTGTATGAAGTCGTGGTCGTTACTGCAGGGTTGTAGCACCCTTGACCAACTCGACCTCCAGTCTTGTTCGACTGCCTTTCTTGCATTTATGCAAGGAGTCGTCAATCGCTGCTCTTACTTGGTCTGACTCGATCTGTCCACCTCATGGGCGCTCTACTACGTGCTCTTGTGCATCTACTCCTCTTTGCACTAATAGACGTTCAATGGAGCTACTGTCATCGCGCCTAGACTCGCGACTGAAGAACTTTAAAATGTGAGCCTGTATACACACTACATACTCATAGATAGATACATTCGTAGATAAGGACAACATTACATACTTTGCTTTGATCCAGTATCCAGCTTAAGCACTTGTATTATGGAACCAATAACCACGAAGTATCACAAGCACCGAGACCCAGTGTACAACAGGACAGCACAAGTCGCGTACAGTAACAGATAGAAATTGCTTGATGGCTAGTTCTTCAAGAACTGCCTTGTTTGTTATTATAATAATACAACAGAAAAGTTTTATGATACTATTTCATAAATTTAGATATCCCGCATGTATATAAAAAATTATCTATTCACAATTATTTTGAATGCTTATATCCTATATCAACGTTCGTATACATGTTTGTGCGTCATGATAAATATTCACTGAAGGGATTGCACTCGATCCGACGGAAATGAAATTTTCAAAAAGTTTTACACTACATGTTAACTCGTTAATTTAATATTGTCGTTGTAGGTTTAAACCTTTTTGAAGTAGAAATAGAAATATTAGTAGTCACGATAGTTGAGTGGTTTGGTGATCAGAATTCGAGTCGAGAGACCCTAGTTTGATCCCCAGGTGGCAGGCTCGTACCAATGGTTTCTTTTCAAAAACTTGTGTACAATTCATATCGTTGGCTTGGACATAATGAGGGCGACGGGCTCACCACCTGCCACGTTGTCCCAAAATATCTTCGGTAAAAGGTGGGTCGAAGGAAACATAAACCTCTGACTACCCCTGTATTGGGAATGGCGTGAAGATATATTTTTTTATTCCTCTTACGTAAGAAGTTTGCAGACTGATCCTGCATCCCTTAGCTTGGAAGACAGGGTCATTACCACTCCCAAACTACTCGGATATCAAATTAATTATGTATCAGGTTTGGCTTTTCAATTTTCAGATGTTAGAATCTTTATTCTTTTATAAATAAAATTTTTTCTGTAAAGCCGTTACAGTGACTATCTCTTGGGAAAAACTGAATGACACATGTCCCGTCTCTATCATGCCAGTTATATCTCACAAAAAGAAAAAACTGTTCGTGAAATATCAAATATCGCGTCCAATGCTCTGATTACTATTGGATTTATGTTTCGTTGTACTTTATTTCTCGTAAATTATTAAATTTAATATCTTTCTGTCCTGACTTTTTTTTATTATTGGAAATAATTTTTATGTATTGTTTAAATATGCTTTGTCGTAAAATGGGAATAAAAACATACATGCACAATATGATATGTCCTACTGTAAACTAAGTACACATGAATGGCTGCTTTTTATTACTACCGACAATTACTGTCATAATAAAGAAATATCTTCAAGCCTTTCCCAATACAGACATAGGTCTAGACAATTAAGTCCTTTCGACCCATCTTCCACAAAAGACAACGTAACGTTTTTGGGACAACGTGACAGGTGGCGAGCCCGTCGCCATCTTTACGTATAAGCCAACGATATAAATCGTGCATAAGTTTTTGATAAAAAATGAATGGATTTCGATGTGAACTCTGGTCTTTTGACTTCAATTCCGATCACCCAACCACTAGGTTGTCGTGACTCATTTCATAATTAATACATGAATATATACATACATAGGGAAAATTATCGCATACATTGCTTTGATCCCAATGTAAGCAGCTTAAGTCATTGTGTTATGGAATCGTAAAATAATACAAACACCCAGACCTGAAAAAATTTAGAAAAAGTGCTTTCTATATCGGACGCGATTCGTCTGAACCTCAGATCTGAAGACACCATGAAAACTAGTGTGTACGGCACACGTCCACGGAAGTCGTCAACATAATTATACATTAAAATAACTAAATATCTTGACGCAATTACCAATACAAGGGTAGACAGAAGTCTAATTTAAATAGTTAAGTCCCTTTGTGCCACCTTTCACCGAAGATATTTTCGGGATAACGTGACAGGTGGTGAGCCCGTCGCTGTCCTAGCCAACGATATAATTCGTACATACATTTTTGAAAAACCCATTGGTACCAGCCTGCCACCTGGGGATCGAACTCGGGTCTCCTGACTCGAAGTTCCGACCGCCCAACCACTCTGCTATCGTGACTTTTTTTTACTAATAATAATACATTAATCAAGCTAAATTACAAAAACTTCGTCAACCCCATAGATTTTAACAGTTCCCTTTGAATACGACGCTTAAATCAATAACGACAAATCTTATCGTGATTAATATCTTTGAATATTCAATTCGAATATAAATCAATTTATATAAGTAACTTTAGTAATAGTTAACAGAAATGCCAGCAACGATATTTGGCATTGCTAGTATTCTTTTTAAGAATAATGTTGAAATGTTGAAAATTAAATCACGTCAGCCGAGTGGTAGGTTGGTGGAATTTGAGTCAGATACCCAAGTTCGAGTGATAGACTCGTTTAACCTTCGGCTTTTTTAGATACCTATGTACGACTAATATCGTTGGCTTGAACATAAAAACAGCGACAGGGTCACCACGTGTCTCACTGTCCGAAAATATTATTTAGTGAAAGGTGGATCTAAAGAACATAATTTTCTGGACCCTCTGTCCATAAGTTTTTTCAGAATATCTTCACGCCATTCCGAACTGGGATAAACTGGGACAAAGGGAAAGAACAAAGGTTGTTTGAATATTTTCTAGACCTTTGTTGAGCCCGGTATTGGGTAAAAGCGTATAATAATTAAATATATACAAAATATTACCATCACAAACAGATTAAATTAACAAAACACAAGGCTTAAGGTCAACCTATTAAGTACTTAAAGTTCACTCACATTTGTGTTTTTCACATAAAAAGCAACGACATCAAACATTTTATATTCTGTTACATTCTTCAAAAGCGAACATTATGAGCGATCAAAGAACTGCGCCAACTGGGATAAGATTAAGAAATTCGGTAAAGATAAATGACTCATTGCTTTCATCTCATTTTCAAACGATTTGGTGAAGTTTATTTTGGTAACTTAATATTTGGTTTAAATTTGGTTAAAGTATTTTTTTGCGTGGTTGTCGAAGAAATAGAGAAGAAGAAAACTCAAGAAGGGGACTAATCAATCAAATAATTTGTTCATCGAATTAAGAATTAATATCGACAGTTATTTTTTAATCTACCACTGTTTCGTAATAAGGTTCCTCTAACGGCGAAGAAAACTCCGTAGGTATCCTTTTTTATAAATGCTAAAAAATAAAATGTATGAAAAGGCTAACAATCGCATTAATTGAGGTATTGCGGCGGCACAAGAAAATCTGCCATCTCGTTTCATCCCATGGATCGTAGTAGTCGATAGAGGGACTTGTTAACATCAGGAGAGGGACAGCAGCTTAGTGACACAAAAAAGTAAGAAAACTGCGGATCCAAACCGTTCACCAAGCGTGCCAACTAAGGCAAAACTCCCTGCCCCGGATGCTTCCATTAAAAATGAGATTGATTTTCAGGTCGTTATGTATGTATGTGTACTTTAAAAAAGAAGAATACTAGCAATGTCAAATAATATTACTAGTTCTCCTGCTAACCACTCCAACTAAGCAATGCACTACACAACAGTGTTTCACGACAATAGTCGTATGGCGGGCCCGAACCTGCGCCGTTATGTTTCGCAATCTGCGCCCTAAACCATTAGGCTATTAACGCTTCAAATCTGTGTGTATATATCTGTATTCTGTGAAATTGTAGTTCCCAAACATATGGAATGAGTAAAGGCTGATGTGATCGAGATGGTTTTAGAGGCATCACTTCACAAACATACGGTGTTGTTTATCCTCACGCATTTTAAAAATACTGATCCACATTTCATCGAAGCTTTTTAGAGGCATTGTGACAGGTGTTGAGTCTATCGCTATCTCAGCGTCCAAGCTAACGGTACAAAATACTTACATACATATATATTCGTATAGATATTTATTCATATAAGTATGTTAACGTTTATCACTTCAGTGAAAACATTTATGTTCATCAATTAAGTGTTTCCTATATATGAAGCGGGATTAGAAACCACGAATGGCTGCAAGACTTATTTTAATTTAAGTTAAAAAGGATTAAGTGAATAAATCATAACTAGAAAAAAACCTATTCTTTTATCTCAATAAGTTTTGGTTTGCTTTTAAAAATGTGGGAATTTATTAACAAACTTATATTTTATAGTAAATTGTTACAAAATAAAGTAAATAAAATACATGTTAGAAGTACGGATAATATTCGTATATAAGTGATAAAGTTTCCGGCAATCTGTGTTTTAATTATCTAGAATACTCATTAGTTTTTTCAAAGAATGGATAGTATTATAAAAAATATTTTTTTTCAAACACTGCAACAGGTAATCCTGGCATTTTTATACAGAGCGTGTATGAGTTTTATTTTTCCTGTATTTGCATAGTTGCCAATTAGCTTTATTGTTCAATGGAAATCCGCTTGCAGATTGAAATTTATTTGAGGAAATCATTTCAGTATTCCAAGGATTTTGTTAAAAATTCACGAACGCACAGAATATTGAGTTATTCGTCGAGGGTTGAAAGAAGTTCCATTTTGCAGGCTTTAGCTTCATACATATATATCGGCGAGTTAAAGTCCACCGCAGGACGTAGGCCTCTCCCATAGGGAGGATTTGCCGTAATCGCCACGCTTGGCAAGCGGATCGGCGATCGCAGTAGTAGACTACTCGTACCTCAGACGCTGTGTCCATCTTCGGTCTAATTATTTTAAAAAATAAAAGAATATCTTCACGCAATTCCCAATACAGGAATAGACAGAGGTCGAGTCTAGAAAATTAAGTCCCTTCGATCCACCTTCCACCGAAGATATTTTCAGGACAACGTGACAGGTGGTGAGCCCGTCGCCGTCTTTATGTCCAAGCCTACGATATTCGTATATGAGATGTTTTGAAAAACCCATTGGCTATCCCAACCACTCGGCTATCGTGACTTTTTTGATTATTCTGATTAATTTGGTCTGATATTTTTAGAGATGGTTATTCCGCCATGTATCGGTTACCAAAACAATATTCAAAGCTGTTTCCCTTAGTCGCCTCTTCCGACATCCTCGGGAAGGAAAGGTGAGGTAATATTCTTACGCCCTTACCACTGAGAAACCTTAATGCCTATAGGTAATGCCTACCACTGTCTAGTTGATCATGCCTTACTTGTCATCAATAGATGGTAGTAAATAGACTCAAGCATTACTTTGCGGAAATTCATTTTTATAGATATGCTATAAAAAAAGTACGCAAAAATATATGGCATATGTTACCTGGTCTAACGAGAAGAAGTACTATCCTCAGTGCACGCACCTATTGGGCACGCATTTGTGGAGGAGTGCTGATCATAGATAAATATTTAAATAAACTCATTTACCAGAGCACCCCCTTTCTCCCCGAGGGTGTCATAAGAGGCGACAAGGGGACAGCCCTTGAAACTATAATCGGCAAACGATAGATAGCGGGTTAACTATATAGATTATACCAAAATAAAATTCAGCAGAACAAAAAAGTGACGGATGCTGAGTGGTTGGGTAGTCGGAAATTCGAGTCACGAGACCCGAGTTCGATCCCCAGGTGGCAAAAACAATGGGTTTTGCAAAACTTACGTACAAATTATATCGTTGGCTTGGACATAAAGACAGCGACGGGCTCACTACCTGTCACGTTGTCCCGAAAATATCTTCGCTGGTAGGTGGGTAAAAGGCACTTAATTGTCTAGACTAGACGTCTGCCTACCCGTGTAATGGGAATTGCGTCATTTACATTGCTCACACAAATGATTGCCCCTAGCGAGATATGAACCTGCAACCTATAGCTTCGAAGGGATCACTACCACCTAGACTATCGGTTCGTCGATATCGAATATTTGATACATGTCAAAAAGAAATGAAGTTGTTTAAAACATACCTACTTGTTAATTAAGTTTACAAAGTATCTGTGTGCCAAATTCAATTCAAAACAGTCCAGCCGATGTCGCATAATTGCAAATGACATTGATTGATTTGCATGACAACCAAAACATACATGCTTTACCATTTATAATTACGTATATATATTAGTCAAATTAGGTTGCATACAAGCATGCATGAAGTAGATTAGATTAGACGGGCTGGTTTCCGCAACTCTATATCTGAGCGCGTATTTTGTGTCATGCTTATTGTGCATGAATAAAATTATGAATTTGAAAGAAGCAAAAGAGGTGTGTAAGGATCGTGACACTTGTCGATCTGTTCTCTCTGACTACCCAGTCAGGTAATTTGCGTGAAGATAAGCAAGTAAATATATATTAGTCGAGTTAAACCAATTTCTATATACTCTTTAAGCTAAAACTAGCCTCTAGTGACCTTTTCACCCTGTCAGGCTATTTAAATATACGACCTTAGTGACGAGCTACCTACGCTCGTTTGAATAAATCGCGCTATATTGATTTTACTTTCACCCAGTGCTTATTTTGAAAAAAACTTGAAGCATAATTTATTGCAATTTTGAATACTAGGGCCGCCATTAAATATATACATAGAAAATAATTGATTTGTAATCTCACACACACCGAAAATATAATAATAATCCGTTACATAAATTAGAAAAATATAGAGTCGCAATAGCTGAGTGGTTGGGTGACATTTCGAATCGAGAGACCCGAGCTCTATGGTGGTAGGTGGTAAGCTCGTACCAATAGGTTTTCAAAAACTTAAGTACAATTTATATCGGTGGCTTGGACATAAAGACGGCAACGGGCTCACCACCTGTCATGTTGTACCAAAAATTATATGAAGATAGAAAATATTAAATTGTCTAAACCTCAGGCTACTCCTGTAGTTGGAAATGCGTAAAGATTAAAATAGAAAAAAGAACAATAATACTAAAGAAAGAAATCTAGCTGTTACATGACTAAAGATAACTGAAGATCTTTAAGCGTTAATACTTGTTCTCATATTTCTTCTTTTATATTTGTTCAAAGGGTTTGCTTGAAGCGGATATTCAGCGGAAAGCGCTTGACGTTGATAAATGAAAATGTCAGCTCGTGCTTTAGATTAATCTGTATTCCTTATAACCAAGTAATCATCAAATAATATTCGTATGTATGACTTATGTCTTAATGTTATAAATGAAATATTTTGGCATAAGTTTGTCCAAATAAATTAAGAAAGTGCATTATGGGTGTCAACAAAATTAATTTACACAAAAAAATATTAAAATTTTTGTATTAAAAATATTAAAGAAATCATATATTATTTTTTTTTATTCAAAAGCTATAAAAGTAAATAGCAATTTATACGGTCCAATGTCTAATGTTCCTATAGAACGATTAATTATAATTTATATTTGCTGAAATAGGCCAAGACACATTCTGAGGGAATCTTAATATATATTCGGTTGGTCGATGAACTTTCGTAAATACATTTATTTAGCAAAAGCTGATCAGATTAACATTAATCTATCGAATAACACATCCTATGTTTTGACGGTCTCCGTGGACGGGAGACATACATACCGGTTTCAAGGTGTCGCTAGCTCTAATATCCTGGTTTCGATTCCCACTCAGATCAATGTAGAAAACGATCATATACTTTCTCGGATCTTGGTGTTAGTGTTACCTTCGCTGTACTGATTTCAAAATGTATATACTTATATCTCCCCAAAATAATACCAGTAATAACAAAGATAGTCAATCAATGGGGGTTGGCTTGAAAGACGACGATAGACTCTTGTCCGCCTGTTACGATGTCCCGAATAAACTTCGGTGGAAGGTGGGTCGAAACTACTTCATTGCCTTTGTCTTCTGCCCATTTTTTTTTAGCTTTAGCACATTTCAGTGAAAAATATTTTGGAAAATGTGATAGGTAGTAAGCTTATCGCCGACTATTAAGATAGATTAAATAGACTTTTCACTACTTTACCTCGATCCCTGTAAAATGAGATGACAAAGTAAAAGGTAAAGATATTAAAAGTCTGAATTATTGTATCCACAGGATACTAGCAGAGGCAAAAACAAAGAGAAAAAAGTCAAGTTACAAGGCCTAAAGTGAAACGTTGAAACTATTCCAATTAGCTGACCTTAATCAAAGTACCGTTTTAATTTCAGACTCCCAATGGCAATGTAACAACTGTTGCGTATCGGTTTAAAGGATATAGACAGCTAGTGTAATTACAGGCTATGATCTATCCATCTTAATCTGTCGGGGTTATAACGCATCGGTCGCTTTCTTCTTTTGATATGATTTCAGGTGTTATGGGACGCTGCAGGCATTTAACATCAGGTGGTTCATTAGCTCATCTATGGTAAGCCACAAACTTAAAACCTCAAATTTATAATAATTGTCAAATTATTTGTCGAAAAAAAATTTCGGGGATTTTTTCTGGCAAGGACAGATTTCTTTCTTGTTATAAGTTGTGATGACAGATTTATTGGCCTCTAATTTAACGTTGCTACTAAGATTTGTGGGGTGATCATTTATGAAAAAGGACATTTTTGTATTGAAATGGAATGACATACGAACTAGTATTCTTGATGATAATTGCGTATTCAAGCGCAACATTTGCAACCCACCTTAGAAATTAGCAACAGTTTTTTTTAAAAGGAAAAAATTAAAAAATAAAATATCTTCAAGAACAATACAGGGCTAGACCAGCCTTAAATTCAAAATAATAATGATCACCATGTAAAATTGTATTACAGTACTATTTGGAAAATAAAAATAAATTGGGTCAAAGGGTCTTTTTATTTATTTATTTATATTAAAAATAAAAATCTTTACGTAATTCTCAATTAAGTCTAGACGATGTAGTCCCTTTGACCCACCGTCCACTGAAGATATTTTCGGGACAACGTGACAGGTGGAGAACCCGTAGCCGTCTTTATCTCCAAGCTCGCTGTCAATATCGCTGATATAATTGGTACATAAGTTTTTGAAAAACCCATTGGTACGAGCTTGCCACCTGTGGCTTGACCTCGGGTCTCTTGACTCGAAATTCCGACCACCCAACCACTCGGTTATCGTGACTTTGTAGATAGCACATGTGCTTTAGCTGTAAAGTTTGCAATCTGAGCAATGTTTGTGATGTTGTACCTATCTGTATTATTTAAGCGATGGACGAATACCAAAAATTTTGATTTAAATCATATTTCTCATCTAAGTTACAAGTTCCTATGGTGGTGATACCTTCCAAGAAAAGTTAAGTTTCTAGATCTGTTGTAGAGTCACAGATGTTATCACACGATGCTATTTATAAACCTTATTATAGTTTTATAATTATAGTTTTTAACGTTGCTTTGAGAAAAATACAAATCTTAAAAGTCAAGTACAGAATAAAAGTCAGCTTACGTGAATAACGTTGTTAGTTATGCATATGTGTATTTAAATTAAGTTTGTACAAAATATCTTTTATAATGTGTAACTGTTTGTTTTCCCTAATAAATAAAAAAATAAATGAAAAGCTTAACGCAAAAGTACTTGACAATACCGAGAATATTTCGAGTGCTTGACGAAACATGAAAGGCAATGAGGTAAGCTTACGAAACACGTTTCTTTGCTTTCATTTGCCGAGAACACTCCAAGCTACCCGCTGACTTAAAAATTTATAGCCTTAAGTTATTGACATTTTGTTGAAATATCCATTACGGGAAAATGTCAAGAAATATAAAATATAAGCCGTGTTGGAATGGGCTTATGAATGTGCCATAAAAGTGCCAGAAAAGTCAGATGGTGGGGTAGCCATCTCGAAAAAAATACAAAAGCAAAATAAGTAGACCTTTCACAACTGAGACAAAGCGCGATGGAAGAGGTACTGCTATTCGCCATGCTCCTGAGCCGCGACACTGATGGGGCCATACCACTGATATAGCTCTGGTGTAGCAGTAGTGGAAAAATGGTGTCAGTACAACATGCCCCAAGAGGCTGCTGGGGGGAGAAGGGATTTCAGTTGCCCAAGTGGGATTGAAAGTTAGCTTTGATTATTTTACAAGTACGTCCGAAGCTGTCAAAGCATTTGAACAACAGCGTATAAAAAATATTATGAAATTTTTATACATGTTTTATTTTCCATGCGACCTACATTTGTAATTCAATACAAAAATCGAAATTGTCTAATTTCGGTCATGATTTTCCCAGAGAAATATTAAAAGCTGCAAAAACAAAAAAGTTTAATTATATTAGAAACAGTAAGACAAAGAATGCTGCACATTTGCATTGCAAATTAGACCGCCCCGCCGAGATTGCTTCGTAAACTTTCATTACACTACATTATTGCTTTTTTTTAAAATAACCCCGAAGAAATTGTTAATAATCTTGGTTTTAATTACAACCTATTACATTTAACCAGACATACAAATCACAATTTTTAGCATTTTGTCAATAGTAACTATGTCATCTAATTATTTACAATGACGAGTGCGTACACTCCGTTTGTCATGGTGTCGCCAGATCTGATGTCTCGGGTTCGATTGTCGGACGATTCAATGAAGAAAGCCTCTTTTTCTTGGGTGCTGATGGTTGTACCTTCGTTACATACGATTCCATAACACAAGTGCTTCAGCTACTTACTTTCTATGCTTAGTTATTCTTGCGCCAGACAGCATAAAAACCACCTGTCCTCTTCGAAGGATTACAAAACGTGCATCCGCAACAGCCTCCCAAACGCTTTAGCGAACGCTTTTTAAAAGTTTTTGCGAACCAGTGTAGTGTTTGAAGTCAATAAAGCTTAAAGCATTGATTAAAAAAAATTGACTTTGACTTCAACTTTGACTTGTTCGACTGCACTTGGGCATCCTTAAATTTAACTTTAGTAATATTGTTTAGGGATCTAATTTCTTACTGTCTCTTACTTAAAATCTTACTAATTTACTTTTCGTTTAAATCATAGTATAATGGACAATTTCCATCAAAATAACATAAAGAAAGATAAAAACATACTTATTTCAATAAGTATTTATAATAATAAGAAGCCTTTTAAAATCGCATAATATTTTTAATTAATAATTTAAATACAAAAACAGTTATTACAAAACAGGTGAGTAAACTTTAGGAGATACTTTTTGTAGACTGTTTTATTACGAACAATCCTACTAAACATTACTAGCAACTAGTAACTGTAGCGCATGCCATGAAAAGTCTGAGAAGGGAAAGATTCTCTAAGTTTTTGAAACTTTTACACGTCAATGCCAATAATGGTGTGGACATAGGTCTAGATAATTAAGTCCTTTTGACATAATTTTCGCCGAAGACATTTTTTGGGACAACGTGACAGGCGGTGACCCTGTCGCCGTCATTATGTCCAAGCCAACGATATAAATCCTATATAAGGTTTTGAATAACCCCATAGTGTACGAGACTACTACCTGGGGATCGAACTCCGGTATCTTGACTCGAATTCCATTCACCCGGCTATCGTGACTTTCTTTACAAGGTACAAAATTATTTTTCACGTATTATTTAATTTGTTAGTCAATGATTTAACAAAATTACAAAATGGCAGCACGCCAAAATATATAAACTAATTTTGTAACTCATTTACGAACGACCGTACTCAGTTTATAATCGAATTTACATAAAAGTGATAACTATAATCAACTTTTCAAATCAAACTCGGGGCTTTTGACTCGAATTCTGATCACCCAACCACTAGGCTATCGTGACTCCTTGTAACAATTATTCTCGTAATCGTGTGTGTATATAGAAAGAATATCCAAAATTGGTTCACATATGACGGAGTTATGAGGTGATAAAACCTAAAAAAACATACAATCAAACAATAGACAAATTTGATCTACTTCCGAAAAACTTCTGAGGAATTAATATAAGTGACATTTTATAAAAAAAATATCTTCACGCAATTCCCAATACTGGGGTAGACAGAGGTCGAGTCTAGACAATTAAGTCCCTTTGACCCACCTTTCACCGAAGATATTTTCGGGACAACGTGACAGGTGGTGAGCCCGTCGCCATCTTTATGTCCAAGCCAACGATATTCGTACATAAGTTTTTTTGAAATCCCCACTGGGGATCGAACTCGGGTCTATTGACTCGAAATTCCGACCACCCAACCACTCGGCTATCGTGACATTTTATCGTAAAGGATAAGTTAAAGATATCTTATTAAATTCTCCGAATGTATCCGTGATGGGAGAATAAAATGAGACGTTCTCATAACGTAGAGTAAGTTATTGTTTGATAAGAAAATTACGTCTTTAATTTTCTCCTTGAGTGTTATTTATAAGTTTCTATGATAATGTAGGCGTTTCTATAAGTGAACTCTATATATTATTAGTTTCCCTTGAACCGTATGTCGAGCAAAATTGATTTTCTTCAAGGATAAAAATATGCTTTTAATACATAATATACACACCTTTATAACACTTTATAAGACCTTTATAGTAAATTTCATCACAATTGGTTAAGTAGTTCAGTGGTTCGTTGTCATTAATCGTAATAGAAGTACCTATAGAGAGAGTAACATTAATTTTTACTCCTATGAGATTGGACCAGATATCTCGCACTTGAGACCCCCTCCCCCCTGATTTTTATTTACCTGTATAATAGTCACGATGGCCAAGTGGTTGATCGGAATTCGCGTCAAGAGTCCCGAGTTCCATTCCCAGGTGGTAGGTAAGCTTCTACCAATATTTTGTTTAATACCACAAAAATGGCAGCAGGCTCACCATCAAACGTTGTCTCAAAAAATGCCCTCGGGGAAAAGTGGATCGAAAGGGCTTCATTGTCCAGACCTCTATTTACATCAGTATTAGAAACAGCGTGAAGATATTTTGTTTGTTTTAGTGTGGTACTTTTATAGATGGTTATCCCGCCAAGTGTTAGCCATTGGGATATTCAATACTTTATCTTCGTCGCTTATTATACATACCTCAATTGATTAACATACACAAAAAATTCATCACACAAATGTTAATAGTCCTTAGTGGGATTCAAACCCGCCAACCCCTAGTTTCAAAGGCAGGGTTACTACCTACTCGGCAATCGGGACTTTAGACATTTATACTTTAGACATTTATCTTTATAAGTAAGATTGAGAAGTAAGATTATAAGTAAGAGATTGAGAAGTCTTTATAAGTAAGATTATAAGTAAGATACAAAATTGAGACAATTAAATGTTGTTAAGCAAATTTTATTTTTAAAGATTAAACATTAATCAAAAACTCAATTATTGTAAAAAATCCTAATTATTGTAAAAAATCCTAATTTTAAATGCTTGTAAAAAAATCTATTACAATATTCAAATGGTTTTTGTTGATTCAAAGAAAAAACTCTTTTGGAACTACAAAGAAATAAAATTACAAACAGACGTTACAAGGAAGTTAATCCCGCAGATTAGAGGTCTGCCGATGATTGCGAGACCAAAGGCAGCGTCTGAAAATTTAAAAAGGTTCAAGTTAATTTATTTCGATATCTTAGAATAAAAACTTTTTAACGTTTCATCAGAACACCCAACCTAAATGTAAAAGTTTATATATGCCCACTGTAAACCATTCTCTTGTAAATTTCTCAGAGACTACAGTAGGGGACACTGGGGCGGCGACAGGCTTACCACGTGTCACTTTGTGCCAAAATGTGATGCGGTGAAATGTCGATATGATGATAGATACACGATAGCCGAGTGATTGGGTGGTCGCAATTTCGAGTCAAGAGGTCCGAGTTCGATCCCCAGGTGGCATGCACGTTCTAATGGGTTTTTAATAAACTTATGTGCGAATTATATCGATGGCTTGGAGATAGAGACGGCGACGAGCTTACTACCTGTCACGTTGTCCCGAAAATATCTTCGGTGGATGGTGGGTCGAAGGGACTTAATTGTCTACCTATGTATAAGATATTTCATCGAAGGTGTCTTTTTAAATATCTTTGTAACGCATCTTCTAAGAGAAAACATTGCCCAAGGAAAAGATGGCTTCCATCTTGAATTTTAATCAGGGCTATCGATCTCCATGCATGCATCTAAAGTAACTAAGTCAATTTTATGTGAAACGTTCTTAGAATATTTCAGTGCATTAAGTTTAATAGAGTTGTTATAATACAATATGTTAATTATTAATATGTTATTAATATGTTATTAATATGTTATTAATATATAATTATTAACATGTTACCTACCTACATAATAAAAATATGTTGACGCAAAAATTACCAATACTTGGGTAGAAAGAGGTCTAGACAATTAAATTAAATCCTTTTAACTCATCTTCCACCGAACATATTTTTTTGGAGCGACATGACAGGTGGTGATCTCGTCGCCGTCTTTATGCCCAAGCCAACGATATAATTGCACATAAGTTTTGAAAAAAAAAAAAAAAAAAAACCACTGGGGATCGAACTTGTGTCTCCCAACACGAAAATCCAATCACCCAACCACTCGGCTATCGTGACTCGTGAGCTTCAAAAGCGCTAAAGCTCTATAAATACCTCTTATGACACTCATGGGAAAAGAAGTGATATATAGCTTAACGTTGCTGTCACAAAGTTTTCACTCCCCACACAAGTTTGTTCCATGGCATGATATACATTAATTAGTGGGTTAATATATGAAATTTGTTGTATATTATTTCAGGTTTACTTATTTCACGACATATTTATGTCGAAGTGTAAATGATGAAACGTTTTCATAAAATCCTTCTTACTCTCGTCTATCGTAAGGGAGGATTTGCCACAATCACCACGATGAACAAGCGGATTGGAGATCTCAGAACCAGACATCATCATCAACGGTTCCTAGACCAGATATCGTTATCGGTCTGCTAAAACTTCATCAGGTATTTGTTGTGATTATGCTCCTATCAGTAACAATTTTTTTCATTTGCAAGAGTTGTTCCTGACGACACCTATGGGAAGAAGGGTGTGGTATATTGATACGCAGTAATCAAAAGGCCAAAACTATCCTCAAAAATCCAAAAGCAAATACAAGTGATATGCCATCTTTTTATTCAACTAGGTTTTGATCACCCGAAAGTTAAGAAGTTTTTGTAAAAACACATTCGTACGAATTAACCAACTGGGGACCAAAATCGGGTCTCTTGACCCAAATCCCGAACACCCGATCACTCTGTATAGATCTGGATGGATAGTCTGTAGTGACTTTTTAAAAAAAGGCAATGATTTTAAATAATATACATTCATAATGGCCTGTAAAAGTCCACTTTAGGACGGAGGCCTATACCGTAAGCGGATTGGTGATCCCAATTTTCCTCACCGACCCAGAATAGCCCAGTAGTTGTATGATTTTAATTCTAATCAGAGACCCAGTATCGATTCCAATACGGCTCGTACCGAGAAGTTTGTCGAGATTTATGAATTATTTGTGTCCTCATTGGCAGTGATCCTTTTTTTTGGAGCTAAGGGTTGCGATTTGAATCTCGCTTGGTGCGAGTGCATACATATTCATCACAATTGTATGATCAATATGTATGTTTATATTGAATGGAAATTTATCTATGTAAATGTTTTGTACTGTGGGCTTGGACAATACGAAGATGAAAGGCTTACCACCTGTCACGATCTCCCAAATAGGCTTTGGTGAAAGGTAGGCCGAAAGGTCTTAATTATCTAGACCTCAGTCTACCCCAGTGTCGGACATATGCGTGAAAATAGAAAAAGCTGAATTTATATTGAAGAGTATAAATTACAGGCAACAGTTGTAGTCATTACTTAAAAAAGATTTATTTATTTTTTATGTCTCACCTCCGGAAATTTTGATACGCGATTCTAGAAACCGTTTTGCTATAGCGTAGTCAATGTAGTAGGACAATGTAGTAGTAGGTTACAGTATATATGTAGTACTTATAAATAAGTGGTTTACATAATACACGTGTTCTTCTCTCGATTGTGCAGAAGAGGAGAACTATGTTTAGAGTATTTATTCATGTATTATATGGACATGTGCAAGTGATTTCCAACGAAGAAACCCCTTGAGCACTAAAGTCTGAGATGGAATAATTTATATTAGTCTGATATATCTATACTATTCAAATTTTAATACACTACAATTGTTGTTACAATGCTATTTTGTGGTAGTAAAGGGGTTAAAGTAATAGGAAATACCATCTCCTACCTGCCCCATTTGTAATCTGTTAACTTTTGCGTTGACAATCGGGAGCTAACCCGAGGAAATCTTCTTTTTAATTATTTAGTTTTTTTCAATTTATTTAAAATTTGCGTACACCCTTAGTCTAATTCTCACTGGTGCTGAGATCATCAACAACATGGTTGCTTCCAGGAGTTCGCTTTTTATCCATAAGACCTTCCACAAGATGGAGTAACGACCTGCAAAATGGTGCGGGGAGTCGATTGATGCAGGTAGCTGAGGACCGTTCTTTGTGGCGAATTCTGGAGGAGGCCTATGTTCAGCAATGGCCTCTTGATAAGCTGTAAAGAAGAAGAAGAAACATATTTCTTGTGTTTTTTCTATTGGTTGTTTTCTTAATTTCAATTGCTACATGTTTTATGCAACCTTTTATGCTTAACTCACGATATCCGAGTTAAGTTACTTACGAGTGGTTGGACGATCGGAATTTGAGTCCCGAGTTCGATAAATTTTCAAAAAAGAAAATCTACGTACGATTTATATACCATTTCTTTAGATATGAGACGGCGACGGGATCACCACTTGTCGTTGACACAAAATAAGCTTCGGTGAATTTGGCCCGAAAGGACTAAATTTTCTAGACCTGTATCGCCTGTATCGGGAAATACGTGAAGATGAAAAGAAATCATTGCTTAATATGAATTTTGTGCTGCTGACAGTTTTATACTGTAACAATGTCTGCAGGTGCGTTTTATGTTAGTATTTCAAGAGGTCGGCGTTGTTTGTCTTCGTTATCTAGCAGAACGGGACAGATTGCGTTGAGTAAAAATTCCACATTGGCAATATTCAATAAGGAGAAAATGTGTGTATGTATGTCGCACGTAGGGAGTTATACATCTATGCCGTGACGTAGCACTTATATATGAAGTTTTTTTTATCTTTTAACGATAACAATTTTATAAGCAGAAAAAAGATAAAATAGTCGGAGGTTGAATGTACAAAGATGTGTCAATGATCAAATGGCTTAAAAATAACTCTTATCTTGTGGTTTCGATGCGGATATAGGATATATCATCCCTATTTTATACCGTGGAGGTCGTAAGAGTCATTTTCGAAATTTATTCGAGAGGTTGTTGACGAGCAGCAGCGTCGAAGGTGTGAGATGTCTGACACTGCAATCGCCAATCGCCTGCAAAGTGTGGCGATTATGGAGAGTTTTTCTCTGGGAGACGTTCTACTTCATATTTTGACAGGTTATATATGATAATGCATATCATATACAACCTGTCAGTGTAGATTAGAAAAAATGCGGTTACAAGTTATAAAACCGTTATTTATTTCGTTGCACTTCAGTGACTGGTAGCGCGCGTAACACTCAATTTTATGAACTGAACGCATAATAAGAAATAAAACTTCAAATATATATTATAGGTCAAAAAACAAAAAAATACGCTTTTGTAAGTAGGGGATTAAAAAGTATGTAATAATTTTCTAAGTTCAAATCAGAATAGTGATTATGAAAAAATAATCTTGTCATTGCGCGCTAGATATTAAATATTGTATTATATTAAATATTATATTAAATATTGTATTCATTCTGTTACAAAATTAAAGTCATTATAGTTTTTGAAACGTACACAACTGCTTACATAAGAAATGAATAAGCATTTCATAAAAATAATAACAATACAAAGTATAATAAGTGTACAAAAATAAGCAGCGATGTGTTAGTATTCAACATGAGATAATAGGCCTGTATTATATTTTATTATTTCTTTACGGCTATCATAAAAATGTCTATTACGACTTAGCCTCTCACAAGAGAATGTTAATGGAGATGCTGCGAATTATTCCTTAATGATGAGAGAATGCCAAGAATACTACGCTCTACAGACCAAATAACTTATTACATTACATTAACTTTATTTCGTTTATTTGTACTTAAATAATAAGTACATAAATAAAGGTATGTAAAAGTCCACTGTAGTACACAGAGCTCTTACCTAAGGGAGGGTTTTGTATATTCACGCTTTTGTTAGACGCTCCTGTCCGATACTTGTCTGCTGAATTTTAATATAGTATTTTTCGAGAAGGTTACTCCGGTATCTGTCGGTAGCAAATAGTGATTTTAGGGCCTTTTATGACACCCACGGGAAGAACTTGGTACATTCTTTAGCCGTAAACGCACCGAAGATTTTGATTAAAATATGTTTTTACTACCTCATATTGTAGTATATTTATTACCCCATAGTATATTATAGATTTTGTAAAGAGCCGTTTAAAGTAACTGAAAGAACGCAAGGCGTTTGTTATTACTTAGATAAAGACCTGTGTGTTGACGGTGAGAGAATGTTGCCACTCCCTTTTTCCCGTGGGTGTCGTAAAAGACGACTAAGGGAAAGAGCTTTGAATATCCTAATGACAACCGATAGATGGCGGGATAACCATCTCTAAAATTGTCAGACCAAAATAATCATCAGACCCAAGATGGGTAGCATCGCCTCAGGTGTGAGCGGTTTGGACTGCGATTGACAATCCGCCTGCCAAGCAGGGTGATTATGGCAAGTCCTCCCCTTGGGAGAGGTCTATGTCCTGCAGTGGACTTTAACAGCCCATATGTATGTATGTAAAGGCCTATTAGATTAAGTAGGTAGGCTTTTTAACCTTTGTTTTGATACTGTCAAGAATAAATATGAAAGTAATCTTAGAAAAAAAAAATATAAAAAATATCTTCACGCAATTCCCAATACATGGGTAGACAGAGGTCAAGTCTAGACAATTAAGTCCCTTTGACCCACCTTCCACGGAAGATATTTTCGGGACAACGTGAAGATATTTTCGGGTCCGTCGCCGCCTTTATGTCCAAGCCAACGATATTCGTACATAAGTTTTTGAAAAACTCATTGGTACTGCCACCTGGGGATCGAACTCGGGTCTCTCGACTCGAAATTCCGGCCACCCAACAACTCGGCTCGTGACTTTTGTAATCTTAGTAGCTAATAATATTCTTAATAAGCTTCATTGGAAAGTGCGTCCACCAGTATGCGTAATTGAGTGAAGACAAATAATCTTAATACTAATGCTACGGTAAAATACTACAATTTAAATCAAGTGGTACGTCGCGGCTGAGGTATAAAAATGAAAGCATGCTTATAACATAGGGTTTGTAATATCATGTAGGATTTTATAAATGTGGCGTAGACAAAGTTGCGAGAGTTGGTATATATTATTGGAAAATAGATCACGATAGCCGAGTGGTTGGGTGATCGGAATTCGATTCAGAAGAACGGAGTTTGATCCCGAGGCGATGGGCGACACACTCAGACCAACATATTAAATTTGTTTTACTTGTGTGCATATTATGTGTGTAATGACGTAGCTACACACATTATTTCTGATTGTACCTTTAACATTTTAATTTGGTTTGTAACACAGCGTATAACACAGTATAATTGAAATAATAAAGTGAACTCAACATGTCTTTTCTTCATGTGTGGCGCAATGTACAGGCGTGCCCAAAATATGACTACCTCCGTGATTAAGTGGCGTACACGCTGATTCTCTCGAGGTCGATTCCCAGTTGGCTTGTACTAAAGGGTTTTTTCATAATTTCTGTATGATTTAAAACGTGGGTTTGGTTAAATTAAGGTTATTTGAAAACAGCCATATTTTGTTTATGTAATCTTTGACAACAGACTGTTACATATGTGCTTGACATTGACAGTACCCAATGCTTGTATGTGTGTAGTACTTGATTTTATTATTTATAAACCTTATAAATGTAGTACTAGATCTCACAGTGACCTATGCCGGCTATTTAAAAAATAAGAGGTAGATTTTTTTATTTCCACGTATTAAAATACATAAATTTTATTTAGTTATCATTTTGTAAACCATTTAAAATCTAACCATTTTAAAATCATGATTAAATTATATTTTAAAATGGCCGCGTCATCTTATGATTTATGACGTAATCAGATTTAATCTAGCAATTAACATAATTTGCCGCCCAAGTAAACTTTTGTACATGTATGTTGATTTGCATATTTTGTTTCAAGGGTTGCTCATACAATAAAATTTAACCGTTATTGGGCTAATTTGATTTTTTTTTGTTTCGGAGTTAAGACTTTATATAATTGTATGAGTTATGTATTCATTATGCAATTTTATTGATTTTTAAAGCATATTTATGACACGAGCGAGATTCGAACCCAATAATACGATAACGCCCACTTAATTTTTATTATTATAATAAAAATTTGAAAATCGTGTTGATAATTCCTAAAAAGTCAGGAAAATCAAATTGTCACTTGCAAAAGCTAATCACTAATGGAAATATGGCAAGGTGAGCCATCGTGTATCACCTGCATCACTTGAGATTTTAATCGTCTTTCGTTCGCCTCTGAGGGGTGCCGGTGAAATTTGTCAGAAGTTACGCCGCCAACTTCTAACTTAATCATCGTAACTTACAGCTGTGAAAACATCAATATGATAACGCCATCTACACACATAAAATATATTATTGTGAATGCAGTTAAAGTTCGGTGATCTGCGTTTTACTGGTCTACTGCTTTAGTTTTGCGTCTGTACTTAAGATGCATCACCCTTCAAAATGCTAAAGTATGTAGAATACTTGGTATCTATTAACTCGTAATTGGAAAGAAAGTATGACCTAAACAATGTACTTTATATTTCTTCAATATGTTGTCTTTTCACTAGCGGAAAGAAAATGTTTTTATTGGATTAAATATTTATATGTTTAAAATTATAAAATGTGGTAAAATGATTGACGATCATACGCTAGCTCTTTGAATACAGATAATTTTAATAGATAGACAGACAGAATAATTGAAAAATGTCTGTCAAATCAATTTCTAAAATTCTATGTTTCTAATAACATTCTAAATGATAAGCAATACGGATTTCAACCACACAAAAGCACCACTAAGCTCCTGAGCAACTTTACTAATTCGATGAACAAACATTTGCATAGTAAAAAACACATTCTAGTAGTCTTTATTGACTTTAGCAAAGCGTTTGATACACTTCAACACGAGACATTGATTGAATCACTGGACGAATCGGGAATTAGAGGACCTGTCCAGAAATGGTGTAAAAATTATCTGGAAAATAGACGTTTTAAAGTTAAGATCGCTGAAAATTGGAGTTATGAGAAGACTGTAACTGAAGGAACTGCACAGGGATCAGTACTCGGACCTTTACACTACTTAACATATGTTAAAAGTTTAATCAATTTAATTGACAGCTGTGAAATTTATCAGTTTGCCGACGACACGTGCCTAGTAGCGGCTGATGCCGATCTTGGAGTCGCATTTATACGTTTGCAAAAAGATTTTACATCTCTTATTAAGTGGTCTCACGATGTTGGTTTAGTTTTAAACGATAAAAAAACTAAAATAATGTATATCGGCTCTTCTCATAACCGTGCTAAAACAGTGCCTAATCTCATAGCACACTCACACTCATGCTTACATTCATGTCAAATAAAATCTATGTGCTATTGTCCGTCAATAGTTTATACGGACAACTATAGGTACCTAGGTCTCATAATTGATAGCCGACTAAATTGGAAAAAGCATATAAGTAACGTCTGTGACCGGCTAAAATCAATTCTGACATAATGTGTACTAATTAAAAACAAAATTGACTTTCCAATTAAATTATTATTATATAAAGCTTTAGTTGAATCAATAACTTCGTACGGTTTGAGTAGCTATGGATTCACATTCAAAACATACATAGACAAAATTTTTCAACTTCAATTAAGGTTTCTAAAGATAATCATCCCTTCTAAAGTAAAAAGTAAATATAAAAATAACTACCATATGTTGTTCGCGTATTGTAAAATAATCCCAATCCATGACAAAATCAAATATGTGCTCTTAAAAGAACAGTTTTTTAACAAAAACCTGCAAACTCTAATGTCACATAGCAAAGGTACTCGCGCTGTTTCGAACAAAAAATTATATGTGCCTGTGTATAATAAGAATAACTATGGAAAACGCACACTCGAATTTATGATTCCAAAATTAATAAACGAATTGTCACCCGCATTACGTTACGAAATAAACCCAAACAACATCAAATCTAAATTAACTAACAACTACTTAGCTTTGCTACATGATAATTATATGAAATAATTGATAATAAAGTTGACACACCCTTAGGACACTCGAACGCATTTGTTTCTTTTTCTTTTTTTATGTGCTCGTCATTGTTATAACGACAAAAACATTCGCACCTAATCTACCCTCACTAAAAATTCCTATATCATGTTCGTAATTATTAATGTAAACTATCTGGTTTATAATAAGTAAACTGCTAAATAATGTTATCTGTATGGACGAACTTCATTGTACAAAAAAAACCACTTGGTTTTATAGTACAGTGTATTGTTGTTTTCACTTGTAATTTGTTTTTTTTTCTGAATATAAATAAAAAAATAAATAAATAGATAATTAATTGTACAACGAATGGTGGGCAACTATTCGTTTTAATTATAATTAACACATTTGTAATATCTACAATTGTCATTCATGCACTGAATAGTCGAGATTGTGTGGGATCAAAGGCTCAAGGATGGGTGTGGGAGAAACGCCTTAAGCGTCGGTACCTTATACCTCAATAAGCAGCTTACCAAAGCTGCTTATTGAGGTATATGTCGGTTCCAACATAACTCAATTAGTGGTTTGTTTAAATATTTATAAATATATATAAATATCTATGACTGGAATACATACATTCATTTCAAACACAGAAATGTTTGCCGTTAGCGAGTTTCGAATTCGCAATACTACGGAGGGTGAAACACTACCAATTAAACTGTGGGATCATAAATATAGTTCCCGTAGTCTTAATGTTGATTAATGAAAGAGTTAATCAATCACGATTTGTTATTAAATGCAGAACAATTCGTTGCCAGCTGTCACAAAACTACGGCATGCCTGGATATGCTCAAAGACAACAATGTAACTGAGTTTCATTGCAGAGTTCGTTGCGTGATTAATTATTTGGGCACATACATACACGGAATTGAAATGAAATATTAATTACATATTTGTTTACCACTTTATTGCTCTGTTTTTGATATCAGAGTGATAATTTGAAGCCGCTTTTCCCGTTGGTGTCGCAAGAGGGGACTAGAAAGCCTTGCAAATTGCAAAAGCTACCGACAGATCGCGGGAGAGTAATATCAAAACATGCTAAGTGGTGATTAAGATGACCGTTGACGAGCGATTTAGATGTACGATGGTACTGCTATTACGTCTTCTTTCGTAGCGGTTACCACAAATTCTTCCTATGGAAAGGTCCTTGCAGTGGTTTGTTTTCTAGAGGACTTTTAAATGTATATTAAACCGTTAATATGTGTTTTTACTATTCTTATAAATAATTAAAAATAAAAATAAACAGATATAGACAACGTCACATGCATTGCTTCCACAAAGTTTATCAGAAATTAGAAACATCCAGTCCCGACAGAATGCGCAAATAGTGGTACTTAAGTTGTTTTCGATTCCATAACACGCGTGCTTTAGCTACTTACTTAGGGATCGGTGCAAACACGATGTATTCTTGTACAACTAGTATTATATACGAACACTATTGTTATTGTACATTAATCAATACCTTTTTCATTAATTTGTTCGCGTTGATAATTCCTCTGCGCTCGAAAGCCGCTCTCATTTCCTCTGAAAACTCGCAAATGATATACGCAGAGTAGCGGGCATAGAAAATGTGGCTTGAAAAGTTACTAAACAGTATAAAATAAAATTCTATTTAAGTTTTCCAATATTCATATAGTTATTGTGTAACGATAACCGAGTGGTTGGGTGATTGGAATTCGGGTCAAGAGACCCGAGTTCGATCCCCAGACACGTATCAATAAGTTTTTTCAAAAGCTAATGAACGGTTTATATGTATTTTGGCTTGGACCTAAACACGGCGGAAGGCTCACCGCCTGTCACTATGTCCCAAAAAATGTCTTCGGTAGGAGGTGGATCGATAGGACTTAATTATCTATATTTCTATTTACCCCTATATTGGGAATGACGTGAAGATATTTCGAACTTGAAACTACAGAGCTGACGACATCTTAGAAACCGGTGTATCATACTACCACAGAGGTCGACAAAATAATGTATAGTCAGAAACAACCTCAGGCTATCCACAGAACTTAAAAAGAAAGGTATTCTTATAAAAAAGACCTTTACACCAAAGTTAATGCTTTTTATGTTACGTCAAATATTCAAAATGTTCTTTGATTTCTCAGACATTTTTTCTTTAAACGAATCCATTTTTTGCCATTTCCTTTATATTTTATATTTACCTTTAATCTTCAGTTACCCTCTAAGCTCTTTAAGGTTGTTAAAGATATGTATATTGAATAAAATACATTACAAATGATTTAAAGCCACGATAGACGAATTTTTTGGTGCGAGGCTTCCAGTGAGTCAATCAAATCAAATCAAATAATTTATTTAACGATATGACACATAACATCCATAGAATAGATAGATCATTTGTAAATCTACCGTTTCATTATGAGGTTCTTCTAACGGAGATGAAACTGGCGAAAGAAACTACGTTGCTGTATATAACTCCGTTTTTTACATAGAATTTACAAAATTAAACATTTATGTAATTAGAAATAGCTCGGGAGCCTTAACTAATTTTAGTTAGGTTACTATAATTAATATATTGATTTATTTTGTAATAACCCTCTTTGTACAGTTTTTTATTTAATAAATAATTTTTTAATACGAAATGGAACAAACTAAGTGACAAAGAGTTAGCCGAAGAGTTCCGGAAAAGAGTAGTAGATAAGATTGTAGAAATGGGTGATATGGCAGAGATTAGAGTGAATAATTGCTGGAATCAGATAACGATATGTGTAAGGATGGTAGCAAGGGATGTTTTTGGAGAAACGAAGGGGAAAGGGAAGATTGATAAGGACACATGGTGGTGGAATGAAGAGGTGCGGAAAATTTTGAAAGAAAAGAATAATGCTTTTAAGGAATGGAAATGAGAGAGATCAAGAAAACAAAAGGTCTGCCTATCAAGTTATTAAGAAGAAGGCGAAGAAAGTAGTTGCAATCGCAAGGGCTAAGGTACAGGATAATCTGTACGATTTCCTGGAAACTCCAAAAGGCCAAAAAGATCTGTATAGAATATTAAGATAGCGAGAAAGGAATGCAAGAGATGTGAATCACATGAAATGTATGAAAGACGAAATGGGGAAGATTTTGACCGAAAACGAGAGCATAAAAGAACGTTAAAAGAGCTATTTTAGCAAACTTTTGAATGAGGATAATCAGTGGAATGGAGTACTAGAGAATGCTAGGAGTAATATGGGCATGGTTAAAGAGGTGACTGAAGACGAAGTTTGGATAGCAGTACAGAGTATGAAAAATGGAAAAGCAGTAGGGCCAGATGGTATACCAGTAGAAGCATGGAAGTATTTGAAAGCAGATGGATGGAAGTGGCTGACTTTGTTCTTCAATAAGTTGTTGCAAGAAGAGGTGATCCCCGATGAATGGTACAACAGTTCACTGGTGCCCGTTTTTAAAAAGAAGGGTGATGTACAAGATTGTAACAGCTATCGGGGAATAAAGCTCATATCACACAGTATGAAGATATGGGAAAAAGTGAAAGCAAAACGAATGAGAGAGGAGACTGAGGTAACACAGAACCAATTCGGGTTTATGCCGGGTCGGGGAACAACTAATGCCATATTTGCACTTCGGCAACTGATTGAAAAATACAGGCTTGTGCAAAACAACTTGCATATGGTATTCGTGGGCCTGGAGAAGGTATACGATAGGGTACCCCGTAAGGTTCTGTGGTGGTGTATGAGGAAGAAAGAGCTGCCTGAGAAGTATGAGCGGCTTGTTGAGGCGATGTATAATAGAGCCAATACTTGCGTCCGGTGTGAGGCTGGAATCACAGACAAGTTCAATGTGTCTGTAGGTTTACACCAGGGTTCGGCTTTAAGTCCTTATTTGTTCGTTCTGATTATGGATGCTCTGTTATCGAATATACAGGAGGAAGCACCCTGGTGTATGCTATTTGCTGATGACATTGTGCTTGTCGGAGAAAATGCACTTGAGGTACAGAGCAAGCTGGTAAAATGGCAAGAAAAACTGGAAAGTGTCGGATTAAAAATAAGCAGAATCAAAACTGAACACATGTTCTGTGACTTCAGTAGTCCATCCAGTTTTTCTCATATTGCCTTGGATGGTGTTCTCCTACCAGTCTGCTCCGAATTCCGTTACCTTGGTTCAGTGATCCAAAATGACGGCCATGTTGACCGGGACGTAAAGAATAGAATAAATGCGGGATGGATGAAATGGCGACAGGTCTCGGGAATAACTTGCGATCCACGCATGCCTCTTAAACTTAAGGGCAAAGTTTACAAAACGATCGTGAGACCGATCGTATTGTACGGATCAGTGTGCTGGGCAACGAAAGTGACGGATGAAAGAAGAGTGCATGCTGCAGAGATGAGAATGTTGAGATGGATGTGTGGAGTGACTAGAAAAGATCGCATAAAGAATGAGTATATAAGGGGAAGCATGGTTCGGGCATGTAATGATGAGGGAAGAATGTAATATAGGCAAAAGAATATTAGAGGTGAATGTGGATGGACGAAGAGCTATGGGCAAACCAAAAAACGATGGATGGATCGTGTGAATGAAGACATGAGAAAGAAAGGAGTGAGTATTGAGATGACGGGAAATAGAGGAGAGTGGAAGAAGAAGACATGTTGTGCCGACCCCACATAGCATGGGATAAGGGCAGGAAGAAGAAGATTTGTTAATAAGCAAACTTTGCTGAGTTTTTCGAAGCTTGTGTACGATTTTTATCGTTTGTTTAAACTACCTCGTTTGTCCAGACCTCTCACAAACTCTAGTATTGGAAATGTGTAAGATATATATTTCATTTGTTTTTTTTTTTTTGAGAATGGAACAATGCTGATTAAAAATTTCTTTCGAGATATATTCAATGTGCGGAGGTATAAAATAATTTTTCGATTTCTTCGTATTTTCGTGTGTATTTAGAAGGGTTAAGAACACTTATAACATGAATTTATAAACGCTCATCTCTACGCGTATATTATTTAAATTCTATTTTTTGTAATGCTAAAATCCCTCTTAAAGTTCGTAAAAACTCCAGCTGTGACTCGTTGAGGACATATTTATCAAATGTAAAAGATCACATAAAACATTTTTAAATTTAAAGCAAAAATATTTTGGATGTAAAAGGTTTTACTGCTACAGATGTTAACTAAGATAGCATTCATACATTAAAATTTGTTACGACTTTATCCTCTAAATAGACAATTAATTGAAATTTATATAAAGGCAAATAATAACTGTCTACCAGACCGATAGTACCTTTGACATAGCGTCCACCCAAGTCCACTATAGACAGAATTATATCTATTCCAAACCTGCAGGACATAGACGTCTCTGATACGGCATAGACCTCTTATACACTCTCTACATATAACTAAAAGTGAAGATTTATCGTAAGGAATTCATTCATTTCAGTTAGCAGAATTAAAGTTGTTATTTCTTTGAAACTTCCGATAAACTTTCTTAAGGTATTAATTAAGCGTACCTACGTAACCGAGGCGTAATGAAATTTCTTAGTGGAACTTGCTTAGAGTGACATTGGTTGTATGAAAAAAAAATATAAAGTTTACTGTGTTTAAAAATATTGTTTTTGTATTTAAAAAAGATGACAGCTATCTAGATAAACTAGGAATTTAAAACACAATTTTAATACCAAAATATATTCAAAACCGTTAAAGTAGTTTTGTTTGTTTGTAGTTGGGTGATCGGGAGTCAAGAGTACCGAATTCGAGGTACCCCAGGTTTTTCCAATGGTTTTTCCAATTTTCAAAACAAATTAAGTACGATTTATATTAATGGCTGGGACATAAAGACGACGACAGGGTCACTCCCTGCCACGTTGTCCCAAAAAATTCTTCAGTGAAAGGTGCGAACGGCGTGAAGATATTTTTTATTTTAAACTATTTCATTTTTGTTGGGAACGCATTGTGAATACTTACGCCCCAGAGCAGAAAGCCGATATATGTCGGACTTTCACGGACTAAAGTCCCACGGTGGTCGTCATCAGAGATAATCATGGGTCAAAAGAATAGAACCGTGTCGTCCGGAATGCAAACCTGGCCCTTCCATGGTTTGACTAGTATAGCCCCATCTCGGAGGCTTCTAATATAATTGTAATGTTTTTACTAAAGTATACATAAATGCATAGATACTTATGGTTCACAAAAATACTATTAAGTTTTTTGCTGGTATTGTTTGAATTCGAATCAGGAGAGCCGAGTCCGATCCCCAAGAGGAAAGGCCATATTTGACCAAGTCTGTGGTCAAGTGGAATACTCATTGATTTTTAAGGTGTCGCCAGTTCTGAGGTTCCGGGGTTCGATCGGCGGACGGGTCAACGTAGGAAACCACTTACCCTACATTGTCTCGGATCTGGGTGTTTGTGGTACCGTCCATTTGCCGTAGAGACGATCGGTCCGTGGTATCCCCACGCGATGCAGTTTATAAAGGAATTGTTTCTGCGACTGGTCGTAACCGCTGGTGACAAGAGGGCTGGTTCTTTTCTCGCTCAACGGATAAGGCTAGCCATTCAACGTGGAAATGCAGCCAGCGTTCTTTCTACCATGCCATGAGTTTATCATGGCGTGGTAGAAAGAGGTTCTACATTTATAAGAGTTTTTAGTTATAGGCATTGTAAAAATTGACATAATTTTTGGGACCAAACACTTCAAATTCATATCTCCTATACACCTAGCGGCTACGAAAGCTACCACTGGTAATAGGCCTCTAACTTATAGGAGCAATTGAAATGCTTGGCATGGCAAGCTTTGGTGATCGCCGTAATAGAAACTTTACACTGATGCCAAGTGCTAAACTGCTATCGAATATTTTTAGCGATCTTTAAATATTGGTATGATATTTTAAGATATGGTTATCCCGCCATCTATCGGTAGCCACTTACATTACGTTTATAGCTTTACCCTTAGTTGCTTCATACGACACCGAATATACGGATGGTATTCTTACGGCATACCACAGCTTTGCAGATTGCCTAGACCTCCGATTATCGCAGTACTGTGAAATACGTGATAGAAAGAAAATGTTTTTCTTTTTTTACCTTTGCAATTGAAAAAATAAAAATAAATAATCTAAATATGAAAGAAACAGTTTATCTTGAGCACTATACAAAAGTTTATTTTGAGCGAGTGAAACTATCGAGTTCTGTAAGTACCAACTGCTCGAGAGAGATGCGACTAGCATTTTAAATTGGATTTCATAGTCAAAAGAAGAAGTTCGGAGTAGACAAGCTCTATTTCCGGTTGCTCACATTTCACAGACGATTTGAAATATCTCTCTCGGGTTATATGTTGACGTTTATTCGTTTTTACTATCTATACTGTATCTGTGTTTCAGTCTGTTTGTTTTTACGACATCCGTGTACGAGTGGTGTGCAGACTAGTTTTTATGGTGTGACTAGCTCTAAGGTCCCAGGTTTGGTATTCGGTATTCGGGCTCGGATGGAGAAACCACTTTTTAAACATTTTCTCGAGTCTGGTTGTTCGTTTTACTTTCGCCTTTTCTAATTCTATGTGCCTTGGCTACTTTCGACCCAGTTTCACTTTGAACTCGACTCAAGTTTGATCCCCAGGTGGCTCGTACCGATGGATTTTTACAAAACTTATATACGATTTATATCGTTGTCATGGACATAAAAACGACAACGGGCTCACTACCTATCAAAGGGATAACTGAATAAAATGTCTTCGATGAAAGGTGGGTCGAAAGGACTTTCCATGTGTAGACCTCTGTCTACCTTGGTATTAGGAATGGCGTGAAGATATTTATTTATAAAATAAAGACGCTTAGTAGCAAGAAGTAATGTCGGAAACTTTGCTGAAAAACCAACGTGGAGGCGTTCTGAATTCTGCTGTTACAGAGCACGTAGATGAACAGAATCTAGACTCCATTTATTTAAGATCTTATTAATGAAATGTCAACATAAGTGTCATTCATCTTGAAATTATTCAAAACTTCGTGAGGCATTATTATTTAAATTATTAAAAAGGGCAAAATTATCGTGTAAACAATCGGTGTAGTCACCCACTACCAGGACCAGTCGGAGCTCCTTTATCAGGGTGAGTGAGATGAGATCAGAGAGGTGAGTTGGGCGGTTTTTAATTATTTAGTCAACCGTTTTGATTAGATTAAAATATAATTTTGTGTTTTCCTGATCGAAATAGGAATCAGGATACCCTGAATGCGATCGCTAGGAGGTGAGCATATACCCTGAATTTTGTTGAAACATTTTTGCGATTTACTGTTGTTATCGCTGACTTCGATAACAAGTAGACGACAGGGTCAGTGTTTGTCACATTGTCTCATAAGCTTCGTTAAAATATGTAATAACTTCTCTAACCTCTGCCTAAACTCCTATTTGAAATTTGTTAAATTATAATGTAAAAAATTTTTTAATTATAACTTTTAAACTCTTTTTATATCAGGTAAATCAGGAATGTCTAGAACAGGTGAAGGAAATTGTATTCTTGGGGAGTGCGTTTAGCCCGGATGGAAGATGTGATTTAGATGTGGACAGGCGTGTCGCTGCCGGGAACAAAGTCAATGGTGCCCTGACTGCGTTAATCAAAAGGCAAGGCGTTGTGAAAAGTGCACGCCTTGCAATACATAACGCAGTGTTGGTACCGACTTTGTTATATGGCAGCAAAACCTGGGTATGCCAGAAGAAGCATAAAAGCGGGTTGAATGCAGTGGAGATGCGATCTCTTCGTAAAATGTGCGGCCTTACCATGGCTGACCGAAAGCGAAACGAAGAGATTCGCAATATGGCTGGTTTGAGAGATGACCTTGTCCCAAAAATGGATAAGGGCGTGCTTCGATGGTTTGGGCACGTTGAGCGAATGAGTGAAGACCGAATGGTGAAGAAAATATATAGCGCGAAAGTTAATATTAAAAGGTATCGAGGTAGACCGAGACCAACTTTTGAAGACCATGTGAGCAGATTGCTCGAAGAGGGGAGGGTCAAGAGTACTCGGATACCTAGACGTGCAAGTATGAAGAAGATGATGAATCTGAAAGAAGCGAAAGAAGTATGTAGGGATCGTGACACTTGGCGATCTGTTCTCTCTGGCTAACCCGTCAGGGATTGTGCGTGAAGATAAATAAAAAAATAAATAAAAAATAAACTCTTTTTTTAACTTTCTTTTTTTTTTCTTTAGATGTTATTTGTACATCTAACTCGTTACCTCTAACTCTATCTAGCTGAAAATGGTTTCTGAAATAAAGTTAACAGGATTTTAGTGTCCACATAAAAGTTAAACGAAGCGTGGAATTACTCAAACTGAAGTTGCTTGAGGCGTGAATTCAGGAAATGAATAGTCCGTTAGATTTATGTTCGTTAACCTAACTTAATACTAGTTTTGATTCGTTTATAACCAAGATATATAAAAGGTTGTTAAGCGATGTGTTCTTTAACAGCTATTAGAGCATATGCTTGTAATAAGTTAAATGTATATAATATGTTTTTGTCTGTTTCTCAATCTAATTATGTAATTTTCTATTAGCGTAAACTTTTAAACGGCCTTCTGTTCATTTAAAAATTAATTATATGAAAGTAAGTTAGCTGCAAGTTTTCTAAAAATTGTTTTCTAAAAAATAAAATAAAATACATATATATAGGTTACATATATACAGCATTTTCACATCATCCACTAATCAAAAAGAAGTTATTGTTATATTACTTAAATACAAACATGATTGTCCCAACTAGTAAGAAAAGTAGAGGCGGAACTCGCATCTTACAGGCACCACCCGCTGCCCTGCTACCTGGCTATGCTACGCTCGGGAGCAGAACCTTGGAAAGTTCAGGCAGAGTTAGATATGCGTCATCGGCTTGGTGCTGTTGATTAATAGATTTATGTTTAATTTGTACCAGCACTGCATTGTGAATCCCAATACGTTCATTTTTCTCATCTCTCTGTCTTTCAAATAAAGGAGACTGAGCACCATCGATTCCGGAACTTGTTTCCGGAAGCCACACGCCTGTCCACATCTAAATCACACCTTCCATCCTGGCCTAAGGCGCTCCCCAAGCATACAGTTTCTCCCCAAACATTCACTTGTTTGTCTTACACACTTCACAGAAATGTCTTATTTCTGTTAATCTCTAAATTTCACACTTCGATCTCTGTTCGTCCCTTTCAAATATCAGAACCTTGGTTTTCTTAGTCATTAGACCAAGACCTCTATTTTCACACAATTTTAATACACGTGACTTTGATACACATGAGTGAACACCACCACCACTACACTCAAACCAGTAACATATACCACCACCGCGAGTAGACTCTACAATGAGCGACCGCGGAGTGACTCTGACATCGTAGAGTCTACTCGCTTGATAATGCCTTGTTTTGCGGCGAAACACGTGTCGCGTTTTCGGTTCAAATTATGCTCTCTGACTGCGCAAATAGACAAATGAAATTAAAGATAAATATTATCTTAGAATTTGTACTCTCAAAAAAAATCAACTAATTAGTCTGCAACCGCTTTGTAAATTTGTACAGTAACAAAAAATTGTAAAAAAAAATATAATATTATTGTATTAATATAACTTGTATTATGGAATCGTAAACAACGAGGGTACCACACACACTCAAACCCGAGAAAATACAGAAGAGTGATTTTCTTATACAATATTTGTTCGAAACAATATAATTAATAATCAAAAACATTCAGTTCAATTCAGTAAAATAAAATCCACAAAATTCAATTAAAAATGTTACATTGCTTTTATTTTAATTTGAAGTCGCGATAGCCAAGTAGTTGGGCGATTGGAATTCGAAACAAGAGACCCGAGTTCAATCCCCAAGGCTCATACCTAAGGGTTTTTTCAAAACTTTTGTACCATTTATAGTGTTAGTACCATTCATATTGTTAGCTTGGACGTAAAGACGGCGACAGGATCACCAACCGTCACGTTGTCCCGAAAAATGACTTCAGTGGAAGGTAGGTCAAAAGGACTTGATTGTCCAGACCATAGCAAATTAATATGTATGTGGAAGGCCCCCAGTCCCCGGCAGCTCCGCTATTCCTGGCTCCGGTAGCGGTCAAGGTAGCGGCGGAGCAGGAGGTGCGAAGAATCTCCGGAAGAGATCCGGCTACCACTCCCAACGGAAACTGGCCCTGGTGGCACACAACATCCGCACTTTGAGGCTTGACGAGAGGATCGAGGAAGTGGAAGAGGAAATGAGTAGGTTACAATGGGACATTGTAGAGTTGTCTGAAGTCCGAAGAGAAGGAGAGGGCACGACAACCCTTAAGTCAGGTAACCTACTCTACCACCGGGAGGGTGACGTTAAAAAGTCACAGCATGGTGACGGGTTTCTCGTCAACAAGTCCCTCATTAACAACGTAACAACCATCGAAAGCGTTTCTAGCAGGGTGATATACCTGATACTCAGAGTATCCAGAAGATATTCGTTGAAGGGGATCCAGGTATATATGCCGCACAAGAAACGCCCAGATGAAGAGGTAGAAGAAGTGTAAGAGGACATACGTAGGGCCATACACGCTTCCAAAACCTATTTTACGGTTGTTGTGGGGGACTTCAACGCAATTTGGGGAACGGAATGACAGGAGTCATAGGCTGGCCGAATTCCTGGAGGAAGAGGGACTCTACGCGATGCACTCTTTCTTCAGGAAGCCGCTTCATAGAAAATGGACTTGGTTGGGCCCCGCCAAAGAGGGCAAACCACCTGTCAAAAATGAGATAGACTTCATCTTGTCGACGAGGAAAGAGATATTCAATGATGTATCTGTGATCAACAAGATCAAAACGGGAAGTGATCACCGAATCGTGAGAGGCATCTTGAATATCGATCTCAGGCGAGAGAGAACTCGCTTGGTGAAGTCTACACTTCAACCATCTCCCGCCCATATCCAAAATATCGAAAGTTTCCAGCTGGAACTCTCAAATCGCTTCGATTGTCTGAACGATTGCGTCACAGTGGACGAGTTAAACAATGGGTTCGTTGACACGGTCCAAGCGGTGGGATCGAAGTACTTTAGGTCTCGCCCCAAACAAAAACCTCAAAAAATCTCTTCTCAGACCTTAGACTTGATGGCCACACGACGAGCCATGCCGCTGCAGACCTCCGAGGATGCGAATTTTCATCGGCAGCTCAATAGACAAATCCAGAAGTCCTTGCGACATGAAATTCGCTCCTATAATACCGAACGTATAAAGGAGACGATAGAGCTGAACAAAGGCTCCAAAGTGTTTGCAAGAATGGAGTCTATTGGGCAGAGCCGATTGACCGGGCTTAAGAAGGAGGACGGTGGCGTAGCTTCGACAAAGGCTGAGGTTCTGGAAGAGATCGAGAGGTTTTATGGACAGTTATATACCTCAGTAGCCAAACTCATTGTTAACTTGGCCAAAGATCCAAGAGCCAAGTTAACTCGGCATCATACCGAAGATATCCCGGACATCAGCCTCCACGAGATTAGGATTGCCCTTAAACAGCTCAAAAATAACAAGGCGCCGGGCGAGGATGGAATCACAGCAGAGCTTCTGAAAGCGGGCGGAACGCCGGTACTCAAAGTCCTTCAAAAGCTCTTCAATTCCGTCCTGCTAGAGGGCGTGACGCCAGAGGCGTGGAATAGGGGTGTTGTGGTACTGTTCTTCAAGAAAGGTGACAATACCCTTTTGAAGAACTACAGACCGATCACACTCCTAAGCCACGTCTATAAGCGGTTTTCGGGGGTGATCACGAACCGTCTCACTAACAGGCTCGATGCCTTCCAGCCTCCCGAACAAGCCGGTTTTCGAAAAGGCTACAGTACCATAGACCACATCCATACGCTGCGGCAGGTTATACAGAAGACCAGAGAGTATAACCGACCACTATGCTTAGCGTTTGTGGACTATGAAAAAGCCTTTGATTCAATCGAAACGTGGGCGGTGTTCCAATCTCTCCAGCGATGCCATATTGACTATCGGTATATCGAGGTGTTGAAGTGCTTGTACAGAAACGCCACCATGTCAGTCCGATTACAAGAGCAGAAGACGAAGGCTATTCCACTGCAGAGAGGTGTTAGACAGGGAGACGTTATTTCTCCGAAACTGTTCACCGCTGCTTTGGAAGATGCCTTCAAGCTCCTGGAATGGAAAAGACTTGGCATCAATATAAATGGCGAGTATATCACTCACCTTCTATTTGCCGACGATATTGTGGTCATGGCGGAGTCGCTGGAGGATCTGAACATCATGCTCAATGACCTAAATGAAGTTTCCCAACAGGTGGGTCTTAGAATGAATATGGACAAGACGAAGATTATGTCGAATGTCTATATTGCACCTTCACCTGTATGTATTGGGAGCTCAGTTCTTGAAGTTGTTGACCAGTATGTCTACTTGGGTCAGTTGATCAAGGCAGACAGTATCAGCTTCAAGGACGAGGTCTTTCGACGAATCCGACTCGGCTGGGCAGCGTTCGGGAGGCTCCGGAGTGTCTTCTCGTTCAAAATACCTCAGTGCCTGAAGTCGAAAGTCTTCGACCAATGTGTGTTACCAGTGATGACTTACGGGTCCGAAACGTGGTCCCTTACTATGGGCCTCATAAGAAGGCTCAAGGTCGCTCAAAGAGCTATGGAGAGGGCTATGCTCGGAGTTTCTCTACGAGATCACATTAGGAATGATGAGATCCGTAGAAGAACTAAAGTCACTTACATAGCCCAGCGGATTAGCTCCTCGAAGTGGCAGTGGGCGGGGCACATAGCGCGTAGAACCGATGGCCGATGGGGCAGAAAGGTTCTGGAATGGCGGCCACGTACCGGCAAGCGCAGCGTCGGACATCCACCGACTAGATGGTCGGACGACTTGACCAAGGTCGCGGGAAGACGCTGGATGCAGGCCGCAAACAACCGGTCGTATTGGAAATCTTTAGGGGAGGCCTACATCCAGCAGTGGACTTTTTGCGGCTGATATGATGATGATGATATGATGATGTATGTGGAAACTAACAACTAAATTTGATACAAGTAATTATAATATAAAATAGATAGACGTAATTATCATATTAATGATACATTAAACGTTAAAACAAATTTATTTCGTTTAAAACCGTGCTTCGTGTACACAGAACTTGACTTCGAAACAAATATTCGTTTTCAAGATGTTAATTTATTTATTTATTATTATACACAAAACAGACTAAGACAATTACATGATAAGATTAAAACTCTAAGGTATTGAACAGTCCTTGTCCAAACTATGTGTATACAGATTTAAAACAAGGACACGGTGTTTTCTTTCTTACACTTAAATATAAGTATTGAAAAAAAATTTAGAAAATTTACACAAAGATATAATAAAACAAAAATCACAAATACAGAAATCACTAAGCATTTACAAGAGGGCTTTCCAAACACTTGACTTATATGTGTTCAAATTCGAAATAAATACTTCTATATTTGTGTTGCTAATAGCAATTTCGTTATATTTCCTACACATTTGAACCAATGGATTATAATATGAGGTGTTGTTATTATAAACATTTAATAGAAATGTCTTGGAACTTCTACCTCGTTGCATGGTACTTATATCTATCTGAGAGAGTAAGAATGGACAATCCACGATTGAATGTTTATGTTACTTAAGGAGTTTGAAAACTTTGTAAGTACTTCGGAAAGCAGGGGACGTGCTAATGAAGTAGAAAATCATTTATCTACTGTAAAACAATTTTATACAATATTAAAACAATCACGATATACATGTTTGTTGGGTGTTCAGAAACCAGGCCAATAGGACGGACGTATAGACAACAACAACATATAGGCATATGAGCAAAAGGGTCATCACCTGTCACGATGTCCCAAAAATTACTTCAGTGTCTGCCCCAGTACTGGGAATAGCGTGAAGATATTTGTGCGTCCTTTGCGCTTTATATCATTTCCGCGATATCGGTTAATTTCATGGAGCATAAATTTTACATCTCGGTCTGGAACACAAATCCTTCAGTTCATCAAATAACAGATCACTAAAATTTTCCGTAAACAATTTTTCTCAACATTGCAAGTAACAAACTTGCGGCAACAAAATTTGACATCTAGATATCTCAACATCCAAACACTCAAACATTTAACATCATTCATCTAAGCATCCCAACATTCAGACTATCTAAACTATTGAAACAAGCAAACTTTCACATTTAGAATATTAGTAGGATATAGCTGCGAATTCTGAGTGGTTGGGTGATTGGAATTCGAATCCGGAGACTGAACGTTCGATTTCCTGGGGGAACCAATGAGTTTGTTCCAAACTAATGTACGAATTGTTTCGTTGGATTGGACAGTAAGACAGCGATACCATGTGTCGCATTGTCCCAAATTTGTGGGTTAAAAGGACTAAATTTTATCTCTGACCACTTCAGTATTTGTAAGTATTCACACACTCAAAACTTTAACTAAAATATAGAACGTGTCATTTGAAATTAAAAAAAAAACAGTTTTCTCTTTAAAGTCACGATAGCCGAGTGGTTGGGTGGTCGGAATTTCGAGTCAAGAGACTCGAGTTCGATCCTCAATTGGCCGTACCAATGGGTTTTTCTAAACACCTACAAAAAAAATGGGTTTTTCTAAACACCTACAAACAAATCTTCGGTGGAAGGTAGGTCGAAGGGACTTAAATGTTTAGACTAGACCTCTGTCTACCCCTGTATTGGGAGTTACGTGAAGATATTTTATTTAAAAAAAAAAGTCACGATAGCCGAGTTGTTGGGTAGTCAGAATTTCAAATCGAGAGACCCGAGTTCGATTCCCAGTACCAATGATGTATTCAAAAACTTATGTACGAATTTCATCGATGGCTTGGACATAAAGACGGCGACAGGCTCACCACCTGTCACGTTGTCCCGAAAATATCTTCGGTGGAAGGTGGGTCATAGGGACTTAATTGTCTAGACTTGACCTCTGTCTACCCCTGTATTGGGAATTGCGTGAAGATATTTTATTTTATTTTATTTTTTCTCTTTAGTTTAATTAAATGTAGAAAACATGAAGCGCTAGTTTAGAAGTAGCTAGTAGAGTAGTTCCAGGTTTGATCCCTGGACCCGAACCTACAAAATTATTACTTAATAAAAATAAATTAATTATTACAATATTAAATACTGAACCAGATTATCATATCGGGTAGTTTTTACACCCAGTGTTATAAATAGAAAGAAGTTAGTTTAGTTCTTGTTTTAATGAGCTGTTGGAAATGATTTAGTAGTCTAAAGCCTTCCCTGAGCTAATGCAAGACACAGGCCACTTTTTTATTATCAAACCACGCAAGCGAAGCCGCGGGCGGAAGCACGTAAATAGATATATTGGAAGAGTGACGGAGCGGACATCCCTCTCTAAACGTTATTGCACAACTTCAAGCGGAAAGTGAACATTGACAGGGCGGATAGAGTGCAACACATAATTTAAACACAGTTTTCAAATAAAGTTTTCAAATTATATTTTTAGTATGTAAGTTGAATTGTGGAAGACGTTATATGGAATTAAGGCGCTTGGGCTAAATTTTTTTAATAACGTAATAGACAAGAAAAATGGTTGGGTGATTGGAATTCGAGTGGATTGACTCGAGTTCAATTCCCAGGTTGAACCAATTAGTTTTTTCAAAACTTTTGTATTATATTGTTGGTTTGGACACAAAGACGGCGATTTGCTCCCCACCTGTCACGATGTCCTAAAAAAAGTCTTCGGTGGAAGGTGGGATGAAAAGGACTTTACTGTCTAGACTTTTTCTACCCCAGTATTGGGAATGACGTGACGATATTTTTTATGAGTGGTACAAACATTAATATTCACCATAAAAATACTTGTCCTCAGCGGAATTCGAACCCGCAACCCCGAAGGTCACTATCAACTGGGTGATGGTGTTCATACGAACATTTTCGCCCGAAAGTTAGAATAAAGGACAAGATTTTGATATAACAAAATTTGATTTCAACTTTAAGCTTTGTGTTAAGTTGCTGACAATATCGTCTGAGCTGGCAGTCTCCGTAACTTTCAAGTGTTGAGTCAATGTGAGAGTTGAATATTCGATAACTGAACCATTTGTTGAAACAAACAAATATTAAACACTTCGATTGACTTTAGTCGAGACTCGTAGAGTGATTGTAAGGTGATACTAATTGAAAGTCGAAGAAACATGGACCTGTAAATCTTGCAAGTACAAACAATTTTCATCGAGATAGGTTAACCAGAGTGACATGCTTCAGTATATTAATGTTAATTATATTCAGTATAATATCTGTAATATTGTTCAATATTAAATTTCTCTCCAAACTAAAATGTAGCGAATTAACTTACAGATCTTTTGTATGTATACTATATTTATAGTGGATAGTATGGACGCCAAAAAATATATATGCATAGAGATACCATATATTGTACACCTACCACACCACAGAGAGAGAGAGAGAGAGAGAGAGAGAGAGAGAGAGAGAGAGAGAGAGAGAGAGAGAGAGAGTGTAGCCACGCCAAATATTTTGTCCTCTCGCCGAGTCGCCCGCCCTCAACCCTCGACCCAGATAACTTTCAATGGGCTGTTGATTGTAGTTTCCGGTCTATTAGGATGCTATTTCATACTTTTTTATTAACTCACTGATGAATTTATTTTCGAAGAAATATATAATCATGAATAGCCTACATAATATTTTGCTTATTTTAATTTTCTTTTACTTCTTCCATGTAGTATAAGAATTGTTTATTTATTTATGTCTATGACATAACGTTTTTAAAATTAAAATACAAATGAACCCCAGCTCCTGAACTAGGAAAACCTTGTATGTCGGGAGCTAGTACCTTCTGAAGCAATGAGGCAATACATATATCTACTGTAAAAAACGTACATGAAATAATATCATATGTGAGGTAACGAATGTGTTCATGTGTGTATCTGTGTGTGTGTGTGTGTGTGTGTGTGTGTACGTACATTTGTCCGTGAACGTGTTTGAAATATTAAGAAAGAGGGCTTCGTTTTCAACAACAAAATTTCTCATTTGTCTTCTTTAAACGAACTGTTATTGCTCCATTACCTGACGACATCTAATTGTAATTTGTTGTATCTTAGAAAGACAGATAGTGTGTACATTCGTGCTATGTCTCAATATAAATATTAATGGTAGTAGACTACTACTCTGCCTAGGAATCCTAGGTCAGTACCGTACTTTTACGTACTGCCGCCAATGCAGCAGAATAGAAAGAAACTTTATTTTTTGCACCATACTATACAATTAATAAAATATAAATGCAAGATATTTAAACATTTTATAAAGTTATTAAATTAAAGAGAAAAATGTTAGTTCAGCATAAATATGCTTTAAAAATCAATAAAATTGCACAGTAAAAAATTTATAAAGTAACAAAAAATGTGTACGCTCAGCATTCATCACAGACAGAAAACTTCTACATTTTCTCGGGTGTTTGTGGTACAGTGTGGTACATGGAAACGATTTTCAATTCTATAACACAAGTATATTAGCATCGTGCTTTAGGATTAGAGCAATGTGTGTGTTGTCCCCAACTAAATATGTATCTTTGTATGTATTCAAATTTGTCCTTATCTAATTTAAACTGTAATATACAAAAAACGAGTAAGCTTTAGAACACACGACTGAAGTAAAACTTTTTTAACTCCATATCTATGTATATATGTATATTTATGTGTTTATGTATGTGTAATATACACATATAAATATTTATTAATTTTCAAAAGTACTTATATTTGTTATGAAATATTAGAAACCGAACTGGCTTAAAGAGAAAGACAAAAAGAAAATGTATGCTCGCACCTTTCCTATTGCGCTTATGCGAAACTTAACTCAATCTCTCTCTCTCTCTCTTTACTTCACTAACTTATATCTCTCTGTCAACTTCCGTTTGCCTCGCCTGTTCAGACGTTGCGCCAGTTTACTAATGTGCCAGTAATGGTGCTTAAAGAAGTTTTACTTAAAAGAAATCAATAATAAATGAACCCTAGCCTTAACCATAATTTAAGAAAAGTGACGCAAATAAGATTTCGGCCAATTTACTAATGGGTTTTTCAAAAACTTATGTACGAATTTTATCGTGGTCTTGGACATAAAGACGGCGACGGACTCACCACCTGTCACGTTATCCCGAAAATATCTTCGGTGGAAGGTGGGTCAAAGGGACTTTATTGTCTAGACTAGACCTCTATCTACCCCTGTAGACAAAATATATTTTAAAAATATCTAGAGCACTTTTTAAAAATTTTTGTGATTTTAAAATAAAATAAATAAATAATTCATATAAAGATAGGGACAACATCACATACATTGCTCCGATCCCAATGTAACATGCTAAAGCACTTATGGTATGGGAATCGGAAACAACGAAGGCAACATAGACACCCAGACCCGAAAAAAGGTTGAAAAAGTGGTTTATCTACATTGACCGTACCGGGAATCGAATCCGGGACTTCGAGATGGCGACACCTTCAAAACCGGTATTTACGCCACGGAGATCGTCACTTTGTTTTGTATTATTCTTTATATGTTTATAAATTTGTTATTAAAAAACGCTTTTATGTTTACACAAATTTATAGGAAGTAGCATATTTTGATAAATTTAGAATTAAAAACTAAATACAAAAACGTCAATAGTTTTTAAGGTACACATACTTTACATACCTACATGCATACCAAGGTAATTTTAAAAAGAGCATGCTAATAAAAATTGAGGTGAGATTTTTTTGACTTCCCTTAATATCTTCACGCCGTACCCAATACTGGGGTAAATAAAGGTCCACAATTAAGTCATTTTGACCCATCCTTGACCCAACTCATTTTTGGGACCACGTGACAGGTGGTGAGCCTGTAGACGTGCCTTAATGTACGTTTAGTTTCGAAGAAAAGGTGTTTAAAACAATCAATCTAAACAACGCCGGCCGAGGTCGTTAGTGCACGAAGGCTTTCGTAACGATTTATGGATTACAAGGTGGATCCTTTTTCATTCGGAGCGGTAAATCGCGGGACCCAACCCCCGCTGTTTACGTGAAATTGAATTCGGTTAGAGAATAAGCCATTAATATCACTTGAAGTGGGAGCGTTTATCAACATTGATCTCGTAGGGCTCTCACGGCAAAGGTTTTATAAGTAAAAATCTAGTAGAAATAATTCAGTCAGAAACAATTCCAGTAAAATATTTACAGTTTGAATATAAATAAACAAATTGAACCACCTTTTAAAAGAACATAGAAAAACAAAGAACAAAACCAAAGAAACTTTCTTAGCTAAACTAATTGCTTCTTTATTTACTACTTACTTATCTTCAAGCACAATCCCTAAAGAGGTAGCCAGAGAGAACAGGTCGCCAAGTGTTACGATACCTAAATACTTGTTTTGCTACTTTAAAATTCATCATTTTCTTTACAAATTTACTTCTAGGTATTCCAGTACTCGTGATCCTCCAATCTTAGAGCAAATCTAACATGGTCATGGTGTTGTAATGCTTGCATTAATTGCTTACAGTGTCTTCTAGAAAGAAGTTCGTTCGTCGCGTTCGATTTAGATGTATTTTTATAAAATTTTCTTAATTAATTATGTAAAAATTACATATATATCGAGATCGAAAAAGCTCGAAGAGGGGAGGTTCAAAAGTACTCGGATATATAGTAGTACGTGTATGAAGAAATTTTTGAAATAGAAAAAAGCGAGTATGTAAAAATGGTAATACTTAGTACTCTGTTTTTTCTAGCTAACCAGTCAGAGACTGTGTTATAGTAAAGGGAAGCAAACAAGCAGGTGGCTCACGTGATGGTAAGTGATTACCGTCGCCCATGAACACCCGCAATACCAGAGGCATAGAGTGCTCCCCCCAGAATTGGGGGGTGTGTGTTTGTAAGTTAAGGCTTGAAGGTATGAATCCCGCGAATTGATGTCTTGGAGTTCTGTCATTCGAACCCTTAGTCTTAGCAACTAACCAACTAGGTTATTGGATCGTGTAATTAAACTTATTTGTTATTTATTTTCTTATAGGAAAAACATAATGCGATATCTTAATCCGAATAATTAATAAACTACTTACATTAAAACTGTAGTGCGTAGGTATGTGGAAGTTTGGTCTAGTCTGTACGCTGGTTTAGTTTAATGTAATTATGTCAGTCACGATAGCCGAGTTGTTGGGTGGTCGGAATTTCGAGTCGAGAGACCCGAGTTCGATCCCCAGGTGGTAGTAAGAATGAGTTTTTCAAAAACTTATGTACGAATTTCATCGTTGGCTTGGACATAAAGGCGGCGACGGGCTCACCACCTGTCACGTTGTCCCGAAAATATCTTCGGTGGAAGGTAGGTCAAAGGGACTTAATTGTCTAGACTTGACCTCTGTCTACCCCTGTATTGGGAATTGCGTGAAGATATTTTTTTTTTTTTTATATTTCTCCACTTCTTCTCTAGCATCTGTTCCTGTTTACAATTTGAAATTGTAATGAATGCGGAAAGTTTGCAGGTGAGAGCGTTGGTAGGCAAACCGTATCAGTAATTAAGAGTTGTTCGTGAAATTAAATCAAACACCGAAATTTGGTCGTGTGGTTAAAGTTACCTGAGAGCTAAAGCGACTTATATAGATAGATAGAGATAACATCATATACATTGCTCTGATCCTAAAGTAAGTAGCTAAAACACTTGTTATGGAATCGGAAACAACGAAGGTACCACAAAGGTACCATATACACTCAGACTCGAGGCAACGTAGAAAAAGTGGTTTTGACCCTTCCGGGAATCGAACCCGGTACCTTATAGCTGACAACATGAAAACCGCTATGTACTCCACTCCTCCACGGAGGTTGTCATCAAATGTTTTAATGGTATAATTTATTTATGCACATGTTGGCTGTTTCAGTTGATCTTTTAAATTTTATGTAATAGCTCGCATGGTTCAAATATTAATAAAAATGTGTAGTTATAGACATAGACATTGAGTTCGAAGTTGGAATCATGAAAAGAGGGATTTGTAATTTCAACTGATGAGGGCAGGACAGGAGGACGAATTTAAGAGAATCTCTGCAGTATGGCGGACGTCACGGGTTATAATCCCGCGACAGGTAGTGAGCCGGTCGCCGTGTCTATGTCAAAGCTAACTATATAATCCGTACATACATACATACATACTTATCATCACGCCTCTTTTCCGTAGGGGTAGGCAGAGACCAATTCTTTCCACTTGCTACGATCCTTACATACTTGTTTCGCTTCGTCCACTTTCATTATTCCCTTCATACATTCTCTTCGATTCAGGGTACTCTTGACCTGGCCTTTTTTCAGGACGTCCCTGAATTGGTCTTGAAACGTCCGCCTAGGTCTTCCCCTTCCTACACTTCCATTCACACTCGCCTTATATGCTTTTTTCGTCAATCGTTCTTCACTCATTCTCTCGACATGGCCAAACCATCTCAGCATACCTTTCTCAATTTTAGTCACTACATCTTCTTTCAGACCACAACGTTTCCATATTTCACCATTCCTTATCCTGTCGCTCAGTTTAACTCCTAACATACTTATTAATGCTCTCATCTCAACTGCATTTACTCTGCTTTCATGTTTCTACTGCCATACCCAACTTTCACTTCCGTACATGAGTGTCGGAACCAAAACTCCCCTATGCACAGCCAAACGAGCCTTGTTAGACACCATCCGACTGCTCATAAAGGAGTGCAAAGCTCCATTCACCATGTTTCCTGCATTCACTCTTCTTTCAATATCACTCTCACACTTTCCATCTCTTGTGAACTTTGAACCCAGATACACAAACTCATTCACCTGTTCAATTTGTTCATTTCCAACCACTATATTGCAGTCTGTCGTGACCTCATCTCTTTCAAACACCATTACTTTCGTCTTCTTTACATTCATCTTCATCCCCTTTCTAACAAAAGCTTCACTCATAGCAGTTACCATCTCCTGCAACTCCTCGGCTGAAGACGCAAGTAATACTTGATCATCAGCATAGAGAAAGCATTTGACGAGTAACTCATTCATTCTCAACCCACTTTCATTCTCTTTTAAATCTGTCAAGAAATTGTCCATAAACAGATTAAACAGCCACGGTGACGTTACACATCCCTGTTTAACACCTTTTTCGATATTAAACCATTCAGTGTATGCCCCGTTTATCCTTACACAAGCACAGGAATCCCTATAAAGAGATTGCAATGCTCGTATTTTTTTTTGCTTTTTTTTTTTTGCTTGATTGAATATACCAGGCCCAAATTCTGGTATTGCGATCCCCAATGCGCTTCCAAAGGGTGGCGATTATGGCAAACCGTTTCGGACAGGCCTATGTCTTGCAGTAAACTTTTACAGGCCGTTATGATGACGATTAAGTTTAAAATACTATAAATAAATAAATAAATATCTTCACGCAATTCCCAATACAGGAGTAGACAGAGGTCTAGTCTAGACAATTAAGTCCCTTCGACCCACCTTCCACCGAAGATATTTTCGGGACAACGTGACAGGTGGTGAGCCCGTCGCCATTTTTATGTCCAAGCCAACGATATGATTCGTACATAAGTTTTTGAAAAACTTATTGGTACGAGACTGCCACCTGGGGATCGAACTCGGATCTCTCGACTCGTAATTCCGACCACCCAACCATTCGGCTATCGTGACTTCATAGAAAATACTACATTGTTTAAACCTCTGGCTACCCCTGTAGTGGGAAATGTGTAAAGATTAAAATAACAATATTACTAAAGAAAAAATCTAGCTGTTACATGACTAAAGATAACTGAAGCACTTTAAGCGTTAATACTTGTATTCATATTTCTTCTTTTATACTTTTTCAAAGGGTTCCCTTGAAGCTGATATCTTCCGCGGAAAGCGCTTGACGTTGATAACTGAAAATGTCTGCTCGTGCTTCAGAATTATCTGTATTCCTTATGCACAAGCAATCGTCAAATAATATTCGTATATATGATATTCGTCAAATAATAGTCTTAATGTTATAAATGAAATATATTGGCACTAATTTGTCCAAATGAATAAAGAAAGTGCATTATGGGTGTCAACAAAATTAATTTATGTGCACAAAAAAATATTACAATTTTTGTATTAAAACAATAAAAAAATCATATATTAAATTCTTAATTCTAAAAATATAAAAATAAATAGCAACTTATTCGGTCCAATTTCTAATATTTCTACGCAACGATTAATTCTAATTTATATTCGCTGAAATAGGCCAAGACAATTTCTGTGGGAATAGTCGAATTTATTTTGTCTGAAATAAATAAACAAATCTAACTATAATGGAGTAGATTGGATCTTAATGTACATTCGGTTTGTCGATGAACTTTCGTAAAAACATTTATTTAGCAACAGCTGATCAGATTAACATTTATCTATCGAATAACGTAATAGCCGAGTGGTTGAGTGGTCGGAATTTCGAGTCAAGAGACCCGAGCTCGATCCCCAGGTGGCTGGCTCGTACCAATGGGTTTATCAAAACTTATGTACGAATTATATCGTTGGCTTAAACATAAAGATGTTGTCCCGAAAATATCTTCGGTAGAAGGTGGGTCAAAGGGACTTAATTGTCTAGACTAGACCTCTGTCTACCCCTGTATTAGAAATTGCGTGAAGCTATTTATTTATTATTATCGAATAACACACTCCCTGTTTTGACGACTAGCGTGAACGAGTGGCATACATTACTCGTATTGTGTCGCTAGCTCTGAGGTCCCGGGTTCAATTACCGGTCGGGTCTAAAAATATATATATATATATATTTTTTAAGTCCTTTCGACCCACATTTCAATCGATATTATTAATGATAAGGAAACAGGCGAGCCTGTCACTGTCTAAGTGGCCAAGAAAACGATCCAAAATACTTTTATAAAAACATAATTACATAGATAAATATTTATATAAACAAGAAAACATCCATGACTCGAGTACAAACATACATATTCATAACACAAGTATTTGCCTCTAGCGGGCTTAAAACTCAATGGTCACTACCAACTAGTCAACGAGGTCGTTCACAAGTAACAATTTAATAAAAATACTGAAATTACCAACCTCAAATTCAAAATAATAATGATAACCTTATCAAATTTTAATTACAGTAGTATAACTATTAAGGTTTTTACAATGTCATTACATCAGTTACTAGAGAAAAATCACTGCAATTGCGTTCATATTTCCACACAAGTTTGTCCTCGACATAGTGGTCTACTTTATATTCAGGCCTTCTAAAAACAATGGAATTTATGAAACAAGATTGTAATTCTTTTAATAACAAACTCATTCACAATATGCATCGTGTAGAAGGTCTAAGTGATTTTTATTTTTGTAAAAAGTAAAATGACACGATAGCCGAGTGGTTGGGTGATCGGGATGCGAGTCAACACTCCCGAGTTAAACCCCCCTGGTGGTAGGATCCTACCAATGGGTTTTTCAAAACTTATGTACGATTTATTACGTTGGCTTGGGCATGAAGATGGCGGCAGGTTCACCATCTGTCACGTTATCACGTTAAGCCTGTTATTTTCCTGTTCGAAGTTATCTTTCACCTACAAGCTCGTGGTAAATTTCAACTACAATCGTAGAGACCAATTTTATTGATGCTGGCTCGGGGATCTAACCTGATATTCTAAAGCTGACCCTGCACCCTGACCACTGGGCTACTGCGGCATTTGTTTTTTTGTAGTTTCTATACTTTTATATTAACGGTAGTAAAGTGAAAATTTCAATAGATTTGTTCGCAGTCGTGTTGGAGCTTTGTAAAATAATATTAGATGGTATTAGACATCATCTTATTAGATAAAAATCTTACAGAAATTTCTGTGGATTCCTTTTCACGTACAAATCTCGTTTTCACAATTAAGAAAGCAACAAAACAATAAGCTGTTCTCCGTTGATGCACCGTCATGTGACCTTTGATTTTCAACCGACTTCAAATAAGGAGAAGTTTCTGAATTCGGTTCTAGGTTTTCTGTCTTTTAACTATCGTAAATAAACCGATTTTGAATTTCTATTCAATTTAGACCTAGACATTTTTAAATACTTTATTTACAGAAACAAAATTAATAATAATAATAAATAAATACATATATAGATAGGGACAACATCACATATATTCCTCCGATCCCAATATAAGAAGCTAAAGCACTTGAGGTATGGAAATCGGAAACAATGAAGTCACCACAAACACCCAGACTTGAGAAAATGCAGAAAAAAATAAGTTTTCTACATTGACCCATCCAGGAATCGAGCCCGGGACCTCGAGATGGCGACATCTTGAAAACCGGTGTTTACGCCACTCGTCCAAGGAGGTCGTCAAATTATGTTAATATTTACAATACTTTTTAAGTAATAACTACAAAAAATAGAATAAAATAAAAGACATACATAGACTGTCAAAATTGTCACCACGTTAAGTTCTGATGATAGAATCCCAAGAGATATAATTTATAATAATGGATTTTATTTTAAGCTTGTAAACAAAATTTACTTTTCAGGGTTCTCTGATATGTATAAATTGATATTTTTTCGGTCTTCTGCGCTTTAGTTTTTTTCGAAGCTTTTAGTTTGTTGAATCCAGCTAAGAATAAACTATACGTGATGGAAATGAATGTTTGTAATCAAAATAAATAAATAAATATCTTCACGCAAATTTCCAATACAGGATTGTATCCAATACTGTATTGGAAATTTGGTTACCCCAACAAAGACAATTAAGTCCCTTCGACCCACCTTCCACCGAAGATATTTTTGGGAAAACGTGACAGGTGGTGAGCCCGTCACCGTCTTTATGTCCAAGCCAACGATACAATTCGTACATAAGTTTTTGAAAAACTCAACTCACGAGACTGCCACCTGGGGATCGAACTCGGGTCTCTTGACTCGAAATTCCGACCACCCAACCAAGTGGTCGTGACTTTTTAATAACATATATGCTTTAGCTGTATTGTTTGCGATCGGAGCAATGTATGTGATGTTGTTCCTATCTATGTATATACGAGTATGTGTTATTTAAGCGATGGAAAAATACCTAAAACTTTGCTTTAAGTAATATTTCTCATCTAAGTTAGAAGTATTATGGTGATGATACACTGCCAGAAAAGGTAAGTTTCCAGAACTGATGTAGAGTTACAGATGTCGTCACTGCTGTATGTAAACCACGTGAAGTTTTGTGTCAATTATTGTTTTCAACGTTGATTTGTGAAAAATAAAAATCTTAAAAGTCAAGTACAGAATACAAGTCAGTTTAATGTTAACTTGACAATACCGAGAATATTTCGAGTTCTTGACGAAACATAAAAGGCAATGAAATAAGCTTACAAAATACGTTTCTTTGCTTTCATTTGCCGAGAACACTCCAAGCTACCCTCTGACCTAAAACTTTCTAGCCTTCAGTGATTGACGTTTTGTTGAAATATCCATTACGGGAAAATGTCAAGATATATTAAACATAGACCGAGTTGGTATTGGCTTAAGAATGTGCCATAAAATTGCCAGAAAAATCTTAACATTATCAATGGCTTCAGAAAGATGGCAGGATAGCCATCACGAAAAAATACAAGAGCAAAATGAGCAGACAGGCAACGGGCAGCAGCGTCATAGGTGCATGATGTGTAGTACTGCGATCGACAACCCACTTGCCGAGCGTGGGGACACGTTGTACTAGTTATCCCGCACCAGACATGCTACTGCATGTCATCTGTCCTTGTATTTTTCTACTGTTATTTTTCGAGATTGATGGAAACAAATTTCCGTTAGTCGCTTCTTAATGAAAGGGAGTGATAAATTTTTACTCCGACAACATAGAACAAAGTGAATAATAATTATCTCTTTGTAGTTTTATGAATAAACTAGATATGCTCGTGACTTCGTACACGAAGTGGTACAGGAATGTTAGTGGAGTCTAATACTCCTCTCCATTAGCACCACTCTCCTAGCCTTCCACAACTATTGCGATTCACAAAGGTACTGCGATGGCGATCGCCATGCTCCCGAGCCAAGACTCTGATGGAGCCATGCCTCTGATGCGGCACACGTAGAGCCGTGGGGACCAAGTACCTAAGTGTCACAATGCATCCTACATGCCCTTCCGAGGCCATGATTAATGGCCGAGCCTAAGTCCAGATACACCGTGCCGGATCGATTGGTGCTCGCTGAAGAAAGACTTGTCTTTCTGTTCTTATGGGGTCAACTACCCTTATGGGATTTAAGGTAATATAATTTCTTTGATAATTGTACATAAATGAAGCCGTAAAGGTCCCTGAGGCAACAGCATCACAATCTTTATCATAATCTTAATATTTATGTGTTACACATACATTTTTATTTTCAATTAGACTGACATTACATGTAATACATTATAAAATAGAAATAGTCTAATTTCGGTCATAATTTTCACAGAGAAATATTAAAAGCTATAAAAACAAAAAAGTTTAATTATATTAGAAACAGTAAGACAAGGAGGAGGCTGTACATTTGCATTGCAAATTAGACCGCCCCGCCGAGATTGCTTCGTAAACTTTCATTACACTACATTATTTCTTTTTTTTTAAATAACCCCGAAGAAATTGTTAATAATATTGGTTTTAATTATAACCTGTTATCAGACTACAAATCTTAATTGTTAACATATTCGTCTATAGTAACTATGTCAGCTGATTGTTTATAATAACGAGTTGTTTGAAGATTGTTTACACACCGGTATTTTTGGTGTCGCCAGATGTGATGTCCCGGGATCGATTCCCAGTCGGCTCAATGTAGAAAACACTTTTTCTAAGTTTTCTCGGGTTTAGATGTTTGTAGTACCTTCGTCGAACAAACTGTCGTGTACGCCAATCGACCACGGATGTCGTCAAAATAATATAATACTTAAACTTAAACACTTACACTCTATTTGAGGTTTAGTCCATCGTAAGGGTTTCTCTATCAGTATACAATCGATTGGCGCTGCTATCATACGCAGTTATTGTAATTCTTAGACACTCTGGCTAAGAGAAAAGTTGTTTTCTTGCGCCGGAAAGCATCAAAGCCATCGGTCCTCGCCGAAGCGTTATAAAATGTGGCATCCGCATCGGCCTCCCAAACGCTTAAGCGAACGCTTTTTAAAAGTTTTTGCGAACCGGTATAGTGTTTGAAGTCAATAAAGCTTAAAACAAACCTACATTGAATAAAATACTTTTTACTTTGACTTCAACTTTGACTTGTTCGACTGTACTTGGCCACCTTTAAACTTCACTTTAGTAATATAGTTTAGAGATTTAACTCCGAATCTTACTAACTTGTCGTTCAAATCATAATATAAAGACTATTTTTATCAAAATTACATAAAGTTAAAAACAAAAGAATGAAGCCGGCTTAAATCGCATAATATTTTTAATTAATAATTTAAATACAAAAACAGTTATTACAAAACAAGTGAGTTAACTTTAGGAGGTAGATACGTAATACATTGTACTTTTTGTAGACCATTTTATAAGGAACAATCCTACCATACATTATTTTTCAGTAACTGCAGCGCATGTCATGAAAAGTCTGAGAAGGGAAAGATTCTCCAAGTTTTTGAAACTTTCACACGTCATTGCTAATAATGGTGTGGACATAGGTCTACATAACTAAGTCCTTTTGACATCCTTTTCACCGAAGACATTTTTGGGACAATGTAGGTGGTGACCCTGACCCTGTGTACGAGCCTAATACCTGGGGATCGAACTCGGGTTTCTTGATTCGAATTCCGATCACTCAACCACTCGGCTATCGTGACTTTCTTTTTGCAAGGTACGAAATTATGATTCACATATAATTTAATTTGTTAGTCGATTATTTCACAAAATTACAAAATGGCGGCGCGCCAAAATATATAATCTAATTTTGTAACTCATTTACGAACCGCGGTACCCAGTTTATAACCGAATTTACATAAAAGCTGATTACTGTAATCAGCTTTATGTTAATTCGGAAGATTAAAATTGACATGGTGAGCCCATCGCCGTCTTTATGTCCAAGCCAACCATATAACCCATCGGTCTAACTCGGGGCTCTTCACTCGAATTCTGATCACCCGACTAGCCCTTCGTGACTCCATGTAAAAATAACTATCGTAATCGTGTGTGTATAAAGAAATAATTTTCAAAATTGGTTCATATATGACGGAGTTATGAGGTAAAACATACAATCGAATTGAGAACCTCCTCGGTTTTTTGAGTCGGCAACAATAAAGAGACAATGAAGCAATAAGATTTAATTCAAATATAATTTCTATTTATGATGAATATTGTTTTGTACAATATAATAAAATAGAATACAACAAAATACAAACTTTCTGTACTATAAAGTAGAATGGAACACCGCTTTATCTTTAAAATTAATAAATATCTTAACGCCATTCCCAGTACAGAGGTAGATATAGGTCTAGACAATGAATTCCTTTCGATCCACTTTTCACTGAAACTTATGTGGGATAACGTGACAGGTGGTGCAGCCTTTCGCCGTCTTAGTGTCCAAGCGAACGGTATATATATTTGAAGATATATATTTGAAAAGGTAAATAGTCAGATATACATACAAACGTTTATGAATCGAGTATAAACATTCATATTCATAACACAAATGTTTGCCCTTAGCGGAACTCGAATCCCAAACCATTAGCTTTGAAGGCAGGGTCCTATCTATCGCTAGGACATCATCTAGGTAAAGATGAAACTTAAAATTATCATACAGATCTATCTTGATTTAATGTACCCTCACCATGATCTTCATATAGGAAGCTTCGTAATTTGAAATATGAAATAAAATTATTGTCATTCTACATACATACATATAAATAAAATTTAAGAATAAATATCTTCACGCAATTCCAAATACAGGGGTTGACTCCAACTCGCTGGCTTAAACCTCTCCTGGAGGCAGTAAATTACAGCACCCTGACTGCATTTCACCAGGCGCAAAACAGTGCAGTCTAGAGAGCACTATTGAAGAGAGCTACTGTGGTGGTCACGACCCTCAGCCATACGTAAACGACTTAGAACATATATAAGAAGTATAAGTGTAGCTTATGGTATAATGAGTAATTTAACCTAACTTTATTTTAGAAAATAATAAGAGTTCCGCGTTAATTTTGGAACCGCGGGCGAAGCCGTGTTGCCCAGCTAGAAAATAATAAAATTTTAATCTCGTAAATATGAGATGAGAGCATTTATTTGGTGCGACAAATTTGTTCTACTTCCGAAAAACTTTTGAGGAATCAATATAAGTGACATTTTATCATAAAGAATAAGTTAAAGATATCTTATTAAAATTCTCCGAAAGTGATGAGAGAATTAAATGAGACGTTCTCATAACGTAGAGTAAGTTGTTGTTGGTTAAGAAAATGCCGTCATGTATTTTCTCCTTGAGTGTTATTTATAGGTTTTTATGATAATGTAGGCGTTCCTATAAGTGAACTCTATATATTATTAGTTTCCCTTGAAACGTATGTCGAGCAAAATTGATTTTCTTCAAGGATAAAAATATTGCTTTGAATACATAATATGCCTCTTATACATACTTTATAGTAAATTTCATCACAATTGTTTAAGTGGTTCAGTGTTACGTTTTCATTAAACGTAATAGTACCTACAGACATAGTTACATAAATTTTTACTCCTATAATTTTGGACCAGATACCTCGCACTTTAAACGTACTTATCCCCACTGTTCTTTATTTGTTTGAATTATAATCAAGATAGCCGAGGGGTTGGGTGAACGGAATATGATTCGAGTCCCGAGTTCGATTCCCAGGTGGTAGGTAGGCATGTACCGATGTTTTTTTTTTTTTTCAAAACTTGTGTACGATTTTTATCGTTAGCTTAACTACAAAAACGGCTGCAGGCTCGCCACCAAACGTTGTCTCAAAAAATGCCTTCGGGGAAAAGAGGGTCGAAAGGACTTCTTGTCCAGGCCTCAATTTATATCAGTAATGGGAACAGCGTGAAGATTTTTTTTAATGTTTTAGTAAGGTATTTTTATAGATTGTTATCCCACAAAGTGTTAGCCAGTGGTATTTGCAATACTTTACCTTAGTCGCTTTTTATGACACCCACGGGAAGAAAGGCCACTACCTAATTTGTCGTACTCAATTTGTCGTACACCTGCATATTTAGATGAACTATGATTTATTTAGAGAACGTTAAAACGTTAAAAAACAAATTTTGAAAGAATTGGTAAAATCATAAATACAGTAGTTTGTGTTTATGCACATGAGCGTGTATGTGTAAATATATAAATATAATTTTGTTTGGAATATTTAACTACCTGTTTTTAACTTCAACTTCTTTATTTATCTCTGTATCATATAAAGGTAATTTTTTGTTCGAGAATGCAGAGCGGAGCCTAAGAAATAAAAAAATAAACAAAAAGTGAATTATGATTATCTGTTCTTGTCAAAACAATTATCCTTTTCCCCATTTTTGTTTTCATTTTCATGCATTTTCCCAAAGGGTGTCGAAGCGCCTATCATTAAATAATAGTAATTACGCCATCGCAATTTAATGACAGGTAATAGTCAGGCGGTATATGAATATTATTGCTTTTTTATTTTTATTGATATTATCTTGTTCTTATTGTAACAATTGAGATGAACGTCGGTAATGTAGTTTACTGCATTTAAAAAATATCTTCACGCAATTCCCAATACAGGGGTAGATAGATGTCTAGTCTAGACATTTAAGTCCCTTCGAGCCATATATATGACTTATATATAATTTATATATATCATAAGTCTAAATCTAATATATAATTTTTTTAAAATTTATATATAACAAGTCTATCGTGACGATAGCCGAGTGGTTGGGTGGTCGGAATTTCGAGTCAAGAGACCCGAGTTCGATCTTCAAGTGGCCGTACAAATTATATCGTTGGCTTGGACATAAAGACGGCGAAGGGCTCACCACCTGTCACGATGTCCCGAAAATATCTTCGGTGGAAGGTGGGTCGAAGAGACTTAAATGTCTAGACTAAACCTCTGTCTACCCCTGTATTGGGAATTGCGTGAAGATATTTATTTATTTATTTTTATCTCTATAAGTCAAAGTTAGAAAATTGAGAAAATTAAAACCTGTTAACGAAATTATGTTTTTAAAATTATTGTAAAAAAATCCTAATCATAAATGCTTGTAAAAATCTACTACAATATTCAAACGATTTGTGTTGATTCAAAGAAAAACTCTTTTGGAACTTCAAAGAAATAAAATTACAAACACAGGCTATTAGGAAGTTAATCCCGCAGATTAGAGGTCTGCCGATGATTGCTGGACCAAAGGTAGCGACGGAAAATTTAAATAGGTTCAAGTTAATTTATTTTATTATTTCGATATCTTACAACAAAAACTTTTTCAACGTTTCATTAAAACATCCTACCCAAATGTAAATGTTTATATATGCCCACGATAAAGCATTCTCTTGTATATTTTTGAAAGATTACAGCAGGGGACGCTAAGAAGGCTTACCAGCTGTCACTTTGTGTCAAAATGAGATGCGGCGAAATGTCGATATGATGATAGATACACAATAACCGAGTGGTTGGGTCGTCGGAATTTCGAGTCAATAGACCCGAGTTCGATCCCCAGTTGGTAGGCTCGTACCAATGGGTTTTTCAAAAACTTATGTACGAATTATATATTTGGCTTGGACATAAAGACGGCGACGGGCTCACCATCTGTCACGTTGTCCCGAAAATATCTTCGGTGGATGGTGGGTCGAAGGGACTTAATTGTCTAGACCTCTGTCTACTATGTATAAGATATTTCATCGAATGTGTCTATTTCAATATCTCTGATATATAATTTGTAACGCATCTTCTAAGAAATAACATCGCCCAAGGAAAAGATGGCTTCCATCTTGAATTTTAATCAGGGCTATCGATCTCCATGCATGCATCTAAAGTAACTAAGTCAATTTTATTTGAAACCTTCTAAGAATATTTCACTGCATTAAGTTTAATAGAGTTGTTATAATACAATTATATTGCATGATTCCGCATTCTGAAATAAATATGTTACCTACTTACATAATAAAAATATCTTCACGCAAAAATTCCCAATACTTGGGTAGATAGAGGTCTAGACAACTAAATCCTTTTAACTAACCTTCCACCGAATATATATTTTTGGGACGAATGACAGTTGGTGATCCCGGCGCCGTCTTTATGTCCAAGCCAACGATATAATCGTACATAAGTTTTTGAAGAAAACCCATTGGGGATCGAACTTGGGTCTCCCAACTCGAAAATCCGATCACCCAACCACTCGGCTATCGTGACTCGTGAGCTTCAAAAGATCTAAAGCTCTACAAATACCTCTTATGATACTCATGGGAAAAGGAGTGATATATGGGTTAACATTGCTGTCACAAAGTTTTCACAGCCCACACAAGTTTGTTTCATGGTATGATATAAATTAATTAGTGGATTAATATTATGAAATTCGTTGCATTTTTTTATTTTCTATTTTCAAATGTTCTGTCTTATTTAAGTTGAAATGAAAATGATGAAACGTTTTCATAAAATCCTCCTTACTCTCCTCTATCGTAAGGGAGGATTTGCCACAATCGCCACGGTGAACAAGCGGATAGGCGATTTCAGAACTCATCATCAACGGTCTCCAGACCAGATATCATTATCGTTCTGCTAAAACTTCATCTGGTATTGTTGTTATTATTGTCCCGGCACCTATCGACCTATAAGAAGGGTGTGGTATATTGATACGCAGTAATCAAAAGGCCTAAAATTATCCTCAAAATCGAAAAGCAAATACAAGTGATATGCATCTTTTTATTCAACTAGCTTTTGTTCACCCCATAGCCTAGTTGGTAGTGGCACTGCGTTCGAAGCTAAGGGCAACAGGTTCGAGTCCTGCAAGGTATAAACATTTGTTTGAGAATATGAATGCTTGTATTCGAGTCATTGATTTTTATATGTATGTATGTAAATGTATAATATATATGTATATTGTAACGTTAGTTTAGACACTAAGACGGCAATGGGCGCACCACCTGTCACGTTGTCTCAAATGAACTTCGGTGAAAAGTGAGTCTAACGCAGTATGGAAAATTTGCATGATGATAAAATAAACTAGTATTTGCTTGAAACTTTGCGAGATCTACAGAGAAAAACATTCTATAGGTCATTCAGTCAAAGTGTAATTTATATCTCAGCCCAAATACGATACTTGTTTTATTTTTATTTTATTTTTATACGGTACAATAAATGTAAGATAAGAGCCTATAAATAGCTAATCGTTGCCATAACAAGTATATCTATAATTCTGTTATACTCTTAAAATTATACACAAATTACAACATAAAATTGATATGATAAAATAGACACGTTTTTCAAAGGCCGGTAACGCTTCTGCCATGCATCTGGTATTGCGAATGTTCATGGGCGGCGGTAACCACTTACCATCACGTGAGCCACCTGCTCGTTTGCCTCCCTTCTCTATAAAAAAAACACGTACCTATGGGTTTTATGTACGACTCATATCGTTGGCTACGACATAAACACGGCAACAGGCTCAACACCTGTCACGTAGTCCCAAAAAATATCTTCGATGAAAGGTGGGTCCAGAAGACTTAATTTTTTCATACACATCGCCGCCTTAGTGTCCAAGCCAAAGGTACAATAAATTTAACACATGGATATATATTTACATTCATTTATATATACATGTAAACATCTGTAGACAACATGTCTAGAGTGCATACATGGAATTCGCGCAACATCTCTAGACAACATGTCTAGAGTGCATACATGGAATTCGCGCAAAGTACACACGTCTATACGTACTTAATTGTCTCTTAAAGTTAAAATCCCTGCCATTAATCGCCACGCATAGTAAGTGCATTCGCGATATCATTATTAAAAACCTCACCCCTTAAACGCTGCTCTCTATAACTAGTACTTAATTAATAGAAGCCATTGCTAACTTCTGGAGAAGACCTTCACCCGGAGAGTAATCCAGATTATGCTGAATATTAAAGGCTATATTGTTTTTATTTATATATTTATAATTGTAAATTTCCATTTTTTCCTAAGTCACCTTTAGCCCATAACGAGCCCACGTGGTTATAAATGCTTTCGCTTCCACACGATACCACAATATACTTTATGGTTGTAAAAACTAAATGTTTGTTAATATTAAGGCAATTTCTCATCCTTATTGCACCATAAAACTTGGCACACGTATCACGAAACATCAGAACATGCACTGAAACGTAATTCATGCTGCATCGCGAACAGAACAAGTCTTCAGTTTCAGTCAGTTTTCCAGTGCCGTTCGTAGTGTGCGCACGCTTGCTCGTGTACTGATAGACAGTTTTCGGAATCATAAAAAAAAAATAAAAAGTGTTTTTTCATATCATCTAATGAAGTAAGGTGCAATAGTGCGTAACTTTAAATGGCTCAAAGTTTGATTTGACATTTGTAAATAATATTTGCTTTTGTAATTTCAACTTGTTTAGAAACGTGTTGAATTTTTAAGTGATTTAGGAAATTAAAAAGTTAAGAGATATATAAAAAATATAAAGACATCATTTTTGAGTTCATAAATAAAATATTTAATTTGTTTTAAAAATACTTTGTGAAAATTGCCACGGAAATGACATTGTGAATGTTTAAAATATTAGTAAGAATTTTTTTATATTTATTTAATAAGTACTAAATAAGACACCCCAGATTAAAACAATAATACGATTAAATAATATTAGTAAAACTCTTCCCACACATATTATTACTATAAATATTTATATTCTATTATATAATTAAGTTTTATTATTTATGTAAAATTTATTGATGTAGCTCTGAAAATTATTTTCATCTTAGCTTATACTAAAAGGAAAATAATTTCGGGAGGTGAGAATTAACGCTCTCAATATTAATTATTCACTTCTATCTTATGTCTATGAAGAACACTTAGCGGCGTTGTGAGTTATTAATATCAGAATCTGCTTAAAATTTAGCTTCAAAATACTATTAATTATAAAAATATTAATTTAATTACAAAACTAGTATTTGGTTTTGATTAATTGAATTATTTATTAACAATGATTTTTATATTTACAAATTCCTGCTTTTTATGTTGAAATGTCATTGAATGTAAATTAGGCTCGGTTTGATCTTTGCTCAACCTACCAACATAATTATCATAAGCAAACTTTAAGCTAATCTTGCATATATGAATACAGTAATGTCACGTCACAGAGTGGTTGGGTGATCGGAATTCGAGTCGAAGGACCCGAGTTTGTTCCCCAGGTGGTTGGCTCGTACTAATGATTTTTTTAAAACATATGTACGAGCCATGTCGTTGGCTTGTACGGGCACACCACCTGCCACGTTGTCCCAAAAAATACTTTCGGTGGAAGATGGGTCGGATGGGTCGGTCCCTGTATTAGGAATAGCGTTAAGATATTTATTTATTTGGCGAAAGAATATACTACGCTCATAAAAAAACCCATTGTTACGAGACTTGGGGATCGAACTCGGGTCTCATGACTTATATCTCTCAATCTGAAATAGTATATCGTCGAACTTCTTTCCGTAACTTGTTCCAGCCTGAGAGAGCAGCGAGTCTATTAAAATGCATAAAATGATGAGCTGTTTGTAACTGTAAATCAATATAATCAATATCAAATAAAATTCACATGAACATTTAATGTCATATAAGAAAAAGTATCATCTTATAAGAAAAAGGTAAATTTTCTTAAATCTTTTTTTGTCTGAGTGTCTGTTAATCCGGTGAATTTTCGACACAATATAACCGATTTTGACAGGACTTTCGTAACCAGATAGCTGATGTTATAAAGATTACTTTTATAATTAAACGTAAGTTCAGCTCTAACTCTTCAACAGCGAGCAGAATTGGTGATCGTAGCCATATGCATCAACGCGATTCCCAATACTGGATAGACAGCGGTCCAGACGATTAAGTCCTTTCGACCTTCATTACACTGAAGATATTTTTTGGGACAACTTGAAAGGTAGTGAGTCGGTCGCCATCTTTATGTCCAAGCCAACGATGTAAAACGCACATGAGTTTTGAAAAAACTCATAACGAGCCTACCAAAAGAAGATCGAACGCGAGTCTCTTGACTCGAATTCCGACCACGCTGCTTCTCTATCTGTTATCATGGCTACGGGACATAGCAGTAGTATAAAAAATGTATAGTGAGATTTTTATTTAGGTCCCTCATAACATTTAGATGTATGATTTCCTTCGATGTTAACAAAATTAATGAAAGATGGCCAGCAATAATCCTGCAGTTAGAGTATTTAAGTAGATTTAACGAAAGACCTTCAATCTGTTTATCGAAGAGGCTTTCGTAATCGCAATTATATTTATGTATAATTATGTCTATATATTCTAATATGTATTAACTTATCTGTATGCGTTGCCCAAATAAACATGTTCATTGCTGCACGAATGTACATAGCCCTAGGAGGTAGGCTAGTTCCAATGAGTTTAGCTTAGCTTTATGCTAATACTGCAACAGGACCACTTGTCTTGTTTTCCCAAATAAGCCTCGGTAGAATGTGGTTCGAGAGAACCAAGCTGTGAAAACCTCTTACTACCCCATTATTGCTAAGACATTTTAAGAGTGTAGTCTTAACTCAGACGACTCCTAGGAGAAGAACGAGTGTAACACCTTTGGGAAACCTTTGTGTGACTTTGGTAGTAGAGAGGTAAACAATATTTAATCTATAAAACATACTAAATATACTCGTAAACTACATACCAATGAGTTTTTAAAAAAAACTTATGTACCATTTATATTGTTGGCTTGGTCGTAAAGACTGCGATAAGCTCACTTCCTGTCACTAGGAACTGTACTGTCTAAAGGACTCGATTGTCTAGACCCCTATCTACCCCAGTATTGTCAATAGCGTGGAGATTCGTTGTTTCAGTTTCCATGACACAATTGCTTTAGCTACTCACTTTGGTATCAAAGGAAGCACATTCATTGGTTATTTATAGGTCATTTCTAATAAACACAGACATGCCTTTGTTCCATCTTAATATAACACTCGTAACATTATCAGAGAATAAAATATTAGTCTATTTAACTCAAGTTACAACATTTTCGCTTTTCCTTGTTCTAAAATAGCAGTTAAAAGCGCGTTGCGAACAAAAGGCAGGCATAACTCTCAGAGCTCAGACGCCGTCCTTACAAATCGTTTCTTTACTTTGAAGATCGTTTATACCATCAAACAGCCATAACAGTACGAGTTTCCGTTTCCTTTATATTGTTCCATACATTAAATTTGATTTGTTTTCTCTATTTGTACATTACATAAGTCTTGTTACCTTGCCGTATGTATAGTTTTTATTTTAGCTTAAGAAGAGATTATATTTCGTTCCGTGGGCATCGTAAGAGGTGACTAAGGGAAAAGCCTTGAAAATACAATTGACCTCTCGGTAGATGGCGTTTTCACCACCTCGAAAAATACCAACCAAAAGTCAGTAGACCTGTGATAGGCAACAGCGTCTAAGATGCGAGGTTTCTGGTACTGCGACTGCCTATCCGCTTGCCAAGGCGGTTGGCGATTATGGCATAGGCATAGGTCGTACGCATAGGCATAGGCCAAGATTTGAGACTAAGACGATTACAGACAGTCATGTTATTCCGAAAAAAGCGTTGATGAAGTTTTAGTTAAAATTACCGACTATCTCTGGCCACTCTTGTAATGGGATTGCGGGAGTAATAAAATAATAATAAATATCTTCACGCAATTCCCTATACAGGGTGGACAGAGGTCAAGTCTAGACAATTAAGTCCCTTTGACCCACCTTCCACCGAAGATAGTTGCGGGACAACGTGACAGGTGGTGAGCCTGTCGCCGTCTTTATGTCCAAGCCAACGATGAAATTCGTACATAAGTTTTTTTTTTTGAAAAACTCATTGGTACTGCCACCTGGGGATCGAACTCGGCTTTGACCCACCTTCCACCGAATTATTTTCGGGATAACGTGACAGGTACCCGAGCCCGTATTTTGTCCAAGCCAACGATATAATTCGTACATACTCGTAAGTCTTTGAAAACCTCATTGGTATGAGACTGGGGATAGAAATCGGGTCTCTCGACTCGAAATTCCGACCACCAAACCACTCGGCTATCGTGACTCTGCTCTTACTTTGTTGGTGCTTTTGTTTTTGTTTTTAATGATACATAAATGAAAAAAAAATCATACCAATTCTAATTCTAATTGAAAGGTATAGAATACGAGTGTAATCAAATATTTCATCAGCCGCATCAGTTCACGAGAATAAAAATCATAATTTTTTTTATCTTCAAGCATATCTCTATACAAGGATAGTTTAATCAATTAAGTCCCTTCGACCCACCTCCCACTTTTGTCATGTGATTGAATTCCGATCACTCAACCACTCAGAAATCGAGTTTTATATGATAAATATTTTCTGTATAATATTTTAAATGTTTGAATATTTTTATGTAATATATTCTAAATAATTCCTCATCTCATCGCATTGTAACAGAAACATAAACCGCGACCTCAGTTACATGGAAATTAATGAATAAGTAACATTTTAAAATCCTTTACCATTGTTACGTAGTACTTTGTTTCCAAGCAGGTATTTTACATTACAATAGAAATGTAACGTGTAACGTATGCTTTTAAAAACATATTATGTACGACTGTACTATGAGCCTGTACATATACACATAATATATTCGACGGTTTGTTAATTTATCAATTGAACTTAACTTTTCTCGTACTTATTGGCAAGCGGATTGGCGAACACAGTACAAGACCCGTCGCAATTTAAACGCTGCTGCTCGTCTCCGGTCAGCACAATGTTGGTATGATATTTTCCGAGTTGGTTATGCGACCATCTTTCAGTAACCATTTGCATTTTCAAGGCTAGTCCTTTAGTCAAGTATTACCACTCTCTCGGGAACAAAGGGGGTAGTATATTCATATGTCGTAACCACACGATTTACTAACTTATCGTCCTGTATATGTCTACTACGGGACTATTCTTTGATCCTCTAATTCTTAATCTGAGCTGATGATAAAACCTCGTGCCGTAGAAACTCAATAGTCGAGTGGCTAGGCGACCGGAATTCGAGTCAAGAGACCCGAGATCGATTCCCAGGTTGAAGGCTCATACCAATGGGTTTTTTCAAAAACTTACGTACGATTTGTATAGTTGGCTTCGACATAAAAATGGGGACGGGCTTATGATCTGTCAAGTAGTCCCAAAAAATACCTCGATGGAAGGTGTGTCGATAGGAATTAATTGTCTAGACCTCTGTTTTTGCCCTGGATTGCTTAGTTGATGGGCCGTGAGTTAATTTTTAGTAGAAATAAGGTTCAAAAAACCTCTTTGTTTCGCCGCTTGAAAACCCGTGAATAAAATTCAAGCCGTAAATTCTAATCTAATTATCTCACGTAAAATCCAAAATGATGTAATTTATCTTTTCTATGCAAAGCTAACCACCGATAAGCAAGGAAAAAATTTACGTGAGTAAATGTTTTACTATCTTGTAATCATTATTTATTTCACGTGCCAGTTTTTAACTTGCGTAAGGATCGTGTCACTTAGTCATCATTTCTCTGTGGCTTCCCCATCAGGAATAGTACTTGAATATAAATAAGTAAGTTATTAACTTAATAATATTTTCAGCTTTGATTTGTGGCTGTAGCATGAGAGTATACCACACCCTACCTTCTCGAAGGTGTTTTGAGAGGCAACTAAGGGAAAGACCTTGAAAATGAAATATACTACCGATAGATGTCAAGAAACTATATAAGAAAATGTTGCGGGAAGTCGATGGTAGCAGGTGGCTGAGAACGGTTCATAGTGAAAAGTTTTAGGGGAGGCCTATGTTCAGTAGTGGACTCTTTATAGGCTGTAAAGAAGAAGAAGAAGAAGTTGTCAAGATAACCATCTCAAAAAATAACGGATCAAAATTCAGCAAATGTGTCGATGGTGCGAGGTGTCTATTGTGATCGTCAATGTAAGCATGGCGAATGCTGCAAACCTTTCCGTACATGAGAGATCATGTCCTGTAATGGAATTATACAGACTATTATGAGACGATAAGGAACTGTGGATGACTGGCAGAGAATACCAAAAGGCATTAAGTAGTTCTTTATATAAATTTTGTTTTTAAGGTATACAACAAAGTATACACACATATAAATACAAAAATATTCACAATAGCAGAGTGGTTGGGTGATCAAATTCCAATCACGAGACCTGAGTTCGATCTCCAGTTGGTAGTCTCGTACCAAAAAATTGTTTTACCCCTAAGTACGATTTACAGCGGTGGCTTCACATAAAGACGGCGACAGGCTCACCACCTGTCGCGTAGCCTCAAAAAATGTCTTCGCTGAAAGGTGGGTCGGAATATATATATATATATATATATATATATATATATATATATATATATATATATATATATATATATATATATATATGTATATATATATATATATATATATATATATATATATATATATATATATATATATATATATATATATATATATATATATGTATATATATATATATATATATATATATATATATGTATATATATATATATATATATATATATGCTTCTTAATTTGAAATATGAAATAAAATTATTTTTTTTCTACATACATACTACATAAATGCTGCGGTAAATTGTTCATGGAACTATTCTATTCTATTTCATACAGGCTTTATGTAACGTAAAGATAAGTGTAATTTGCTTCGTAGCGAAGTTGAGATAAACTGAGGTTCACGTAGTTTTTTTTTCTTATCTATGTCATATAGCGGCAGTTTTATTATGAGTGAAGAATGGAAAATGTTAAGGCGTTTATTGTAAGTAGCTTCGGCAATCTATAACACTTGTATATTATTTCTAAATGAATAATATTAATAAACGTATCTCCACGCCATTCGCAATATACAGGTAGACAGAGTTCTAGACAATTGAGTCCTTTCAATCCTCCTTCCACCGCAGACATTTTTTCAATAACATGACAGGACAGCCCATTGCTGTCTTTATGTCCAAGCCAACGACATACATTGTACACAAGTTTTTGAAAAAAAAAAACAACCCATTGATACGAGCCTTTGGTACGATGACGAAAACTCTTGGGTTACGATGGGTTGGGATTGTTGACTCTAATTCCGATCACACATCCACTCAGCTATTGTGACTACATAATAAATGAATAATAAGAAATAAATAAATAAATAAATAGGGACAATCAAGAACAACGAAGGCGTGCCACAAAAACCCAGACCTTTAAAAATAGAAAAAGTGTTTTCAACATTGACCTGACCTCTGCGCAGGCTACATCATGAACATCGGTGTGTACTCCATATATCCCGGAAGTTGTCAAAGAAAAGAACGTTATAGTTTCAGAAGAAGATTACAGGTGCGTTCACAAGCAAATAGTACAAAACCTAAAACCTGATGGTGGATGGCAATTAGAGCCCATAAATCCTGCAAACCATTTCAAAAGATAGGATTGAGAAGTCTGAAAAAAAGTATTGGATAGTGGAATCACTGGACAAATTAAACTTATTTTTAAACAACAGAAAATTGATAAATGTATAAATCAAATAAAAAACGCGATAGCCAAGTGGTTGAGTGATCAAGAGACCCGAGTTCGATTCCAGAGATGTAGGCCTATGTTTTTTTTTCGAAGTTTTTGTACGATTAAAATGGTTAGCATGTACTCGTAAATAAAGACGGTATCAGTGTCATTACTCGTCAAGTGAACCCAAAATAAGCTCCGGTGATATGTGGGTCGAAGGGACTCTTTAGAAAAAGGTGTGAAGAAAAAATACAATATTAAAATAACATATGAGCTCCTCTTAACATCGGAGAAGCAGCATCACCTGCTGCTCTAGTTTCTTCTTAATTAATTTAAAAATAAATAAATATCTTCACGCAATTCCCAATACAGGGATAGACAGAGGTCTAGTCTAGACAATTAAGTCCCTTCAACCTACCTTTCACCGAAGATATTTTCGGGACAACGTGACAGGTGGTGAGCCCGTCGCCGTCTTTATGTCCAAGCCAATGATATAATTCGTACATAAGTGTTTGAAAACTCCATTGGTACGAGCCTGCCACCTGGGGATCGAACTCGGGTCTCTTGACTCGAAATTCTGACCATCCAACCACTCGGCTATCGTGACTTATATTCATTGTGGATAAAATTAGACCACAGCATATTAAGAAATATTTATACTAATTTCCTAATCTTTACAGAGTTCTGCGTAGATCAAGGCAATAACAGAAAACAAATATAACTTTATCTGTTAGAAGATACTAAATCTTTACGCAATATTCTCATAGTCTGCTAAGTATAAAGCAAATGAAAAACAATGCTTTCTATTCAACACTATAAAGTTTTTAAGTAAATGAGAACGGATACAGAAAGAGTACCTTATAAAAATATAACTCTTAGATTTTTGTCCTTTACAATAAATTTATCGTTTATTTTTTGTTCTAAGATTATTTATGCCCGCATCTGTTGGTGCATTACTCTCTTATCTTCCTCTACCATGCGTCGCACTACACTGATGTTATCTTTAGATGTCAATACAAAGGACGTCCCTCACGCAGATCGTCACTGAGAATGCCACGCCCACGCTTCAACTCATTAAACCAATTTAAAACAGTGGCGCGAGATGTGACTGCATTATTAAATGCCAATCGAAGCCTATCATAGCTTTTTAGTCGATTAAGACCACTACGGAAGTCCTGATAAATCATAGTTTAAAAATTTTCTCGTGAAAAAAGTTACATCTTAAACTGAATTTAAATCAGTTTGAGATGTAACAAATTTCTTGGAATACAATGTATCACAGGTTACCAATGAGTTCCATAATCAAAATTTAAAAATGTTTTCGTTTACAATGGTTTTGATTTATTACTCAATTCTATTGATTTTAAAACATATTTATGCTGAACTTTTATGTGATTAAATTAAAGAGAAAAGTGTTTTCAACATTGACCTGACCTCTGCGCAGGCTACATCATGAACATCGGTGTGTACTCCATATATCCCGGAAGTTGTCAAAGAAAAGAACGTTATAGTTTCAGAAGAAGATTACAGGTGCGTTCACAAGCAAATAGTACAAAACCTAAAACCTGATGGTGGATGGCAATTAGAGCCCATAAATCCTGCAAACCATTTCAAAAGATAGGATTGAGAAGTCTGAAAAAAAGTATTGGATAGTGGAATCACTGGACAAATTAAACTTATTTTTAAACAACAGAAAATTGATAAATGTATAAATCAAATAAAAAACGCGATAGCCAAGTGGTTGAGTGATCAAGAGACCCGAGTTCGATTCCAGAGATGTAGGCCTATGTTTTTTTTTTCGAAGTTTTTGTACGATTAAAATGGTTAGCATGTACTCGTAAATAAAGACGGTATCAGTGTCATTACTCGTCAAGTGAACCCAAAATAAGCTCCGGTGATATGTGGGTCGAAGGGACTCTTTAGAAAAAGGTGTGAAGAAAAAATACAATATTAAAATAACATATGAGCTCCTCTTGACATCGGAGAAGCAGCATCACCTGCTGCTCTAGTTTCTTCTTAATTAATTTAAAAATAAATAAATATCTTCACGCAATTCCCAATACAGGGATAGACAGAGGTCTAGTCTAGACAATTAAGTCCCTTCAACCTACCTTTCACCGAAGATATTTTCGGGACAACGTGACAGGTGGTGAGCCCGTCGCCGTCTTTATGTCCAAGCCAATGATATAATTCGTACATAAGTGTTTGAAAACTCCATTGGTACGAGCCTGCCACCTGGGGATCGAACTCGGGTCTCTTGACTCGAAATTCTGACCATCCAACCACTCGGCTATCGTGACTTATATTCATTGTGGATAAAATTAGACCACAGCATATTAAGAAATATTTATACTAATTTCCTAATCTTTACAGAGTTCTGCGTAGATCAAGGCAATAACAGAAAACAAATATAACTTTATCTGTTAGAAGATACTAAATCTTTACGCAATATTCTCATAGTCTGCTAAGTATAAAGCAAATGAAAAACAATGCTTTCTATTCAACACTATAAAGTTTTTAAGTAAATGAGAACGGATACAGAAAGAGTACCTTATAAAAATATAACTCTTAGATTTTTGTCCTTTACAATAAATTTATCGTTTATTTTTTGTTCTAAGATTATTTATGCCCGCATCTGTTGGTGCATTACTCTCTTATCTTCCTGTACCATGCGTCGCACTACACTGATGTTATCTTTAGATGTCAATACAAAGGACGTCCCTCACGCAGATCGTCACTGAGAATGCCACGCCCACGCTTCAACTCATTAAACCAATTTAAAACAGTGGCGCGAGATGTGACTGTTTTATTAAATGCCAATCGAAGCCTATCATAGCTTTTTAGTCGATTAAGACCACTACGGAAGTCCTGATAAATCATAGTTTAAAAATTTTCTCGTGAAAAAAGTTACATCTTAAACTGAATTTAAATCAGTTCGAGATGTAACAAATTTCTTGGAATACAATGTATCACAGGTTACCAATGAGTTCCATAATCAAAATTTAAAAATGTTTTCGTTTACAATGGTTTTTGATTCATTACTCAATTCTATTGATTTTTAAAGCATATTTATGCTGAACTTTTTATGTGATTAAATTAAAGAGAAAAAGTGTTTTTAAAATTTTAAATGACTGTTTTTAAAATTTAAAATGATGTCGGATTCAATATAATTTTCATAACACTTTGGGATCAGACCAGTGTACATGATGTTGTTTACATTTACTTACGATAAATATTCAACAAATAAATCTTCATAGATACATGATAACTCTATCAAATTCTGATTAAAGATATGTAAGCCATACAAATTATTGTTCAGGTTCGTTTCCTGCCTTCGTAGATGTAACCTTGTATAAAATCTGGATCAGTAGTCGGAGTGATATTTTTTCCACAACACTTTGAAATCTAGCTATTTGAAGTATAGCCACAACTGCCGAGTGGTTGGGTGATCGGAATTCGAGTTCAAGAGATCCGTGCTCGATTCCAGGTGGTAGGCTCGTACTAATGGATATTTTCAAAAACTTATGTACGAATTACATCGTTGGCTTCGACGTAGAGATGGCGACAGGCTCACCACCTGTTAAGTATCCCCAAAAAATTTCTTCGGTGGAAAGTAAGTTGAAAGGGCTTAGTTGAAAAACTCATTGGTACTGCCACCTGGGGATCGAACTCGGGTCTCTCGACTCGAAATTCCGACCACCCAACAACTCGGCTATCGTGACTTATGTATGTGGAATGCCGTGAAAAATAAAACAAAAGTAGACAGAGGTCTAGTCTAGAAATTTAAGTCCCTTCGACCTGAAGATATTTTCTTAAAAAATTATAATTTTAATGTTTTAAGTTTAATTATTTTATATAATCGATAGTGACACGGCATTCGAAGCCATTTCGGCATTTATGGGTTGGAATCCCGGTCAGGACAAATATTTCTGTCATGAAAATTGTTATTTGTACAGGATTCCTGGATGTTTATATGTATACATGAATATTTATCGATGTCTATATATGTATCAATAGTATATTTTACCGTTGACGTCGTTGTGCTCACTACCTGTCACGTAGCACACAACCTACTACGTACACTAAATAAGCTCCGGTGTAAAGTAGGTCGAAAGGACTTCATTGCCTAAGCCTCTATCTACTATTACCTCTATCTATACTAGATTAGATACAAATATAATCCAGTACAAATAACACAAAGTAAACAAAAATAAAATTAAAAACTGAAGTTTTTAACTATTGTTAAAAATTGATTTTTTACTGAATTTTTAAAGCATGATGTTGAACTGAACTTTTTGTTAGTGAGTTAAAGAGAATCTTCAAAACACAACTGGCAGTTTTCGAGATTCGAATCAAAAATTGAATAACAAAAAAAGTTGAACTTATAACTTATGGTAACATAACTTATACTTCAAAAATTCAATAAGATATGCATCATAAAGGTGCATATACATACATAACGGCCTGTTAAAATTCATTGCTGAACATAGGCCTCTTCCATAGGGAGGATTTGCCATAATCGCCACGCCTGACAAGTGAATTGGCGATCTCAGTACCAGACCACTCGCACTTTAGATGCTGCTGCTGATAAGTCGCCTCTTACGACACTCACGGGAAGTAACGGAGTGGCAATATTCTTAAGCCGTTACCACAAGATTAAAGGTGTAGATGGCATTATCATATTAATGTTTCGTAACTGTAAAGCTACGAAAATTGAGATGGAATTTGGAATATCTTCCGGTAGATGTCTCCAATGCTCTTAGAGGCGTAAGTAGAGATAGATGATGACGCTTATAGGTGGCTCGGAGGTAAGGGCGTTATCACGGCTCGGCACAGGTTGTAATCCCGCATGTGCTAGTTGTTTTTTTTTAATTTCTCTTTAATTTAATATTTAATATTGAGCCTTAAGAAATAAAAAAAACGCGTACAATGGCTATCTACCTAAAAATAGAAATGAGAGTACTAGCGATTTTCCCAGTTTCTTTTTATATATACAACATTCTTATAAAAGAAAAATATTTCCTAGAATATTAGATGATCCACAGCTCAAAAATATTATAACACAATATCTTTGATCTGATATATTTTTATCTTTTTTTTCATATTCTCCTATCTTCAGATTAGGTAACAGACGGAGAACTTATCTATTTTTAACAGTTTATTTTTTTGGAGTTCAATGAACCTAGTTGATACTAATCGTATAACTAGGCTATTTTAGTCACCTCAGCTTTGGTGATAGGTGGTTCGAAAGTACTAAAATTTCTTTTTTTAAATATATACATACCTGTAGATATAGGGAATATACATTGCCCTAATCGCAAAGTAAACAGCTTAGGTACTTATGTTATGGAATCAAAAACCATGAAGGTACCACAAACATCCAGATCCGAGACAAAGTATTTTCTACATTGACCTGATCGGGAATCGAACCCAGGACTAGGACAGGATATAATTGGTACATAAGTTTTTGAAAAACCCATTGGCAAGAGCCTTTAGTATGATGACCAAAACTGTTGGGTTACAACAACTGGGGATCGAACTCGGGTCTATTGACTCGAAATTCCGACCACTCAACAACTCGGCTATCGTGACTTCTACAATTTATGAAGATATTGTGTTATTAAGCCATAATATTACGATAAGAATCAACTAACATCATAGTGTGCGCTGGCTTAACCGTAATAGTTACACAAAAATAAAGAATTGTGAAATTGTCTATCTTAAACAGGTCCCAATAAAAGTCCGCAACAGTACATATTTTATGCGGAACTTTGTATGTGGAAGCCAATTTATCCCAAATGATGTGTCATAAAGACATTGTGTTGATACTTTTCTACAATGTACATTTTAGAGTATTTTGCTAATTAACGATAATGAAACATGTGGGCTAAGCCGCAGGCGGAAGTTGGTTCGAAATATATTTTGCACTTGATTCACATGCCAAATTTAATTAAAGTAGCATTATCTCTGAAGTAATTTTTTTATAATTTTTTTTTAATAGAAAAGGGAGACAAACGAGCTGGTGATGGTAAGTGATTATCGCCGCCCATGCACACCCGCAATACCAGAGGCATAGCAGATGCGTTGCCAGCCTTAGAGTGCCCCCTAAATCGTTTAAATACTCAATAATTATTCAGTAAACATCATTAGAATATTGTGTCACACACCGGTTTTCGCAGTGACGCTTTGAGCTCCTACCCGGGTAAGTAGAAACATACATGGACTAGAAAAACATCACATACATTCTTCTGATCCCAAAATAAGTATCTTAAGCAGTTGTTCTGTGAAATCGGAAACCAATACGGTACCTAAATATGACATATTTTGACATCAGGTACTGATTACCAGGTACTTTTATGTTGAGATATATTATGTGACATTTACATTTTAATTTATTAACCATATGTTTATTTTAAAACATGTTTGTTTTGATTAGATTAGAAGAGCCACGATAACTAAGTGGTTGAATGGCCGGAATTCCAGTCAAGAAAATTCGATTCGATTCTCAGGCGGAAGGCTAATTACTACCAATGAGCTTCTTCGAACCTCATGTATGGCATTAGTATTGTTGGCATGAACACTTATATGTGACTTGCTCATTAGTACAGGCCCAGTAAATGTCCGGGAAAATGTTGATAGAAATAATTTATGAACGTATACCTTTCACCACTTCAGTTGCGTCAATGCGTAATGAGATTTAGAAAAAAATCATTTCTGTAATTTTTTTAAAATTTTATATACGAGTAGATATTTAATTCGCGCCATGATGTAATCGCAATACCGGCGCCCTGAATTCTCACGTATTCTAAAAATTAAGCTATAGCATCTATATATAATTTATCGACTTTTTTAAATTATTAAGTATCAAAAGGCGCGTGTTGAAGTATCTCAAAGCTCGGATATGCGAAGTATGAGAATAAATTTTACATATAAAATCTAAACTTCCGTTAGCCGAGTCGTTGCGTTATCGGAATTCTGGACAAGAGATCCGAGCTCGATCCCCAGGCTCGTACCAATGGTTTTTTTCTTTTTTTCAAAAATTATGTACGATTCAGAAAACAGAGGTCAAGTCTAGACAATTAAGCCCCTAGACCCACCTTCCACTGAAGATATTTTCGAGACAACGTGACAGTTGGTGTGTCCGTCGCCGTCTTTATCTCCAAGCCAACGATATAATCGTATATAACTCTTTGGAGCCGGTAACCTGGGGATCGCACTCGGGTCTCCTGCCTCAAAATTCTGAACACCCAACCACTCGGCTATCGTGACTTTTTAATATATATTAATTTATGTATAATATCCTAATATTAATTTGTAATATTATTATCTGAATATATAATATTATTGGGGATAGAGATGTCCCAGATAAGCTTCGCTAGAAAGTGGGTCGAAAGGACGCTTTCTATTCCGGGAAATTAAAGCATCCCGGGGGAATTTCAGTATAGGTAATACGCGGACTATGTCGCCGGGAAAATCTTCATGCATTACCCGCACTGGCATTAAATCCACTTTTCAAAGAAGCTTATTTGGAACAATGTAAAATAAAATAAAATGAAATGAAATTAAATTAAATGAGATGAAATGAGATGAAATGAGATGAAATGAGATGAAATGAGATGTAATGAGATGAAATGAGATGAAATGAGATGTAATGAGATGAAATGAGATGAAATGAGATGTAATGAGATGAAATGAGATGAAATGAGATGAAATGAGATGTAATGAGATGAAATGAGATGTAATGAGATGAAATGAGATGAAATGAGATGAAATGAGATGAAATGAGATGAGATGAGGTGAGATGAAATCAGATGAAATGAGATGTAATGAGATGAAATGAGATGAAATGAGATGAAATGAGATGTAATGAGATGAAATGAGATGAAATGAGATGTAATGAGATGAAATGAGATGAAATGAGATGTAATGAGATGAAATGAGATGAATGAGATGAAATGAGATGAAATGAGATGAAATGAGATGAAATGAGATGAAATGAGATGAAATGAGATGAAATGAAATGAGAAATGAAATGAAATGAAAGGAAATGAAATGAAATGAAATAAGAAATGAAATGAAAGGAAATGAAAGGAAATGAAAGGAAATGAAAGGAAATGAAAGGAAATGAAAGGAAATGAAAGGAAATGAAAGGAAATGAAATGAAATGAAATGAAATAGAAATGAAATGAAGAAATGAAATGAATGAAATGAATGAAAATGAAATAAAATGAAATGAAATGAAATGAGAAATGAAATGAAATAAAATGAAATAAATGAAATGAAATGAAATGAAATAAGAAATGAAATGAAATGAAATGAAATGAAATGAAATAGAAATGAAATGAAAGAAATGAAATGAAATAAATGAAATGAAATGAAATGAAATGAAATGAAATGAAATGAATGAATGAATGAAATGAAATGAGAAATGAAATGAAATAGAAATGAAATGAAATGAAATGAAATGAAAGAAATGAAAGGAAATGAAAGGAAATGAAAGGAAATGAAAGGAAATGAAAGGAAATGAAAGGAAATGAAAGGAAATGAAAGGAAATGAAAGGAAATGAAAGGAAATGAAAGGAAATGAAAGGAAATGAAAGGAAATGAAATTAAATTAAATTAAATTAAATGAGATGAAATGAGATGAAATGAGATGAGATGAGATGAGGTGAGATGAAATCAGATGAAATGAGATGAAATGAGATGAAATGAGATGAAATGAGATGAAATGAGATGAAATGAGATGAAATGAGATGTAATGAGATGTAATGAGATGAAATGAGATGAAATGAGATGAAATGAAATGAAATGAAATAAAATAAAATAAAATATCTTCACGCAATTCCCAATACAGGTGTAGACAGAGGTCTAGTCTAGACATTTAAGTCTGAATAATTAAGTCTTCTAATTTTGAAGGTTCGGGTCCAGGGATCAAACCTGGAACTACTCGTAAACTAGCGCTTCATGTTTTCTATATTTAATTAAATTGAGGAGAAAAAATAAAATAAAATGAATATCTTCACGCAATTCCCAATACAGGGGTACACAGAGGTCAAGTCTAGAAAATTAAGCCCCTTTGAGCACAACGTGACAGGTGGTGAGCCCGTTGCCGTCTTTATGTCCAAGCCAACGATATTCGTAAATAAGTTTTTGTAAAACCCATTGGTACGAGCCTACCAACTGGGGATCGAACTCGGGTCTATTGAAATTCCGACCACCCAACCACTCGGCTATCGTGACTTCGATATACATACAAACATATAACATATATATAAATATTAATATTTCTAATATATAAAATTCTCGTATTGCGGTTTTTGTTGCCACACTCCTCTGAAATTACTCTTCTTGTGCACATCGGGTAGGTCTGACAATCGGTGAAGATCAATTTTTCATATTCCTAAATTTTAAGTGTGATAGACCCTTTATTTTTTTATTTTTTAGACAAAATTTGCTATTCAGCACTTTTTTATGATACAGCATTCAAAATACATACAAAAATAAATAAATAAATAAATATCTTCACGCAATTCCCAATACAGGGGTAGACGGAGGTCAAGTCTAGACAATTAAGTCCCTTTGACCCACCTTCCACCGAAGATATTTTCGGGACAACGTGACAGGTGGTGAGCCCGTCGCCGCCTTTATGTCCAAGCCAACGATGAAATTCGTACATAAGTTTTTTAAAAACTCATTGGTACTGCCACCTGGGGATCGAACTCGGGTCTCTCGACTCGAAATTCCGACCACCCAACAACTCGGCTATCGTGACTTTACTACCCTAAAATACATACAACCCTAAATTTTTACCCTTCTACGTTAAACCCCTATTTCTTTATATCACAAAACAACGTTTGCGGGGTCATCTATATTTATAAACATCCATGACTCGATTACGAGCATTACTCATATTCATTACATAAATGTTTGTCCGTAACGGGATTAGTAACCGTAACCCTTAGTTTCGAAGGCATGGTCACTACTCACTCTGCTATTGGGTTAATGTTACGATATCACGATGTTTGAAAAATGTTTTTTCGACAGATATATAAATCTTCACGCAATTTCCAATACAGGGGTAGCCGGAGGCCTAGTCTAGACAATTAAGTCCCTTCGATCCACCTTCCTCCGAAGATATTTTGAGAGAACGTGGGTGAGCCCGTCGCCGTCTTTATGTCCAAACCAACGAACCGGGTCTTTATGTCCAAATTCGTACATAGGTTTTGAAAAAAACCCATTGGTTTGCCTGCCACCTGGGGAACGAACTCGGATGTCTCGACGCGAATTCCGAATACCCAACCACTCGGCTATTGTAAGTTTTCTACAGATGAAGTAACAATTATAACCTCTTAAGATAACATTGAAATGTAATTCTGATAATGTACGTAACGGGTATTTAATTGAATGTTAATCAATTGTAACATGTTTGTTTACAGAGATAAGTATCTCTGGTTTCTTCGATCGATACTGGTGCGTACCTAACGACATGCTTACGCGGTATTAATTAACGTAGACATGTTTGTGTAAACAATCCTTTTGGAATAAACGGATTAGCTTTATGTAATAATATATTGAATTTGTAATATAAATAAAGACTTTCGGCATCTTTATCAGAGCGTTTTCTTAGTATAAATCATTATATACAATCTACACCTTCAATATGCTATCTGGAAAATATCAGACAAATTCTGCCATTATCAACCCGCTTGATATACGTGCCAATTATTACAAAATATCCTTAAGGCAGAGGCTTATCGCTTTGACTTTAACTGTCCGTTACGTGCTTATGTAAGTATGCATGCAAAATATAACCATCTAGCAAAAGCTGGATCGTCTCGTAAATAACTGTGTCTGATTCATCTATTGCCTTCGTAAGTTTGATCATGTTTCTTCTTTCCGATTTCAGCTAAATTGGCTTCCCTTTCGTCAACGAAGACACACCAGGATACTCCTTAGACTTTTTTCTATATTATTCGACGACCGTCTACCTGATTATTTGAAACGTAAGTTTCAATTTCTGTGTGATACACATTCGTTCTACGGAGACTCTTTCTCTCTCCATTCCACTTCACCGTTCCGGTTTCACTTCTTCTTCGTTTGCTGTACAAGCCGTACGACTTTGGAATGCACTGCCTGAATCTTTGTGACAATCCTGCAGTAAACTTACATTTAAAAATAATGTTAAAGCTCATTTTTTAAACCTTGTTAAGTAATTAAGGTGTTGTCATCATCATTATAGTTATCTTAATATTCCATCTTCACTATTCACATTTATTTATTCCAAGTATGTATTTATGTATATATAATTATGTGAGTATGTATGTGCGTGTATTTATTATTACTATTATTATAGTATTAATTATATTTAATATTTATTCTTTGCTATTTTATTGTCTTTTTTATGGTAACCGTCTTCGATGTGTTTCCACTCCTAAAGGTTGACAGGCAGAGAATGCTTTTAGCATTATGTCCTCCTTTTGTTCCTATATATTTTTATAAGGTGCAATAAAGTTGAATAAATAAATATATATGAAGATATATATATTTATATATATCATCCGTAAAAGCCACCTGGTGCGCCTCGCGCCAGTGACGCTGCTGCTACGCTGTATTTTTGAAATATTAAAATTTATTTCCCATAACATACTTTATAAATATTTATTTATACTGCGCTAAAGTAGTATTACAGGTGAAGATAGAGTAACAAACAAAACACTTGTCGACTTGTAGTAGCACTTAATATTTGAGAAGCGCAATGTCTATATTTCTAAATAAATAATAATATCCCAGCCACGCAGTTGTGACTGAGTTTTTTCAGCCTATTTTTATATTAATAAACCATAATAGTCACAAAACAAGTTATATAACTCTATGACAGTTTATGTTTAGGTTGTCTGGAAGAAATCGCTTTTAGCGATAAGATCTCCATTTGTGTCACCATAATCTTGCAAAATTTAATGCTGTATATTTTTGCGTTGGTGGACAATAAAGAGTATTCTATATATCTATACATATTTATTAACATCAATCTCTGTGGAATATTTTTTTATAGAAAAGGCAGGCAAACGAGCAGGTGGCTCACGTGATGGTAAGTGATTGCCGCCGCCCATGAACACCCGCAATATCAGAGGCATAGCAGATGCGTTGCCGGCCTTAGAGTGCCCCCGAATTGGGGGAAGGGGGGAGGTGTACCCTCCGGTTAATTTTAAAAGTTAAAGATATTCTTATTTATTTATAAATTTTACTTATTTACTTATACTACAGTATATTCTTTATTAACACACCTGATTCTATATTATTTTGTATAGTCTTTAAAAGTAGGTTACCAAAACTTCACGTTCAACAACTTACGATCGGAATCGAATCAGGAGACTCCTGTGCTATTCTATACTATTTTGAAAAACCCAAGTACGAGCCTGCCACCTGGAGATCGAACTCGGGTCTCTCGACTCGAATTCCGATCACCTAACCACTCGGCTATTGAGAATTTTACAAATATGACTCACGACTCACGACAAATAAGTTTATAAATATTTTTTTAAACTTACGGAGTATTTATGGCTCGAACATAAAGCCCTCGGCAGGCTCACTACCTCACACTCCCAAAAATATTTTTGGGCTATGGATGGGACAGAAGGGCTTATTTGTCTAGACCTCTGTCTATCCGAGCCTTGTGAATGGTGTGAAGATTTGTTTGTCGTTGGTTGTATTTTTTGATTTGTTGGTCAACTACAGGCTCCAACTCTAAGCTATGTGTTGATTGCTGGGAAAAGGCTTTCTCATAATTTTTATTCAACTAGCGACTCGCCCCAGACCACGAGCTTATTTTCTCTCGTAGTTTCATATCGACCTGTTGCGTCGCGCATGTGGGCATTTTCAAAATACTATATAGTTACTACCAACGTCATATATCGGTTAATTTATACAAAACCTTAATGAATGGTGCTTGTATGAAAAGTGGATACTTGTGAAAGTCGTGAGTAAACTAACTCAGTAGTTTGAAATTTTTAGAAGATCAGACAGATAGGCAGACAGCCCGTACGTCTTTTTTATATAGAAAATGGAGGCAAGAGAGTAGGTGGCTCACGTGATGGTAAGTGATTGCCGCCGCCGATGAACACCCGCAATATCAGAGGCATAGCAGATGCGTTGCCGGCCTTAGACTGCCCCCCCCCCCCGAATTGGGGGAGGGGGGGAGGTGTACCCTCCGGTTAATTTTAAAAGTTAAAGATATTCTTATTTATTTATAAATTTTACTTATTTACTTATACTACAGTATATTCTTTATTAACACACCTGATTCTATATAGTCTAGTATAGTCTTTAAAAGTAGGTTACCAAAACTTCACGTTCAACAACTTACGATCGGAATCGAATCAGGAGACTCCTGTGCTATTCTATACTATTTTGAAAAACCCAAGTATGAGCCTGCCACCTGGAGATCGAACTCGGGTCTCTCGACTCGAATTCCGATCACCTAACCACTCGGCTATTGAGAATTTTACAAATATAACTGACGACTCACGACAAATAAGTTTTTAAATATTTTTTTAAACTTATGGAGTATTTATGGCTCGAACATAAAGCCCTCGGCAGGCTCACTACCTCACACTCCCAAAAATATTTTTGGGCTATGGATGGGACAGAAGGGCTTATTTGTCTAGACCTCTGTCTATCCGAGCCTTGTGAATGGTGTGAAGATTTGTTTGTCGTTGGTTGTATTTTTTGATTTGTTGGTCAACTACAGGCTCCAACTCTAAGCTATGTGTTGATTGCTGGGAAAAGGCTTTCTCATAATTTTTATTCAACTAGCGACTCGCCCCAGACCACGAGCTTATTTTCTCTCGTAGTTTCATATCGACCTGTTGCGTCGCGCATGTGGGCATTTTCAAAATACTATATAGTTACTACCAACGTCATATATCGGTTAATTTATACAAAACCTTAATGAATGGTGCTTGTATGAAAAGTGGATACTTGTGAAAGTCGTGAGTAAACTAACTCAGTAGTTTGAAGTTTTTAGTAGATCAGACAGATAGGCAGACAGCCCGTACGTCTTTTTATATAGAAAATGGAGGCAAGAGAGTAGGTGGCTCACACGATAGTAAGTGATTACCGCCGCCCATACCAGAGGCTTGGCAGATGCGTTGCCGGCCTCAGAGTGCCCTCCCCCCCCCCCAGATTTGGGGGAGGGAGGTGTGTGGTGGGAAGTTTGTTAGACTTCTACGTCACGCCGGTATTCGGTGAAGTACTTCCGCGGTCGTGCCGGTCCATTAATACAACAACAAAAGCTGATGCGTGGCTCTATCACTGTTAAAAATTTGTCTGTTAATAAGAGGCGTTCTATAAGTTTAATCCATTTATCGTATATTAATGTGTACATTTTATGTACGTTTGTAGGATCGTCGAAAGTCACGATAGCCGAGTTGTTGGGTGGTCGGAATTTCGAGTCAAGAGACCCGAGTTCCATCCCCAGGTGGCAGTAACAATGAGATTTTCAAAAACTTATGTACGAATTTCATCGTTCGCTTGGACATGAAGACGGCAACGGGCTCACCACCTGTCACATTGTCCCGAAAATATCTTCGGTGGAAGGTGGGTCAAAGGGACTTAATTGTCTAGACTTGACCTCTGTCTACCCCTGTATTGGGAATTGCGTGAAGATATTTTTTTTATAGAATCGTAACTCCAAGATAGATAAAAAAAAACGAAAAAAAGGTTCAATTTAGATGCGGTTTATTTGGCTGTGCTTCTTCTTACGCAGATTTATTCAGACATTTGAAGATATTTCTTTTATCTTCGAGAAAGATACGACTTTTTTTTCGACTCACTTTTCACTGAGGCTTATATATAATAGACCTATCGCTGTGTTAATGTCCTAAATAACGGTACTAAATACTTATGTAAATATATATTTAATTAGAAAAATATTTATAAATATATCCATGAATCGACTACCGATATGTATGTAACATGGATACTCATCACACAAATGTTTGCTTCTTACGGGATTTGTACCCACAACCCTTAGCTTCGAAGGAAGAGTAACTACCAACTATGCTAGCGGGACGCATATTTTATAGACAATTTAATATTACATAATATGTACATAAAACTTTAACCTGTGTTTTGTCTGAGAATCTTCATTTCGAGATGGTATTATCTTTTTAAGAATTAAAGAGGAAACATATATTTCCAAATGAATAAATAATTTATTTTCATGCTAAAAGGTTTGCGGAGGTTGGCTGAAATACTAGCCACTGTGTACTGCTAAAATGAAATATATACAGGAGGATAGGAATATATAAAGTAATATAATAACAATGAAATTTGGGTTTCAAATTTTATTCCTTTACAGTAGGGCGACTCATATGGGAAGAAAATACTATCCATGGCGCATATTCACGACGAAAATTCTTTTGAATTCTTACGTGAATAGGTACAGTATTAGGAACAGCAAATAAATAATATACGAGTGTCCGTGAAGTGTATGTCCGTTATGTATAATTTAACTGAAAAGGATATAGACCTGTATACATAAAAATAAAATTGACATGCAGTGTCTGTTAGTTTTCATTTCTTTGGACTTTTGACAAACTGCGTGAACGAGTGACGTACACACCAGTTTTACAATGTCCCCTGCTCCGAATGCCCTGGTTCAATTTCAGGATGGATGAATATAGAAAATCATTTTAGCTGCATTTTCTCGAGTATGGTTATTCGTGGTACCTTCGTTGGGTGTTTATGTTCCATAATACGCGTGCTTTAGCTATTTAATTTAAGTTTTCATCAATTCAATCAATTTATATCATATTTTTTCTATCTCTATGTATGACATTATCATTTATTTATAAAAAATTTATACTTAAAAATTTATTATTTAAAAGATTATTCAAAAACTAAAGCAATTAGTTATACATCTTTATCGTCAATAATCATCAATTTCTTTAAAATAAGCGTGCAAACCCGGGTGCAAAAGCTAGAGTAGTATTTCAAATATCATGTAAAGGTTGAAAAAATTGACCTCAGATTAATTTTAAAATGTACAAGGCCTCATTTGACCTCAATCCCCTGTAGGCGTAGAAACAAATTGATGCCCGTAAAATATCCTACGCAATATTTTAGGATGTGAATTTTGCAAAATAAACTGCTTACAGCGTAATAGAAAAACGTTGCTAAAGCACTTTTTTCGCTTTGGAAAAATCCGGTTAATGTTGTTTAAAGAATTATTAGGATTTTATTTGATAAATTCCATATTTGTTTTCAGATAATTTATTTACATTACTCGTGTGGTATCGGCGGGTGTTACCACACATTTTTTACTGTTAATGCCGCGTCGAGAGGCGAAAAGACTTGAAAAAAGACTTAAATATAATTATTTCTTGTATTTACGCGAATACTACACATGTAAAATAAAACGATTTTCGGATTTTATCAAGTTTTTAATTAGTTTTTACAAACTATTTTTATTTCCCCACGTTTCGTATGCTTCACAGCAACCGTCAAAACAGCAAAAGTTGTCTCGGGGGGACTGGCAGCATCCGAAAAGTCGGGAAATAAAAATAGTTTGTAAAAACTAATTATAAAACGCGATAAAATCCGAAAATCGTTTTATTTTAAAAAATGTTAAATAGTTAAAAACGGCTAAACTCATGTTCAATGGCTTTAAATTCAAATTAGTTTCGGACCCGTTGACTGACCAGTAACCTGTATGTTGTATAACTTGGATGGTGAAAAATTAAGTTAATATTGTCACAGGAAAGTTAACCACGAAAGTGTACCAGACTAAAGTTTAACCTGACCGATGGTAGGTGTCCGTTACTGCGATTACCAACGCTAGCCAAGACAACTGTTTTTTTATTTTATACATGAGAAAACATCATAGCATACTGAAAGTCCCTCGGAACGCTATGATTTGTTAAGACATAGTTAACGTTAATCTGCTTTTGATCATGAACATTATAAATAAACAGAAATGACAGAATGAGAATAAAGTATTTATTTGAATCACAAACAACCTCAGAGGATATGAAAAGGTTAAATAAAGGTCAATCGAATTTAATTATAAATAATAAATACTGTATTACAAGATAGAACCTACTGCAATTCCAATATAAGGAAGATATGTGTAGTAAGAATTCTTTTATCCTACTTCACGTCTTTTCCACCACAGGGGTAGCCAGAGGACAAGACAATTTAGTCCTTTCCATCGTCTAAGCCAACGACATAAATCGTATATAAGTTTTAATAAAATCCATTGGTACGAGTCTACCTGCTGGGGATCGATTTATGAAATTCCGATCATTCAAACTCTCGGCTATCATGATATATCCTACTAATAACATAATTACATCGTGTGGTTATATAGGGGTAGACAGAGGTCTAGTCTAAACAATTAAGTTCTTTCGACCTACTTTCCACCAAAGATATTTTCGGGACGACGTGACAGATGGTGAGCCCGTCACCATCTCAATGTCCAAGCCTACGATAAACTCGTACATAATTTTTGAAAAAACCCATTGGTACGTCTGCCATCTGGGGATCGAACTCGGGTCTCTTGACTCAAAATTCCGACCATCCAACCACTCGGCTACCGTGACTATATTATGATATAACAATGTACCATACCCTTCTTCTTGTAAGGTTAAGCTTTGAAAATACCATTCGCTATTCCTCAACTCAACGACTAAGTGCGTGTTTTGCGTGTGGAAGGAATATCTGATTATTCGAGCCAACCTAGCTTGATTTTTTTATTAAAGTTTCCAGTAACATTGAGAGTAATTGAGGAGCCGAGATGCTCAGCTCTGTATACAGGACACCTCAGCAGGACACGAGCCGCTGTTTCGTCTATACAGGCAATTATGAAGATGATGATTGTAATTCTAAAATAGATGACACGATTAAATAATCTCTGCAGAAGAAATAACTCAGTTAGAAAATACCTTTTCCAGGTAAAAATTCACGGACGTATCCCTTCCTTCGCTGGGGAGGGCTGGGGCCGTCTTTTAAGAGTTATTTAGGCTCTTTCCTTATCATTCCATATTTGCATAACCCTTTCCCGTGTGGGGAAATATATCTTAATAATTTTAACAGGCTAATCTTGGTAAGACAACATTAGTTACACTGAAATTACACCATCGTGTTTTACATTCTGGTATGTCGTTTGTCGCACATCAACAAAGTAAACCCACAACGTGATATAATAAAAACAATTATAAAATGGACATGAATGAACACACACACACACACATATATATATATATATATATATATATATATGTATATATATATATGTATATATATATATATATATATATATATATATATATATATATATATATATATATATATATATATACATATATATATATATATATATATATATATATATATATATATATATATATATATACATATATATATATATATATATATATATATATATATATATATATATATATATATATATATATATATAGTTAAATCATAGGCCTAGACAAAAATGCATTTGATCCACTTCTCAGGGAAGAATATGTTTTACGTCTTAGTCTCCAAGTCAACAGTACAATATCACCGATACTTATTAACAAAGATATGCTATACTTAAACATATATTAACATCCATGACTCAAATTTTAACATTCTTATTTATAATATAAACATTTGCCTCGTGCAGCCTATAGGAGGTCGAAATCTTGCCAAACCGTGTTTTCATAAATGTATGCGCTGTCATCGTATGCAGGGTAAGGTATTGACACCTCTCATGGGCAACTTACTACGGCAGCGTCTCTGTCCAGGTGGATTTCCTTTTGAAAGTGTAGGGGTTGATTACGTCGGACCTATAATGAGTGCTTCGCTTCAAGGTCGCGGATGTCGGATAATAAAAGTATATATTTGTATTTTCATATGTTTCACCATCAATTCATTTGGAGCTGGTAGGTGACTTAACAAGTAACAATTTTTTGCTGGCATTGCACAGGTTTATTTCTAGAAGGGTTAAGCCGGTTAATATTTATTCAAATAATGGAACCTCATTCGTTGGTGAATACAATGAGTTATATAAATTTTTGAAAAGCAATTACGATTCTTTAAGTGAACAAAATTGAAAAAATTGCATTGATAAAATTGCCGAATTCAGTATTAAAAAAATGTATCAAACTTGGTTAAAATTAATGTTACATAAACATCTTAAAGTAAATAAAATGAGCAAACAAGATTCAAACGTTTGTATTACGATAAAGAACTGACCGATGGCATATACAGATAAAACTATGACATGGAAATTACGCCTGTAATATTTGCTATAGATAAGAAACGTCACATTTAAAGTATTTATTGGGATTCGTCACCTTTAAAGGAATAATTATGAAATAGAAAAAAAGCAACAGCGCCAAAATTGAATTTAAAAAAATTCCCCCTGAATATATATAAAAAAAAATAATAAAAAAAATATCTTCACGCAATTCCCAATTCAGGGGTAGACAGAGGTCGAGTCTAGACAATCAAGTCCCTTCGACCCACCTTCCACCGAAGATATTTTCGGGACAACGTGACAGGTGGTGAGCCCGTCGCCGTCTTTATGTCCAAGCCAACGATATTCGTATATAAGTTTTTGAAAAACCCATTGGTACGAGCCTACCAACTGGGGATCGAACTCGGGTCTATTGACTCGAAATTCCAACCACCCAACCACTCGGCTATCGTGACTTATAATGAATATAGTTTGTGGATTTTTTTTTTCACAATACGGCGTCTGGTGGCTGTTCAGTTTACCTTTGTTTGTTTCTGATTCCGTTACATGAATACTTTAGATATAGACTCTGAGATAAGAACAATGTATGTGATGTTGTCTCTTTGTGTACATTATTTGTTAACAGAAGAAAAACAAAAGAACAAAAATATATCAAGTTTGTAAGTCAACGCAAAAAAATGAGGCCATTTTTGCGTCATTACTTAGATACTCCTAAATAAATCAAATCCTACGGGATACTTTTCGTTGGCCTAGAATGATGAAATTTGACAAGCGAGGTCTCCCAGCAAAAGTAAAGGAAAAGTTCCGAAAATAGTCAATTTGCACACATATTTTTTACGGATATAAACGTAAATTTATAGTTGGAGAATTGACCGTGAGATATTTTGGTGTTAGGGGACACTTTTTAAAATACTAATTTAATAATTTTTTAAAATACTAATAGTCAAAAAACTCTGCATGGTTCACATGCTTAAAGAATTTACAAAAATGCACCTTGTAGGTGTGAGTCACGATAGTCGAGTGGTAGGGTGGTCGGAATTTAGAGTCGAGAGACCCAAGTTCGACCCACAGGTGGAAGGCTCGTACCAATGGGTTTTTTCAAAAACTTATGTACGAAGTATATCGTGGGCTTTGACTTCGAGACGGCGACGGGCTCACCATCTGTCACGTTGACCCAAAAATTACTTTGGTGGAAGGTGGGTCGAAACGATTTAGTTCTCTAGACCTCCGTCTATCCCTGTACTGGGAATTGCGTGAAAATTGCAACTTGTAGGTTGTTTGTGGTACCGTCGTTGCTTCTGACTCCAAAGGCTTAAGCTATTTACTTTGTGATCTTAATTGGACATATAATAAACAGTATGTGTAATTTCTGACAGAAGCTATGAACGCCACTAAGCGAACGCACTTAGAGATTTAAAATTTCACAATTAGAGATTCACCTATCTCAGTGGCACGGAGGTTAAAGCATACCACGGTGCATCATATAATCGTTATAATTCCTTATTTATTAAGATTAATGAAAAACTTTAACTAACCGTGGTAGAGCCACGCATCAGCTTTTATTGTTGCATGCGTTTTTTGCGTTTCGTCTGGTGAGTGCAGGTAACCGGAGGCCTATACACCCCCCTCCTCCAGTTCTGGGGCACTCTAAGGCCGGCAACGCATCTGCTATGCCTCTGGTAAATGCGGGTGTTCATAGGCGGTGGTAATCACTTACCATCACGTGAGCCAGTTGCTTGTTTGTCTCCCTTTTCTATAAAAAAAAGTAACTGGCGTGAGAAAAAGAGCGATTTAAAATGTCAACTGATGAGTGTGGGACATGGTAACTCGAAGGTAAGATAGCATTAACATGGTACCACAAATGTGGTGCGTTCGAATCCCGTTCGTGTAAGTTCGTAAGTTGAGTTATAAATTTCGCATCATACTAAATAAAAAGAATTTCCCATTTACTTAACATCTACAGAGTTATTTTTACTTTGGTTAAAGTACATTAAATAACAATCAAGTCATTTATTCATCAATATAAGTGATATGCAATTACATTTATCGAACATCATTTTTTAATCTGCCACCGTTTCGTAATGAGGCTCCTCTAACGTAGAAGAAACAGGCGAAAGAAACTGCGCATATATCTTCGTTTTATCATTTAAAAAAAATACAGTATTGAACATAGAGTAGCCAGAAACACCATGGGAGAAATAGCGGGATAACCGTCTCGACAAAATACCAGAACAAACTAAGCAAACCGGTTAGGGGTAGCAGCATCAGGTGCAGCGTATGTGGTACTGCGAACGCGGATTACGCTTGCCAAACGATTTAGGCAAACAGTCCTGTATACCTACCGGAAAAAGTCACAGACAATACATCTCTGGACTTAGTTTTACTTCGTAAATCCCATAATCATGAAATGAAATCATCTGTTTTTTATCCATTAGAAAAACCTCATTAAGAAGCGGTGGTAGATTTAATAATGATGATCGATGTATGTAATCTATGTTACATATATCGATAAATAAATGATTTGATTTGATTACGCTTGATAAATGAGGCCTTTAAAGGGTCACTTACAACTGGGCTATCTGTCCAATGACGTATATAATTATTATAGATGACCTCCGCGGCCAAGTGGCAATTACTGCGGATATCAAAGTGTCTCTAGTTTTGCGGTTTTTGCCGAACGGATCTGTGCAGAAAACCTCTGTTTCTATATTGTCACTGGTTTAGGTTTGTTTTTTTTTTTTTTTGTGTGTAAATGCGGGTGTTCATAGGCGGTGGTAATCACTTACCATCACGTGAGCCAGTTGCTTGTTTGTCTCCCTTTTCTATAAAAAAAAGTAACTGGCGTGAGAAAAAGAGCGATTTAAAATGTCAACTGATGAGTGTGGGACATGGTAACTCGAAGGTAAGATAGCATTAACATGGTACCACAAATGTGGTGCGTTCGAATCCCGTTCGTGTAAGTTCGTAAGTTGAGTTATAAATTTCGCATCATACTAAATAAAAAGAATTTCCCATTTACTTAACATCTACAGAGTTATTTTTACTTTGGTTAAAGTACATTAAATAACAATCAAGTCATTTATTCATCAATAATCATTAACATCATATATACCTCTGTTTCTATATTGTCACTGGTTTAGGTTTGTTTTTTTTTTTTTTTTTTTTTTGTGTGTGTAACCTTAGTTTTTTCCGATTACCGATTACCGGTAAACCGATATATATATATATATATATATATATATATATATATATATATATATATATATATATATATATATATATATATATATATATATATATATATATATATATATATATATATATATATATATATATATATATATATATATATATATATATAAATATCTTCACACAATTTCTCATACTGTTGTAGAAAGACTGTTATAGACAGTGAAATTCTTTCAAGGTAACTTCTACCGAAGGTACAACGTTTTAGGTGATGAGTCTATCTCCGTTCTAATTACAAAGCTAACGCCACAATATGCTTACACATTTATGTGGTTACATAGGTAAATATTGATATATATTCATGTATATTACAAAACTGATTATGATTACACATTTATTTAATGACTTATTATTTAATGACAAAGACAGCTAAATAAAATTTACGTAAATGTATGCAGGTCAAACGCGGTTGAAACGAATCATTCAGAAAAAAAGATAATGGTTACCTATTCTGAGAACGGTAAAATTTTAAAACTCTTTAACATCTTCAAAAGAAAGTTCCTTCATCACATAAAAGAGATGTGGATTAATTCATCTTGTCTCATTTTAGTGAAACTTTTTAGTTTCGTAAAACTTCCAATCACAACGCCGCTAAATAATTTACACTATAAATAATAAAGACTAATCTTCTATAACTTCTAATACCATTTTTTTTATTTTCAGGTACCCCAATAAAAACCAAAACAGAATGGGAAACAGCATCAGTGAATATCAGCACACGACCAGCAAGTTCTCGCTTACAAAAGAAATCAACATGACTTAAATCTGCTACAGACAACAAAATGTGAAATATGAAAGTTGAAATTGTCTTGACTGACACACCGGATAATATCACTTTAGACTTTAGAGAACTATCCACTTCAATGTATCTAACAGATAGTTACGTTAACAAGTCGCTCGAGATCAACGAGACGACGAACGATTTCGTTTACACGAATCAATTCGAAAATGATCCTATCATTGTTTTCTTTATTATATTGAAATGTCTCATCATGTTGTTTATTATTTTGGCTGCGATTTTCGGCAATTTACTTGTGATCGTATCGGTAATGAGGCACAGAAAGCTGAGAGTGATCACTAATTATTTTGTCGTATCACTAGCTTTAGCGGATATGTTAGTTGCAATCTGGGCTATGTGTTTCAACTTTAGCGTTGAAATCACCAACGGAGAATGGCTGTTCGGATACTTCATGTGCGACGTTTGGAATTCCTTGGATGTTTACTTTTCATCCGCCTCGATTTTGCATCTTTGCTGCATCAGCGTTGATAGATATTACGCAATAGTCCAACCATTGGACTATCCTCTGATCATGACCAGTGGCAAATTGGGGATCATGCTTGCTGTTGTCTGGTGCAGTCCAGCATTGGTTTCCTTCTTGCCAATATTCGCCGGATGGTACACCACCCACGAGCACTTGGATTTTAGGAGGAGGCATCCGAAAGTGTGCAGTTTCACGGTGAACAAAGTATACGCGGTTATATCGAGCAGCGTTAGCTTCTGGATACCGGGTGTTATAATGCTGTTCATGTATTATAGGATTTACGTAGAAGCGGATCGGCAAGAGAGGATGTTGTACAGGTATGTAACAACGTTATTTTTTTATCTTCACGTATTTCCCAATACAAGAGTAGAAAGGACCATTTTTAGACAGAAATGGTCCTTTCTACTCTCATTTCAAAGGAGCTTGATTTGAACAGCGTGATAGGGGTGACGCTGTAGCCGTCTTATGTCCAAGTCAACGAGATAAATTGTACATATTTTTAAAAAAACTCAACCTCCACGAACTTACGATTCTATAATATTAAGTTATCTAATCATATAAATAAAATTGGAGTGTCTGTTTGTAATATTGAAATAATCGTTTTATATACATACACCAAAAAACATTTTTTTTACAATTTTTGTCTGTTTTTCTGTCCGTCTGTTTGTTCCGGCTAATCTCTGATACGGCACTGACAGATAGCTAATGTTAAAAAGAGTAACGTAGGCTACTTTTATTTCAGAAACATAACTAGGGTTCCGCGGCGAAAGCCGCGGGGAGCAACTAGCATATACATATATAGACAGATAAATACATTTATTTATATACATAAAAATATAGGTAATGGGTATAAAAATTCATATATGTTTCACACACAAATGTTTGGCCCTAGCGGGACTAGAACCCGCAATCCCTAACTTCGAAGACAGAGTCACTACCAACAAAGCTCGTTATAAGCGTCGGGTCGATAAAAAGTCGAATTTTATGTTCACTCTTAGCTTTCATATAACTCAACTAATTAAAGTGGACAAAAGCTCTAATGAATGAACTTGTTCAGGTATGATGACAACCTAATATTTAGTTATGTAAGGTGCATTTAGTCGCATGTTACCGTTTAGAAATGGGGTGACAGATAATAAATATCGAACCTGTTGCCTTGTTCTTGGTGACTCTGAAGAAAGACTCTCGAGAAACTAAGGGTTACGAGTTTAAATCCCACTAAAATAACTTTTATACTTGAGTCACACTTTTTTAGTTAAAGGTGAATGTATATCTCTACAAGTACTAGATATGTCTATGTATCCGTTTCAAGGCCATAGTAATCAACCAAAAATCCGTATTACCAATACCAAATTAACCACACCAATATTATAAATGTTTATGTAGCTCAGTCGGTCTAACTGTTACGCTATGGCTCAACCTCTGACTGATTTTGATGAAATTAAATAGCTTTAGCTCTGAGGTTGGATTGAAATAAATAAATTTTTCTCAAAAAGGAGTTTTCAATCGGGCAAAATAATTAAAAAAATACTGGCAAGTTACATACTCTTTAAAACATTTAAAGCGTATGTAATATGATTTTTTTTTCTTTTATTATATGGCCTCACTTGTGTAAGACACTGCAAACCATTATACGCTCACGGGCGCACTGTCTGGCAGCTATAACAATAAAACTGTCATAAACAACGTATACGAGAACACAACGTATCAGTGAATGAACCATTTTGTAAACATACGAAAGATAATATTTATTATCATTCGAATATGGAACGTTGAATAAGATTTTTCTTCATTAAACTTGTCAAAGAAAAATTACAACATTTTTATCTCGGAAACGTTATTTACACAGTGTACACATTCTTTGGTTTTTTTGCTTTCGTTTTAGGGTTAATTCTTTTATTGAAGAATTCGAATATCACATAGATTTCTTATATACGCATATATTTCATATAGATTTTTCATATTTATTTATATACAGTATATACATAAATATGGACAAATCACCTACTAATTTAAGATCTCAAAGTAAACAGCTAACTCTCAGTCCCGAAGCAATATAGAAAAGCTTTTTTCTACATTGATCCGTCCGGGAATCGTACCTCGGACCTCAGACCTGAGACCTCACCTTTAAAACCGATGAACACAACCCGCACACGGAGGTCGTTATATAATAAAATAAGATATAAATGGTTATAAGAACTATCAGAGTGGTTTTATTTTAATTTGTATTGAATGATAACACTTTTAGATTTATTTATAAGACTCTTACATTTATCGTATCAAAGTTCAATCTTTTGTCAAATTAATCCATAATAGTAGGCTCATACCGATGAGTTTAAAAACTTATGTGCGATTTATATCGTTGGACATAAAGCGGGCGATGGGCTGAACACCTGTCACGTTTTCGCAAAAAAATTCTTCGTGGAAGGTGGGTCGAAAGGACTTAATTGTCTGGACCTCTGTCTACCCGACTATTGGCTATTACATGAAAATATTATTACGAATCTCTAACAGGATAAAAGTAGCACAAAGCTGTATAAATATAATTTTATTCTTCATTTAAAATTTAAATCTGCCCCTCAGTTTATTTGCGGATTATGCGAGAAAGGGTTAAATGGTCTGTAAAAATCTGGACTAACTACATGAAATAGGTCATCTGGTATAAATTTAGATCGGGCGGTATGGTTACAGTGTTATTTATATTGTTTTTATATTCCACCACTACACCTTAACAAACCCACGCCCACTTTTATTTGAACTATCGGCAGTTGTTGAGCTCACTTAGTTAGTGTTTTAGTGTCAACGAAACAATATACTTATATCAATATATATTTATATAAATAGATACTCCGCTCTATATTCCTCTGGAGTGCCCTCCCTGATGGCATTAAGAAACCTCCTAAAATACATTTCTCCTTAACTCCATGTGATTTGTTCCTCTATTTTTGTTATTGTTTATGTATTTTTTTTGTAGATAATATTAGGTATTTGATATTTTCATGTATGTATTTTATTACATTTAATTACTTTATTTTTAGTTAACTAATTTGTTTCGAATTTGTATATTTTACAAGAAATAATAAATAAATAAAAATCAATGTTTATAGAGGTAATTTATCAAGAACACCAACTTTTTCATATAGCCGCTGGTGACAAGAAGGCAGTTTGTTTTTAGCTCAATGGTTAAGTTTAACCATTCCACGTGGAAATGCAGCCAGCGTACTTGATACTATACATATTATTATTGTAATATTTAGTCAATAAGTATTGTTAATATAAATATAATATTGTACTGTAGTAGTATTTTTTTAATTTAAAGTTTTTTTTTTATTTTAGGAGCAAGGTAGCAGCGTTGCTGCTAGACAAGCACTTACAGATAAACGGAATTTCAATGGGAGATGTGATGCGTGAACGGCAAAGCATACAGATGCAGCCAATGGCCAGCAGCAAGATGAAGAGAGAGAGGAAAGCGGCGAGGACCCTTGGAATCATTATGTCAGCTTTCTTGGCATGTTGGCTGCCATTCTTCTTATGGTTGGTATATCATGGCTCCATTAATATACCTTTTTTAGATAAATAATATTATATAAGTTTGGATCTAAAGGTAAGTAGGTAGGGACATATTTGTCTATAATAAGGACATATTTGTTTATACCAGTACTAGGAAAGGTCGTGCAGATATTTATACTAGTGGTTTGGCTTGGAGAGAGAGGCCCCATTTAATTTAATATCTTAGTTATGTGTATAGTAATTCAGATTATCAAATGTGAACATAAACTCTAGGTCACGAAAACAGCGTATATCAGGTCTAGTTACTATACTAGTACTATATCCCACGTTTGACTAATTTACACGCATGATGCAAAAATTTTATTAAAATCGGTCAAGTACTTTTGGAGGCTAGCGTAGATGTATTTCATGATACGAGGGATAGATTAGAAATACTTCATCATATCATCATTATCACAACCTGTAAAAGTCTACTGCAGTACATTGGCCTCGCCCATAATTGCCAATGTTTTACGGATTGCCGACCAGCTACCTCTTTACCACCAGTACCATACACCTTCTGCCTTGGAAGTTCTGCCCGTTACCGGTCTACTGAATTTTTTGATTTGTGGTGGAATTTTATTTCTTATTAAATAACAAAGACAACTGGAACAGTGGTCATTAATTTTTATTAATTTTAATTAATTACTTAAATAAAAAATTCACACACAGTCCCTGATGAGGTAGCCAGAGAGAAATGATCGCCAAGTGTTAAGATCCTTACACATCTCTTTCGCTTCTTTCAGATTCATCATTTCTTCATGCATGTGTGAGATTAGAACTAATAAGATAATACAAAGAATGTATAATAAATGTTGTATCGTATAATACTATTAAATATTAGAAGCGAATAATAATAAAAGTTCCGTAGCAATAATCCCTATCTGCTATCCTATCCTATTGTATCCTATTGTAATTGTAATCCTATTGTACATGACTGTTGTATTCGTTGGTAAATATTCTAAATGCAAAGTATCTGTTTAATCTTGTGAATTATTATTTGTAATAAGTGAATTAACATTTACAGTTACGACTAACGAGTATTTTTGACTGTCCCCTCTTCGAGCAATTTGCTCACATGGTCTTCGAAAGTTAGGTTCGGCCGAACTCGACATCTTTTAATATTAACTTTCGCGTTATATATTTTCTCCGCCATTAGGTCTTCATTCATTCGTTTAACGAGCCCAACCCATCAAAGCACGCTCTTATCAATTTTAGTGATAAGTTCATCTTTCAAACCTACCATATTGCGAATCTCTTCGTTTCGTTTTCGGTCAGCCAACTTCTCCACAGCATTCAACTTGTTTTTATGCTTCGTCTGCCATACTTTATTAATTTTTCAATAAGTGGTAGTATGATTTTTCTTGAATTACACAGTTACCTAAATATCTTTTAAATGCTATTCTTTCGTTCCAGGCCTAGGAAATAGGGTATGTTGTGTATCTTCTTGGTTGAACTATTATAGGTTAACACTTATACTACCGTGAACTTCAGATGATAAATCAATCTTAGACATCGAGGTTTAATAGTTACTGTTCGTTTCTTCATCGTAACCGAATAAAAAAGTCCTACTAACTAACGGTGATAGGCTAACGAAAGTACTTCATTCTCTAGATCTCTGCCTACACCGATATGGAAATTACGTGACCCCAGCAAGAGTATGTTAGGCACGAATTAGAATATTGACCTGAAAGTATTCTGTATTCGTGCCGTTAAAAAGATGGAGCTAAATCAGTTCGGATTAGTTCACCTAGTTGTATCGATCGTTATGTAGAAATACTGCATAACGGAGGCACTAGCGCAACACTATTGTTAAACTTTATTGCCTGATAATAGTGACCTATGATAAATGAAATAGATAGAAAGATAGATAGGGACAATACCCAATACATTGCTTTGATAAAAAAGTAAGATGCTTTGATGATGCAAGGTTGGCACTTGTGCCATGGGATTGGAATCAGCATTGAATCTGAGACAATGTAGGAAAAATAGTTATAAACGTTCAATACCCGTTCGGGAATCAAACCCGGGATTCTTGACACCTTTAAAACTGGTGTGTTTGCCGCTTGTCTACGGAGGTCGTCGTATGATGGATTTAGTCACTGACGTTGAAAACAAAAATAATTATATGATGGATATGCTGTACAACACACTATACACACATATTATACAAAAATAATTTACACAGGAAATATGAAGGTTCGATATAAACTAACTTTGTCAAAATGAGATAGAAAAAATCGTAGTTTATTTTTTTATAGATTTACTTTCTACCGAATGTAAATTACACACGCTTTTTTAAAGTGAAAACTTCTTCATAGTCCTGTAATTTGTAACTCAATGAAACGAATAAAACTGATTGTCTCATGGTGATACTTTTTTTTCTCAATACATCTTCACGTAAATTCTTTATGAGGTCTTAATAATTTTTCACGTTCTTTTTTTCACTTTTAACCGAAGCTTATTTGTTTTTTGTGGCAACTTGAGTATCAAGTCACAGTATCCAAGCTAGCGGTACAATATTTTTACATTCAATTATATTATGTGACAGGCTGTTTTGCGGATTACATATTAAAAGGGTCTTTTGAAGTAGGCACCAACGACCGAAAAAAGATCGAATTCCCTACGTGATAAAATATTAGAAATTAATGTAAAGTAGTCAAAACAATGTAGGATTAGTGAATTTACAATTTATAAGTATTTTATTTACCTAAACTAATTGATAAATAGCATAATATTGATGTTACAAAGTAATAGAGAGAGTTACCAAAAGATTTACAATAACCAGCAACTGTCAGGTGGTTAGCCTGTCCGTACGTCCAAGCCAACGATATTAATCGTATGTAAGTTTTAAATAAACTCATGGTTACGAGCCTATCACCTCCGATCAAAGACTGACCTGACTATCAAAGATTGTATCTCAATATTAATGATAATAAATAAAATAATAGCAATCCAATTTTATTTACCACAACTTTTAATATAACATTTCAAGGAACTTTTAATATCAACACCTTCTCCTACACAACACAAACATATTGTACACAAATATGACAGATTTCTCGTGTTTAAAATAGTATTTTAGTCAAATTTTTATTTCTTAACCAATTAAGATAGGCATGTATTATCTTAGCGTACTGAAATAAGAAAAATCATTAAATCTGTCTTCTTCAGTTGTTGAATGATTTTTGTTAAGCTGGAGGGATTTGGCGCTGTTGCTGTAATACTGGCTTTAAACCTAGCACAGCTTCAGAGGCCAAGTCAGATACAAATTATAAATATATTAGGTGACATATATCCTTATATTATTTACAAGTTAATAATGAAACAAATACACGATTATTATTTATTTTTTAAATGAGCAATAATTTACACAATAATTACCCTTGATGTAAGCAAGAACATTGCTGTTTCTTTAAATTTAATTGTTTTATTTTTATGCTACATCAAAAATACATAAACCCAGTCTGTTTCGACTAGTATATTAAAAATTATAATCAATTTTATGTAAACAATGAAAACTTTTTTAATACAAACGATTTTTGCCTGCCAGGTACATAATAACAGCACTTTGCGGGGACGCCTGCCCGTCCCCACCCCCGGTGGTCGCAGCTGTGTTTTGGGTGGGGTACTTTAACTCCGCACTTAATCCGCTCATTTACGCATACTTCAACCGGGACTTTAGAGCCGCTTTTAGGAAGACTTTGGGATCATGTTGCCGGTGAGTTTTAAAAAGCTTGTGTAATGTCTAAGTTTAATGGAAAATAGAGGATGAATGTTTATATTGACTTCTGTTGGAAGCTGTTATTACCATGGGAACTTATTACTTACTTGCGGCATAGCAACTTAAGAAAATTGCCGAACCCTTTTAAGACCATGGGAAGCCATGAGAACGTAAGAAACGATTAAGGGAAAAACCTTAAATATCGTTATTACTTATGCCATAGACGACGACGGTTTTGCCATCACCAAAAATACCGGAACATACTAATCTAAAGTGAGTTGTCTGATACTGTGATCGTCAATCCTCTTGCCAAACGTAGAGGTTGTGGTAAATAGTCCTTATGGGTGAGACATATATCCTGCAGTGGACTTAACAGGTGATGTATGTTTCCTGAGAACACATGCTATTTTTAATGAAAAAATATTATTTAAAATTGTTTATTCTTAAAGAAAGGTAAATTGAGTTGATAAATGAGGGATTTAAAAATCAATACATGCATCGATTTGCTAAATCATAAAGATAAATCCACTTTTCTCCGTGGAACTCACAAAATATGAAATATAAAAGTCAAAGCCAATGTAGTGCACTTAGGGTTCTTCGGTCCAAATTCACCTTCATTTGACATAATCGCACGTTTGTCAATCGGATTGATGAACAATGCTTGACATCTTGATGCTGCCCGCCATTGGTCCGTTAAATTCTGATCTGGTATTTTTCGATATGATTATGCTGCCGTATATCGTCAGCAGTTACTATTTTAAAGTTTTTCTCTAAGTCGCCTCTTACTTTATTTTATTTTATTTATTTATATATTTATATAAAACATTTTATTTATATTATTTATATAAAACAGTTGTAAATTGTATAGTACTTAAAAATGCACGTAAAAAACTTTTCTCCTCCCCTAAAAAAGAATCGATTGCATATTCCAATGATGTCACCCCACAGCAATTCCGCAACCTATACATGGTCTGAATAAAAACGTAAGAAAAATTAATAGATATCTCGAGAGTTAAACAGGATGCTTTCATTATAAACAGCAAGCGTAGGTGCGGATCTGGATGTGTCTAGAAATAAAAGGAAGATCCTAATAAGTGTATGATTATAAGGTATAAAGTAACAAATGTTATTCTAAGTGTATTAAATAAACAGCGTGTATTAAATAAACATGTCTTTTGATATTCTCTTCTTTTTACATTATAACAGTGTCACCTATCTTTAAAATAAACCGTCTTTCAAACTGAAAGCAAAAATACACAAAATTTGGTTTAAGTCATTTGGTAGGTATAAGTATGGTACGCACAAAGCTACAATTTATCTGTCTGGTGGAGGTTTTGACGATTAAATACCGCCAAATATTGCTTTTTGACTTATTTAAATCTCTCGTTTATTTAAAAAATAAGCTCATAAAAATAAAAAAAAACTAACACAAATGAATTTAACAGTACCACATGGTTTATCTAACAATACGATCTACGTCGACGTATGGCGCAAAACCCCGGTTTTCAAGGTGTCACAGCTCTTAGGTCTTGACTTCGATTCCCGGTCGGGTCAATATCTGGGTGTTTGTGGTGCCTTCGTTGTTTGTGAATCTAAGGCACTCTCAGGTACTTAAGGTGCTTTAGCATCAGAGCAATCTATATGTATGAATTGATTACAAATGTGCAGAATGAAATTAATCTTAAATATAATTATTTCACAAGGTCACGATTAGTCACGATAGCCGAGTGGTAGGGTAATCGGAATTCGAGTCAAAAGACCTGAGTTCGATTCTCAAGGCTCGTACCAATGGGTTTTTTTTAAAAAAATATGTACGATTTGTATCGTTGGCTTGGATATAAACACAGCGACAGGCACACCACCTGTCACGTTGTCTCAAAAATGTCTTCGTGGGAAGTTTAGTCGAAAGGACTTAATTGTCTATATATGTCTTGTCTTTGTATACCCCTGTTTTGGTAACGGTGTGAGGATATTTTTATATTTCTTTTACACAACTCAGGTCACTATGTGGGGATGTTGGTCGTCGCTACTGCTGCCCTCAACAGCTCATCAGGAGAGAGCACCATCACTCAAACGCCTCCTCGGATATCCACATGAACAACTGCATCAAGTCCACTTCAGCTGATGTCCTCAGGACTAACCAAGCAAGCAGCTCGAAAGTTGACGATTTCGCTTTTCATACTTAGACAGCAGGAACAAGGTGAAAACTTTGTGAAAAGGTTGTGAAATATTAGTGTTTAGTTTTCTGCTTCAGTACTCTCAAATTAACTAATAATATTAAAACATTATGCATAAAAATGACGGCTATCGACCCAATAGGTAAAGGGTGTTTTACAAAAAAGGTGGCAAATGAGATAGCTGATAAGTTACTGTCGAAGCCCATGTACATTACAATGGCTTTGCAATTGTCTAAAGAGTCTGTAGATAAGTTGTCTTTATAGAGTGAAGAATAAGTAAATTGGAAAGAGAAACAGGAAAGGGATATGGTTTGATTTCTGAATACCTCACTGGGCGGGCAGAACGAAGAAATACACACAGTACTTTAATTCCAATGTAAAAAATAAACGGTCTTCCACAAATATCTTCGTCAACGGGAAATAAGGGATGAAATTAAGTGATTAATTTTCCATAATTGCATCTTACGATATCGTCAAAAAGATAAACAATGAAAGGCTGTAGAAATAATCGTATAAAAACTACATTCAGGGTACTCCTCAGAATATATACGGATTTATATGAAATAAATTATTTAATGCGACCAAAATTGACATAATGTATATTTCAAAATTCCGATGTCAATTTTTGTCTCTTTTACGTGTCCATCATATAACTCTGTAAATAATTATAAAAAATAATGTAAAAATATGTGGTATATTTATGAATGTTACTAAGTGACATAATATTTAATTACAAGGAACAATTTCATAAAAATAAACTACAGGTTTAAATGGAGCTAGCCTGCTCTGTCTTTGTAATTTTGGTGAAACATAGAATAATTATTTATTATTTTATTTATATTTTTAAACATAGTCCCCGCCGGGAGATCCAGAGATGACACGTCACTTAGTTTCACTATCCTCATTCTTTCACTTATTTCTAATACATTTTTTCTGGATACAATACCAACTCCTGGACAACCTATCCAGAGGTATTCGAACAAATATTAATTATGATTATTCCTTATTTCACCGAAGCTAAATTTACTCTAAATAATGATAATAATTGTTCATTCAGTAACTATCGAGTATCCTATTAGTGTATCCCATTAGTTATGTGTGTGTTTATGGCTATCCCATTAGTTATGTGTGTGTGTGTTTGTTTTCAAGATGATAGGTTTTGCCTAGGAGTCGTCTATATCGCTATCACATTCTACCAATTATTGCCACCAAGTAGCAGATACTAAATGTTTTATTCCGATTTGAGAGATCCGGTTGAGTACAGGAGCCATTTTAATTACAGGCTATCAAGTATTCTCAGTCATCAAACGCACCTGTAACTATAAATACAGAAAGTCATAAGTATTGTTTTTTATGGTTCGTAATGCGTGGGTTTGTCCGTTAGGGACAATTTCTGGGATGAATATGAATGTTTGTAATTGTATCATGGATGTTTTATGTATATATTAAAATTGATGTATGTACATGTGAATCTATGTTAGTATATAATACTGTTGGACACTGTGACCTTCGGTCACATTGCCAAATATGGACTCAAACGCCTAGACCTCTGTCTAAACCAGTACTGGGAATTCTCATAAAAATATACGAGTATGTATAAGCAATCACCATCAAAAATCATTCTGTTGAGCTTGGTGATTAAAACAGTGCATATTTTAAATCGCTTTTTAATACGCTGAGAAGGGCATATATTATCATATCATGTAGTAGTAATAAATAAAAGTACGTTAAAAAATCCTCAATCTTACTCAAGTATTACTAATTTTAGTATTATACCTAAATTATAATTTTTTATACGATTTAGTACAAGTACAAGTAATTTATAGATAGGCTCAATTCCATGTTGTATAATACGTTAATTTAACGTAGCATTTAGGGAAACATATAATTCCATTTTGTACAAATCCAACTTTATCGTATAAATTGCATACTTATTCTATATTTTAATAGCTATATAAGGAGGCTAGAGTTATACATATCAACCAAAGCCACGTGGGATCGACATTAGAATGTACCACTTCATTTCTTTCCATGGGTGTCTTAAGAGACGACTATGGTAAAAGCCATGGAAAATTGATGATACCAACGGATGACGGGACAATCATTTCAAAAACACCAGTCCAGGATTAAGCAGAGCGGCGATAGACTGCAGCGTCAAAGTGCTTAGCGTAGCGCTAATGGCAAAATTTTACATGTACGAGTAATTGTCTTTACTGGTCATAAAGTAATAGGTAAGTATCAAATACTTTTTTTTAATTTCATCCTAACGACCTCCGTAGACGTGTGATGTTATCATGTTTTTATGGTGTCGCCAGCTCTGAGGTCTTGGGTTCGATTCCCGGTCGAGACTATGTCGAAAACACTTTTTCTACATTTTCTCGGGTCTGTGTGTTTGTGGTACATTCGTTGTTTCTGATTCCATAATACAAGTGCTTAAGCTGCTTAATTAGGGATCAGAGCAATGTATGTGGCGTTATTCCTATATATATATGTATATCTATGTAAGTATCACAAGGTACTTCGAAAGACATTTCATGGAATTTCTAATAATCTTCAATGTCGCTTAAATATTCATCCCATTTCCAAGACGATTATCGCAGCACCTGCCCCATTAATACTCAATTGAAGATTTCGTTTATTGAATTACTGAGAATATTGTGAAAGAAATAAATTACTTCCTTACTTGAGGTAGGTATTATTAGTTATTAGTACTTGATTTTATTTATCTTATGTAGGTTTCTTGTACGGTAACTGCTTAAAGATGAACCACCACTACCACGTAACTTTTCCACCATCAGTCGATAGGTTTTTAAGACTTTTACAAACCAATTAAAAAATATATTTTTTAATTGGTTTGTTTATATTTTAAATTTTCTTTTGAAGTGATTTGCACCCATCACTTGATTCCTTACTAAAACCAAAATTAGTTTGGCAGATAATTCCTTTAGGTGTTAAGTCCGTTATTTTGTGTAATTTTTTAATTGTACAAATAAAGTTTAAATAAAAAGTGAACTTCTTTAATATACATTCAAATGTAGCGGCCTGTAAACTTCATTCATTCATTCAGGATATAGACTTCTCGCGTACGGAAGGGTTTAGCATAATCGCCATGCTTGACAAATGGAGATCTTCATACGCTGTTGTCTCTCACCAATCGGTTGTAGTTCCATTAGTCGACTTTTACGATACGCGCGAGAAGAAAGGTACATTCATATGCCGTAACCATAGTGGTTTGTTAAAAAATACGATTTTCTGATGTTATCGCGTAAAACTCGTTTTATTCAAAATGTGTAGTATTCGCGTAAATCATTATTACGTCATATCATTATAGTGCGTAAATCATTATTATGTCATATCACGATATATAAGTCAAGATAGCCGAGTTGTTGGGTGGTCGGAATTTCGAGTCGAGAGACCCGATTTCGATCCCCAGGTGACAGTACCAATGAGTTTTTCAAAAACTTACGTACGAATTACATCGTTGGCTTGGACATAAAGACGGCGACGGGCTCACCACCTGTCACGTTGTCCCGAAAATATCTTCGGTGGAAGGTGGATCAAAGGGACTTAATTGTCTAGACTTGACCTCTGTCTACCCCTGTATTGGGAATTGCGTGAAGACATTTTTTTTATCATTATAGTGGTTTGTTTTATTTCTACCCAAAGACAATATTTTTGAAACACCACTACACACTACATTCATAAAATGTTTTAAAGGTTAAATACCTAGTAAGTAATTTTTTTTAATATTTTCCAGATGATAACTGTCTAAAATTACACATTGCATGTTATTTGAAAGGTGGCAGATTCCTTCTCTGAGTAAGAGTCGTTTATGTTGGCACCAAAATTACCTATTTCTGACGCCAAAGAGCAGTGTTTATACCAATCTTTTTTAAAGAACATTATGTTATATGTTATTAAATCGTGTAATGTGTGGTTCTTTATGGGGTTATGAAGAAAAACGAGCTACACAGTCCAACTGATAGTATGAAGCTGCTGAATACCTTAACACTGCATGTGTTTTCTGCCATTTCTAAAAGAATAAGGTTGATGCGTTTGTCGCCACAGGGTTATGGTGAAATGTGTCATAACTTTTGCTTACACTGGCTCTCTATACGTTTCAAGCGAAACACATAAGTTGTTTCACTGCTAAAAGCAGTGTAGAGGGCAGAATGAGATAAGAGTGTGGTACGGACCCAGACGACTTCTAGGCAGAGAAAGTTTGACTGTAACTACTATTTTGTTTTGGTTTGAAAAGCAAAGACAATCAGTGTAATAACAGTGTATGGTATGTATTATATGTATTATGTAGCCTCATTCTATTAGTCCACGTGTGTGGACTGATCTTCATAGGCTGTCACTTACGCGTGGACGTTTGGGTAATTTTTAACATCACAATAATGTGTACATAGACACTTTACTATATAAGACAAATGTAAATAATATACTATGACGTTATATCTTTGAGATTTGTATATTTCAGTTACGGGTGATTTAAACATATCGTAAGTTTCTTTTATAAGGAAAGTATATTGTGCCAAATCATAAATTATAGATTCTATATTTGTAGTTTAAAAAATATCGAATAAGTATTCGTTATTTAAAATGTAACGTACTTTTATTACTCATCATTTAATTTGTACAGGCATGGAATTTATTAAAATTATGTAATTAAAATAGAGAATATCTAAATTATATGTGCTCGTATAGATAACGATGAGATATTAAATCGAAGTGCGTAATCTCGTTAAAGTTTAATTAGAGAAAGAGGGGGAAATTAAATACGTTTTCACAATATTAATAGAATTAAAACTAAGATTTTGAATATAAGTAAATGTTTGTGTATATTATTGAGTCGATTAAATTAATGTATTATAATAAAATTAAAATAGATAGATGTCAAATAAATGAAAGATTTATGAAATCAACTGACTCGAGCGGCATTTGAATCCGTGACCTCCGTCGCACCGTAGCGATGCTTTCACCTCCGATCCACCGAATAGTAACTCGCATCAGTTGAAATTTTAAATTTCTTTCATAGTCCTCTTAGTTGCGTTAGCGACATCTATCGGAAATCATGCAACTAAGCTCAAGACTTTACTGCTGTGAAAATATGTCATTTCGTCAATATTAGCTAGCATATTGGCAAACATTTGAAGCATATGTCCTTCTTCATCCTATGTAGCGTAAGCTCTGTCGCTAAATACCCGTAAAGCGTGAACCCTTAGTAACTTTAATAATTTAGTAGTAGAGCATTACTTGCTTCACCTTGGAAAACTATCAGAGTGTTTGTTTCCTGAGTTTTCTAATTTTATGTATAAATAAATATCTTCACGCAATTCCCAATACAGGGATAGACAGAGGTCTAGTCTAGACATTTAATTCCCTTCGACCCACCTTCCACCGAAGATATTTTCGGGACTACGTGACAGGTGGTAAGCCCGTCGCCGTCTTTATGCCCATTGGTACGGCCACTTGAGTATTGAACTCCAGTCTCTTGACTCGAAATTCCGACCACCCAACCACTCGGCAATCGTGATTTAATTTTATGAATATATATATATATATATATATATATATATATATATATATATATATATATATATATATATATATATATATATATATATATATATATATATATATATATATATATATATATATATATATATATATATATATATATATATATTCTACCACATAACTCATTTACGAATGTTACCTTCTTTACGCCTTTGGTTGCCTATTATCTAAAAAAAGAATAGTAGAGAAAAAGGTAGTTGCCTGTGAATGCCATCTCTCCAATTCTCTTTATGAGTGAGATAAGAGAACTGGAAAATCGGCGACGCTTCTCCAGTACAAGTTGGTGGACTACCCACATATTCCAAATAATATTTATTTATTGTGATTTCTTAGACGTACAGGACGAGATAAATTCAGCATAAAACTGCTGCACATAAAACAATTATATTTATGCTGCACATAAAATAATTATTTTAGTGCTAGTAGGGATTGAACCTAGATCTCGAGCTTCCTCGAGCTGTTGCCCTGACTATCTCGTGGCTATCACGTAAAAAATTTATTTTTAATTTGATTTCTTAAGTCAATAAACTCGCCTAGAGTTTATTATATCTATGAAATTAGTTTTACGAAGTCATCTCACTCTCTTTTTTATTATGTTAAAATATATTTCTTTGTGAATATATTTAAACATACATATATTTAGGACAGGACGACATTATCTGATTTTTTGTCATTTAAAAATGTACCATGTGTATTTGTAATAAGTCTTAAAACTGTTTGCAAGCCCGTTGGTACGATTGTAAATTCAATCAGACTCCCGTATTAACGATCACGTTCCAAATTTAATAATTATATTATCTTTAAGCCTCGTGAATTTATTTTAATAGGCAGTATTTTACATGGTTTAATACTCGTGTCTCATACACGCAAATACTTTTATACGATTTTGTAAGGACTGCCCTGGAGTCAACAAATATATTAACAAGCATGAACATATGTACATGTGTAACATAACATTCATATATGTGAATTTTTCTATTACAACAATGATTAAATGCCTGACCACATTTGAATTTTTGGGTTTCTGTTAGCATCCTTACATCATGGCGAGTGATACAGGCCATATTTTATTTAAAAAAAAAAAACAATATTTCAATGCAGCGTGGTTACATTTTAAAAAAATAGAGTAATTACTTTATTATTTTTTTGGCAGCGCCATCGTGTTCTTTAATATATTTTATTAAAATATTTTTTATTTATGTCTTAATATAAACGTAATTAATTTTATCGAAGCTAATATATTATTTAATTAATTTTACAATTCGAATCCACTGTCCAAAACCTATCTACTTTCACACTGAAAACATTTAGGCAATAACTTACTTTAAGTAAAAGAACTTAAGATAGCTTTTTACGTATAAGGGCATTTTAATATGAAGTTCGCAATTCGTACTGGAGCGTGGGGGACGTTCTCTTCATCTGATCTCTTACAAATATTTTAGAGGAGGTCTTTGCCTTTGCCTAGCAGTGGGCAATTTACTGGCAGCTAAATAAAATAAATAAATTACATAGATAAGGACAACATCACATATATAGCTTTCATCCTAAATTAAGTATCTAAAGCGCTGGTTTTATGGAATCAGAAACTTAGAAGGTACTACAACCAAACCACACACAACAAACCCAACAGACCCGAGAGAGTGTTGAAAAAGTGGTTTTCAAACATTGATCCGCCCGAACCCTCGACCTCAGTGCTGGGGACACGTTCAAAACCAGCGTATATACCGCTCGCCCATGGAGGTCGTCAAATTACATACATACATACACACATATATTCACGCCTCTTTCCCATAGAGGTAGGCAGAGACCACTTCTTTTCACTTGCTACGATCCTTATATACATAATTGTTTCGCTTCGCCCACTTTCATTATTCCTTTCATACATTTTCTTCGATTTAGAGTACTCTTAACCAGGTCTTATTTCAGGACGTCCCTGATTTGATCTCGAAACGTCCGCCTAGGTCTTCCCCTTCCTAAACTTCCATTCACACTCGCCTTATACACTTTTTTCGTCAATCGTTCTTCATTCATTCTCTCGACATGGCCAAACCATCTTAGCATACCTTTCTCAAGTTTAGTCACTACATCTTCTTTCAGACCACAACGTTTCCTTATGTCACTATTCCTTATCCTGTCACTCAGTTTAACTCCTACCATACTTCAAACATAAAACCCTTACTATAATAGTTCAAATCTAAAACCTCTTCTGAAAGTAGATGTAAGTCAAATTTAAACGATAAACTAATTTTTCAGAGATATCAAGTTGAAACGTAAAGCACTACATACGAATCATATAAACACCACATTGGCCAAATCTTTAAATCAACTTCAGATAAACTCATTTAAAGCAAATATTATAAGTCCTTAAGTCGGTACGGAAAAAGGATATTTCTTTTTCAATATCCTAAAGTCACGATAGCCGAGTTGTTGGGTGGTCGGAACTTCGAGTCGAGAGATTCGAGTTCGATCCCCAGGTGCCAGTACCAATGAGTTTTTCAAAAAAAACTTATGTACGAATTTCATCGTTGGCTTGGACATAAAGGCGGCGACGGGTTCACCACCTGTCACGTTGTCCCGAAAAATATCTTCGGTGGAAGGTGGGTCAAAGGGACTTAATTGTCTAGACTTGACCTCTGTCTACCCCTGTATTGGGAATTGCGTGAAGATATTTATATTTTTGTTTTTCAATATCATATGTATGTGTGGTGGATGATATTCTGCAGGTATAGAGTAGCTACCTGCTGGTCTGTTTCTTACATGCTATCGGTACCAGTATATATGTTTGTAATCGTATAAACATCGATAGCGCGATTTAATATGTCGATGTGTTTTAATTGTCCGCTACTAGCGAGATACAGGTATAGATGTTGCCATGTATGTATATGTTTATGTAAAACTATTATTAAACATTAACGTTGTCTGTTCATGGTAACGTCTCCAGAGACGTTATTATTATAGCTTCTACTGTCAAACTAAGGCAACTTAGTTGTAATCCCCTACAAGGTATACAAAAGTGATAATGCCCTCGACTTTCCACGGACATAGTACTTTGACAGGTGACATTTTTTTAAAAATACAGAGTAATCTATACTCTTCCCTAGAGCTCTTCTTGTAAATCATGGTATTAGTATTATTTAATTTGTAAATAATTAATACATAATGTTAGTTTGTATATTGATAATTGATAAGATTTATAATAATGTAATAATTGATGTCAATGGATTAAATTTAATTTAATATTAATAAAGAAACTGTGCAATTAATTTTCGTTATTTATTTAAACTTTCGCATGAAGATTAAGATAGGCTGTCTGTCACGTCCCAAATAAGTTCCAATGACAAAAGGGAAAAATTGTTAATTTTCTTATGCTAATTGTTTAGGCCGTTTTTTGCCCCAGTCATGGAAATATTAAAAAAAATGTTTATCGTTCAAATCCTACTGGGAGCAATTGTTTCTTTTTTGGAGTTGGCAAACTAGTGAACTATTCAAATGATGACAAATAGATAGCCAACGTTTAAGGTTTCATGAAAGTAATAGGATGATGCGGTCGGTAAATATATTCTTTCTTCCAGCTATTCCCGATACCGGGGTAGACAGAGGTCAAGATAATTAGTCTTTTTGATCTACCTTTTACCGTAGGCATTTTTGAGACAATGTAACAAATGGTTAGCTTGTCGCTGTCGTTATGTCAGCGATATAAACCATACATAAGTTTTCAAAAAAACTCTCATACGAACCTACTACCTGGGGATTCTCGCACTCGGCTCTATTCACTCGATTTCCGATCACCCAGTCAAAATAAAACTTGGTTACGAAGGGTTTCATTTAATTATCATTTACTATCCTGAACATTTGTCTGTGGTATTGTCGTATTAGCCTCTTGGTTCGAGCATGTGGGTTAGATTAAATCTACACTACTCATCATATTTACACTACTGGGCGAATGTATGTTACTCAGTTACTCCACAACTGCTCAACGGATATCGATGAAATTTGGTACAGAGATAGATTGTAATATAGAATTGCTACTTCTTATATCGAAAATATATGCGATTCCCGTGGGAGAGATTCAGAACACGATTTTGATTAATTGATACTGTGAGAATACGAACGAGGGACATGCTTTCACTCAATTAAATTATAATTAAATAAATTATAAATAATTCGCGATATATATAAGAAAATATGCGATTGAAATCGCGAGCCGAAACTGAAAAAAAAAATTTTTTCGATCAGTGCCCAACTCGAAAATGGACGAGATAAGCCTATTAAGATCACATTTCGGGAGTTTGTGACTCTTTTACATCGTAATTGAATCTGTGCAAGCTGTCATTAAGGATGACAGTCACTGGATAAAACTGGATCTGGAGGGCTGATCGTATAATTATCTCCTATCTTAATCGTTGCTCATTACCTAGTGCAATTTTCATTGAAATTTTAAAGATTTTTAAAGCGTATAAGTTATACGAAACTTTTTATTATTAAAAAAAATAACTTAAAATTTCGACTAACACGGCCATAAGTCGAAACCGGGGCCTACGCCGTAGCGTGGCAACGGTCTTATCTCTGGACCACCAAGTTCTACGCTCATTAGTTGAAATTTTAAACATCTTTCTTTATATATCCCAGCTTTTTGCCATTGGCGCCATTTACTAGAATATATTACAATTCCTGCTTCCAGCAGAAAATTCGAGACTTCACAGCGACGAAAAATTAATAAGATAACGCCAATTATATATTGTGCAATTTTTATTGATTTGCAACTGATAGCTAGTGCTATCTTTAGGTTTCGTTATAATATTTCGTTACAATTATTATAACATTTTAACGTAAGATATACTACCCTCTTCCTTCCCGTGGGTATCGTAAAAGGCGACTAAGGGAAAAGCTTTGGAGATGTCATTGGGTACCGATACATGGCGGGATAACTATTTCGAAAAGCTATCAGGCCAAAATTTTTAACTGACCGGTGACGGGCAGCAGCGTTTACTCGTAAGATGTGTGGTATCTGGTACTGCCATCGAATACGTAGATGCCTACGTCATAAAAACGTGTTTCCTTTTTATGGAATAACTAGCGAGTGCGGAAGAAAGAAAATAAAACAAATACCTCGATATCATATAGCCAATCTGTCAAATTGGATCGAGTTGAATTTTTTAAGTATTTCAATAATTTATAAACATATATTTAAAATAAAATAGAAGAAATGGTCTGTAAAAATATGAAATAGCCTGTACAAAGGCAATACTTATTTCTTAAAAAAATCATTCCGCAGACCTGTGGGGAAATGGTTAAATTTAATTAAACACGTCTAGACCTAGCTAACTCAGTGTTTGAAATGTTTGAAGATTTATACAAAATATTTTTTTTATTACATAAATACTCACTGCAAATAGATTCTACCTGGGACTTTATCCCAAAGTAAAAGGCAGTCTATTTCAGTATCACGTGTAATAAGTTTTCAAACTTCAATCAAAATAATTGAAAACAAATTATTGATAAGGATGAGAAAGATAGACCAGTTAATTGAATTAAATTATTCGAGGCAAACTTTGTGTTCTAATGATTTCAAATCAATTACTTTCTTTTCATTGAATTTCTTTGTATTCTAAAGATTTTATCAATGCATTTATATTCTGAATGGAATACCACTTTGAAATTTATTATCTATCGCGATAAAGAATCTTTCTCTAATCATAAAATAATTTATGCTTTGTAGAGATATTAACGTTATATTCAGTCTACTTTTAATCATAAAATAAAATAAATAAATATGTTCACGCAATTCCCAATACAGGAGTAGACAGAGGTCTAGTCTAGACATTTAAGTCCGAAGATATTTTCGGGACAACGTGACCGGTGGTGAGCCCGTCGCCGTCTTTATGTCCAAGCCAAAGATATAATTCGTATATAAGTTTTAGAAAAACCCATTGGTACGGCCACTTGAGGATCGAACTCGGGTCTCTTGACTTGAAATTCCGACCACCCAAACACTCAACTATATAATTATGATAATCACAATCAAACAAATTCGCACACAGTCCTCGTACTCAGCATACTCTGCTATTAGTGGCACTATCATGTCAAAAAGGTATAATTCGTTTTACTAAGCCATTAAACTAGTATTCCACTACTACTAATATTCCAGATTAATGTTTATTTCAGTGTTCACCTACTCAGAATCCGTAATTTTTCTTTGAACATACTTAGAATTGATTGATGGATCGTAGTCGGGAAAACAAACTTTTAGGTATGTATTAATGTTTCTCGGACTTCTTATTCGGCACTATAAAATATGTTTTGATGGTGTCTCTTAGGTCCCGGGTTCGATTCAGGACGGGTCTGATTCTATAACACGTGTGCTTAAGCTACTTACTTAAGATCAGGCCAATAAATGTAATCTTGTCCTTTTCTATCAATCTATCTATCTATAACAGCCTGTGCTCCTCTGCCGAACAGACTCTGCAGGGCAGACAGGATATGGACATAACCTTAAGAAAGGAAACCTATAAGGAAGGATCTTGTGGATTAGCGAACGCAGTACCAAACATTTTGCACTTTCAACGCTGCAGCCCCTGACTGTTCTGCTGAATTTTTGTCTGCCATTTTACGCGATGGTTTTCCCGCCTTCTGGCGACAGTAAATGGTATTTTTCGAAGCTTTTCCTTAGTCGCCTGTTGCAACAACCACAGGAAAAGAGGGGATAGCATATTCTTCCGCGAATATATCACGGCGGTTTTTCTGTTTAAAATAAGATTTTTGTGTTTTTATGATCACATCAATATTGATATGATTTTTTTTTTTTTATAAAGAATACTAGCAATGCCGAATAACATTACTAGTATGCCTGTTAACCACTCCAATTAAGCTGTAATGCATGTGTCTGGAGTTGCTTTACGTCAATAGTCGAATGGCGGGGCTCGAACCTGCGACGTCATGTTTCGCAGTCCGCACCCTAAACCATTAGGCTATTGCCGCTCTATGATGATATGTAGAGATATCTAAAGTTGAGTGTCTGGGGGATCGGAACACGAAACGATCCTTCGTTTCGTGTTCCGATCCCGTAGTGTAGTGTAGTGTTCGGGTAAATATAGGAAATCCTTAAATCAACATATTTTGATAAATAATATTATTTTTTCAGAGTTTACACC